>SSNP01000261.1:345751-464469 GCA_006937955.1 Pachypanchax playfairii
TTGGTGGCTGACTAAATACTTTTTTGCCCCACTGTATATGTATATATATGCGTGTGTGTGTGTGTGTGTGTGTGTGTGTGTGGTTTTGTATTTCTGACCTCCTGGGGACCCGTTTCCTGACTTTTACTATCTTTCTGGGGTCCGAGGGTTCTTGTGGGGACCGAAGCCTGGTCCCCATGAGGGGGACTCCCCTTTTTAGGGTTAGGGGTTAGGTTTATAGGTATGGTGTGAATAGAGTTTTAGTTAGTCTTAGGGTTAGTTATAGATCAGTAATGGTTAAGGTTAGTAAAAGGGTTTGGGTTAGGTATAAATCTAGTTACTAAAATCAATGGAAGTCAATGGACGGTCCCCATAAGGATACCAAAACACACTTGTGTGTGTGTGTGTGTGTGTGTGGTTCCTGAGCTGAAAAGCTGAAACAAGTCATAGCAGGCTTTGAGAGCAGTTGCAACATACTGTAATATACCCTGTTAGGTCATACTGCTCTTTTCATTTGTATTAACAGATGTGTCCATTAAATACCTGTAAAATGTGTCAGGCACGTCCCAGGGTGTTTATATTCCAGGCTTTTACTGTCTGTACAAATTGGTTCCTTTTTTTAAAGACACATTTAGTTTTTGTATGTTATGACTTTTATCTCCAACACTATAAAGTTCATGACGGCTTGATGGTTTGCATATGCAAAGAAGAACGCAGCATTAAAGACAAAAGCCCTACTGTTGTGTTACAGTATATTCCCAGCATTATTCTCAGCAAAATGAGGCCATGGCTGCTGCTGGTGTCCCTGCTTGTCTCAGACCTGAGTCTCCTCGGAGACGGGGACTGGATCATGGATTATTTCTGTTGGTCTTTGTGTAGCAAACTGCTCCACAACAGACAGAGGACTCCCAGCAAAGACCAGGAGATAATTCTGAGCAAAGCTGTAATTAGCTGTCAGTGTTTCCAGCTGGATTTTGCTTTTGTTGCTGAGCAGCGCAAACAGAGGAGTTTAACCATTTCCTGGGCACCGAGAGTCCACGATATTTGTGGGCAGACCAACCAGGACATGACAAAAATAACCCAAAGAAATGAGCTTCCAACACTGGTATGCTTTTTCCTCCCTTACTGTACTTACTGTAAACGTAATTTGAGTACACAAATTTTTATCAATTATTCTTCATTTTTTGTCAGCTGCATGTTGTTTATTGCCATTTTCTTTCCTTTTCTTGTATCAGCATGTATCAGTTACTTACTTCCATGTGGTTTTGTCACTTTTTCAGAAAGCACTGCTCAAACTTAACTGTAGCTGTTCATCAGTCAGTCTCAGCCAGTCTTATTCTTCAACTGGTTTCACTCTAAACAGTAAAACTATCTGACATTCAGCATGTTTTTTATTCTTTAAATTCAGCATGTTTTTATTATTTAAAAATCAGTTTGAACAATTGGCTTAAGAGTTAAGAATTTGCAAGCCTTAAAATCTCACAAGGGAGTTTATTTCACACAAAATGAGCTGCAAACTTCAGGTAAAACTCAACACTTGTCAGTTTGAAATGTCCAACATTTACATGTCCTGAATGACTGAGTCTACAGACTCTACACATCATGTATAGCTATTACCAGCAAATACTGACTCAAAACAAAACATTTTTTTTGTGAATTTCAATGCTTTTTAATACAAAAATCTGAGTCCTGCCATGTAGAAAAACAGAAAAAAATTGGATTAGATTAAATTATAAACACTATGACTCCATCCCTGTGTACTTACTGGATTAAGATGAAGCAAAAATCACAAATAGGAGAATAAAATGTTCTAATTCTTTCTTGCTGCACTTTAGAAATGTTTCTCTACAGACAGAAGATTAACTGGATTGTAAATACTTCTGGACTTGCAAAAGAGTTCTGATTTTAAGAAACATAAACTACAACAGAAACAGAAAGTATGACAACGTTAAACGTGATAAATTACTTCAAAATATATCTGCAGCTAATGTTTAAAACATTTTCATTAAACACAATTCCTTTTTAGAAAATTCTGACTCTAAGATTTGAGATAAAAATGTTGAAAAATTTCAGAAAAAAAATGTTTAAATTTGGAATGAGGACATAGGGAATGTTGCAAAACAGACTAAAGACAAACACAGAACAATTTTAAGAAGTAGATATAAAGTACTGTGCAAAAATTTTAAGCAGGCATGGTGCATAATAAAAAAGATTTCACAAGTTTTACTTGCTTATTTTTATCCATTCGAAAAATGTGAATAACATATGTGACACCAGTTTCCTTCAAAACAGTGTTGTTACACAAAGTCAGGGATTTTCTGGAGTCCAGCTATTCTGATAAGACAAACATGTAAATATTGCTGTAGTTCTGTTTTAGCAGGATGTTGTTAGTTAACTAAAAAGCTGCAATACAATTATGGAGATTTGTCCTTCATGCAGACCTGATCTCAACATCACGAATTATATTGGAGAGAACATGAATAGACAGAAGGACACAGAATATTTGTAAATATGTCTCCAAGTAGTGACTGATCGCCTTCAAAAACCAGATGCACATGCATCTTGAAGAATTTATGTTATTTTAAAATTATAGCTGCCCACAACAAATAATGATTTCATTTATAATTTTCCACTGCCTAAAACCTTTGCACAGAACTGTAGCTTTATGGACACATAGCTGAGCTGGATAAATCCAACATTTTACTTGATGCTTGTCCAAAACAAATTCAGGCACTCAACAATGCTTTAAATGAGAAGTGCTGCGTACCTGCGTGGTGCTTTTAAAGTCAGACGACTCACAAACTGCTTCACACTACAAATTCACACTCACACTTTTGGTAGTGATAAACTACATATTCTAGCCACAGCTGCCCTGAAGCAGGCTGACAGAGGAGATGCTGCATTGCAAAGGTGCTACCGGGCCCTCTGACCACCACCAAACCGGCCAGGTGGAATAGATGTCTTGATCAGAGACATAATGGCACAGCAATTTTTTTCAGACAAAGCAAAAATTTTAACCAGTGAAACCCCAGTTACAAGAAGATCTGCTCTACTTGCTACAAATGAATCCTCTGGATAGCCATTGGTGTACAACTCAGTTTTCTGTATTTCACTCAGAACTTGAAGCAGTCAGTCTCATGCTACTGCAGAGGGAAAGTCAGGAGATCACCAAAGTCATGAAGGATTTATGACTTTCGTGAAAATGTAGCCTATGGCCATTCTGACAGATGTTTCAGTTGGGTCGCAGTCTAGCTGATGTCAGGGAAAGGCCTCCAGTGAGTTTATGATGAAATGTTTTTATAGCTCATGGCTCATGTATTTGTCTGATGGCCATTTTTGTTGCTAATTCCATCTTGCTCTCCTTTCCCTTTAGGCTCTTTCTTCATTTTGTGGTGAACTTATTCCAGTATTTTTGGTGAAGTTGAAGACCCCTACAGCCGTCCATGGCATGGATATAATTAAAAATCGAACTGATCTCAGGTCTGTGGGGTTGCATCATCACTCCACTGCCTCAAGCCAAATTTTTCCAGCTTTCTTACTGGAGAAATCTAAGAGCAGGGTGTTCGTCCCCATAGCTTATTTACAGAAAATGCTGACGAAGAGATGCTGTGCCACAGTAGCTGTGGTTATTCCTCGCTGTGTGGAAGACAGTGGAAAAAAATCAGCAATGACTATAGAGAGAGCATCAGTAGAACATACAGCAAGCAAATTAGAGCTGGACATGAAGAAAAATAAACACTTTCACTTAAAAAAAGATTCCATTAAAGAACAAATTTCATTAAAAGTTACTACTGTTGTTGATACAGATGAAGTTTCTGTCCAGAAGCAACTCCTGTTGGTGTCCAGAGCAAACAAAGGATCCATAAACGGGTTCCAGATAGTGAAAAGACCAGAAGATATAACCATTAAACAAAAACGGCTTCGATTCACACAGGGAGAAAACAAAGCACATGCTAATAGGAAGGGAAATCCAATCATTTTAACACAGATCAGACAAACACATCTTGATAAAGAAAATAATAAAGTCAGTGTAGGACAGATAATGCCTGATGTGGGAGAAGACGGCTTACTGATTTTATTCCTCACACACACAGAGATCGAGGCCCAAACAGAAACACCAAATAAAAAACAACTTGCTCCAAAGATGAACATAAGGTGGGAGACAGTAGATCTAATTCTAAAGGAGCTGGTTGACCACCCACCCATTACCATGGTCCTTAAGGACTTCATACCTGAAGAATCAAAAAGAGTAAATATAATGGATATTAAACTATCTGAAAGGAAAGCAGAGGTAACCACAGTGTCTGGTACAACAGAGAACACAGGAAACATAACAGAAGTTAAAAACGTGACTATGAATCACAGATCAGAGGGAAATATGCCAGAAGAGGAATCAATGTTGTCTCCACCTCCGTCAATCAAAATGATGCAAGCTGAAACTACGAAAACTGGGTTTTTGACTGAAACAACCACAACCAAAATAAACATACAAGATAAAACAAACACTGAAAATGATAGTCTAGACACTGCACACACAACTGATGGATGGCTGAGAAGAAGAGACCAGAGCCCCAAAACCACAACTGATCCAGAGCCAGAAACTGAGCCAAGACTCACAAAGTGTAAAAAAGAGAATACACAAGCGACATCTGAATTCTTGTTCTCAGGCCTCAGGATGAGAGAAGACGTACTGAATGAAACTTCAGTAAATTGGGTTAAATCTGGTGGAAAAGAAAAGGAGAACAACTTCAGAGTAAAACCACCAATAAAACATTCAGGACTAGTCCAAAGAGAAACTACAGACTATCATCCAAAGGTAAGTGAACATGCAGACCCAGACTTCTGAAACAGTATAATTCTAACTGATGTAGATGTCAGTGATTCAGTACTTCTTTAATCTAATATTTGGCAACTGTGGCCCCACAAAGTGGGAGGTGAGTGGTTAGATCCCAGTCTCTAGTAGGTCACATGTCAAAAAAGTATCCTTGGGCAAGTTACTGAACCCCAAAAAACTGTCCCTTGTACAGATGACAGCCCCCTGCTCTTCAGGGATGGGTCAAACGCAGACAAATCATTTCCCTACGAATGCTGGAATGTTCCCTTCAGGTCTTTGCCTCAAGTAGAAGTGTTTAAATATCTGGGCTCTCAATTTACTGGTCTGTCTATGTTCCAACCTTTACCTATGGTCATGATCTGGTTCTTGACCAAAAGAACAAGGTCATATACAAGCAGCTGAAATGAACTTCCTCTGTAGGATGGCTGGACTCAGCCTTAGAGATGAGGTGAGGAGCTCTGTCATCAGAAGGGAGCTTCAAATAGAGCCACTGCTCCTCCATATCGAAAAAAGTTAACTGAGGTAGTTTGGGTATCTGGTCAGGAGGCCTCCTAACACCTCCCTTTGAAGGCTTACCGGGTATGTTGCACTGGGAGGAGACCCCTGGGCAGACCCAGAATTTGATGGAGGGATTATACATCCTCTCTGGCCTGGAAACGTCTGAGAATACCCAGGACGAGCTGGAGAGTGTTGTTGGTTTGAGGGATGTCTGGGTTTCTCTCCTGAACCTGTTGACCCAAGACCCGACTATTATAAGTGGAAGAGGATGGATGGATGGATGGATGGATGGATGGATGGATGGATGGATGGATGGATGGATGGATGGATGGATGGATGGATGGATGGATGGATGGATGGATGGATGGAATTCAGGAACTTTAATGGTGCCACAAGGCAAGATAATATTTTTGAATCAAGTCAGGCTGTATTTTCTATAAACTACTGGCCTTTTAATTCAAGAGAAGCTATGCTAATTTATTAACTTTCAAATTTACTTAAAAATTTAAAAAGTTGCATATAGAAGAAAAGAAGGAATGGAGTTTGTCAGCTGATCACATTTGCAGTCACCTGTTGGGGGCGGAGCATCAAAGCAAGTGACATGAAGAGGTTGAACAGATTGATAAGGAGGACTGGTTCTGTCCTGGTTCTGATCTGGAGTCTCTTGAGTTGATTGTCCAAAGGAGGATGGTTCGGAAAATGAAAATCATCATGGAGAACCCTCATGATCCTCTACATAACACAGTAACTCAACAACAGAGTGTCTTCAGTCAAAGGCTTCTTCAGATCTGCTGCAGCACAGACTGCTACAGGAGATCCTTGTTATCCACAGCTAGAATCCTCTACAATGGCTCCCTGAAGAAGAACTGAGCTACAACAACACTTAATTTCCTCTTGGGAATTAATAAAGTATTTTTGATTTGACTGATTTGATAGTTTAATATCAGATAATAATATCATAATATCAGATTTCAGTTGAAAAGATCCAATGTCAGAGTAATAAAAAATATAAATAGATAAATGTTTAAAAGTGTTGTAAATACAACACTTTTAAATTAGACTGCAAAGAAAGAAAGGAATGTAAGTGAAATGATTAGATACTTAAAAAATAATAATTATTTTTTAGTGATTCAAAATTTGTTATAATTATAATAATTGTTCTTATGAATGCCCTTTTCCACAGATGACTGAAGACGTGGGGCCACTTTGCCGAGGTCTGATACATCGCACAAAATCTGGGTGGAAACACTGTCTGGACAGACTTGGACGACCACCATCCAAACTGCTTTCTGTATGGGAAGTTTTAGATGAGAGAAAGCTGCAGAGAGAACCTCCCAAAGACCGTGATAGAACCCCGTTCACCGAGGATGATGATCACTTCTATTATTATAATGGAGTACTGAAAAGAGTTCAGAATGGTGTTTATACAAAGAGGCAAAGACGAAGACGTCGGAGCAACGGTAGCACAAGTTACGTTTCAGCTAAAAGAGACAAAAAAGACACTCATGAAAACTTTCTCAGTTTTATCCAACGTCTTGTTCAAAGAAATAAAGACAATCACAACAAATGATATCAATGAGAAGCAGGACAGAAATTCAGATGATTGGGGTTTCTGTGCAAACGTTCTGAACAATTTATATCTTACCTGTATTAGATTGAGTTTGAGCATTGAATGGCCTCAGTTTGGAATCAGAAAGGGATCAGTTCCATTCAGATTGACACTGCTAGTCCCATTTGGGCCTTTTCCAACATTTCTAACCATCAAGTTTTCATTACATGGTTACTCTGGTAGAAACGTTCAGAAACTGCAACAGGACGTGTTCCTACAGACAGCTAGCCCTGTTTCTAATTAATGTTTCAAATACCCACATCATTTCATGTAAATAACTGTATGGTGCAGAATAAACTGGTGTTTTTATTAATTGCAATTAAATTTTGGGCTCTGAACTATTTCTCAGATGGTGCCAACCCACTTTAATCTGTATAACAGATGAGCCTGTCGTGTTCCTGGGTTCTCTGTTTAGTTTTGTTTTCAGGACGTTTTATTTATGCTTGCCAGTGCCTTTTGTTACACACACGCCCTCTAATTTATAGGTATTATTCTTATTATTATTAATCTGGCTCCTGATTTCCAGTCTGTCCTTGTGTAGCATGCTACGTTTATTCCAGTACCCTTATGGACGTGTATAATGTGACCTTTGACCCCAAGCGTTTCTTGTTTTGTTATGGCTTCTTATCCTCAGTTTTCTTTGCTGTGTCTCCACCGTTGTCCTGCTCTCTGTTTCCCCGTCTTGTTCTCAGTCTGTTTGACATGTTCCTGTCTTTCAATTCATTCTTTTAATCTCATTCATATTATGTACAAATTCAAACATATTTTATTAATTCCTGAAGGGAAATTAAATGTTGTTGCAATTCAGTTTTTCTTCAGAGAGTCATTAGAGATGTTCTAGCTGTGGACAGGAAGGATCTCCTGTAGAGGGTTCTAGCTGTGGACAGGAAGGATCTCCTGTAGAGGGTTCTAGCTGTGGACAGGAAGGATCTCCTGTAGAGGGTTCTAGCTGTAGACAGGAAGCATCACCTGTAGAGGGTTCTAGCTGTGGACGGGAAGGATCTCCTGTAGAGGGTTCTAGCTGTGGACAGGAAGGATCTCCTGTAGAGGGTTCTAGCTGTGAACAGGAAGGATGTCCTGTAGAGGGTTCTAGCTGTGAACAGGAAGGATCTCCTGTAGCAGCTTGTGTTGCAGTGAATCTAAAGAAGCTTCCGACTGAAGACACCGTGTTGTTGAGTTACAGTGTTGTGAACAAAATGATGAGGATTTTCCTTGTAGAACATAGACGTAGAACACACACAACATGAGATATATTAGCATTATTATCCAACAGAAATGATTAATTGGTAGTTTAAAGTCAGGTAGTACAGTACAGGTAAATGAATGATTATTTTAATGATAGAATGGGTTATTTCTTCATTAGAGGTGTTAAACATGTTTGTTTAACAAGGTGACGGTCTGGGGAAAACCTGTTTTTGTGTCTTTTGCTTTATGGTTATGATCTTAGCATCGTACACCTGAGTGTAATGTTTGTCTTATGGGTGGACCTCAATGTGTAAAAGATGAAGGAAGACTGGCTTTCTCTTTTAAACAGTTTATTATAAGAGAATGTTACCACAAGCAGATTAGCCGATGAACAGATGGAAACTCAGGCAGCAGATTTTGCTGCCTTAAGGATCCAAGAAGCAGGATGATCCTCCAAGGGCAGAGGCAAAGGCAGGGTCGAGAACATAGAGGGAGATATGGTATCCGCTTGATCTGAGGCAGACATGGTTCTAAAAAGGAGCAAGCAAAAGGCGAAGTCAGATACGGTCCAAGGTTGTTGATCACAGGAGACAAACAGGCAAACAAGAAAACAAACAGAAGGGAGGGAAACACGAGTTTGGAAGTGTGGAGCATTCAACAAACGTGCAGTAAAGCCGAGACACACAGGGGTTGAAATACTGACACACACAAGTATGGGAAGTGTGTATGAGCAGGTGCAGGATTTTAACTGAATCACAGGACAAGGTGAGGGAGGGAGTGTTGCAACATAAAATGTGATCACAGAAAAACAAAACACAGTGATGACATACTAAAACAGAACCTAAAGCACAAAACTAATCAAATGAAGAGCAAATGGAGTGAGGAACACTAAACACAGACAGACAGACAGGAGGCATGTGGGGAGAGACGATACATGACACCTGAGTGCCAAACTCATAAGGAACATGGCCGTTGTGGTAAGATTTTAAACATTTTCTCTAATTTTCCTTAATAGATCTACATTTTATGTGTAATCTTGTACTTGCTGTCTCACTCGCACAGTACAGAAACAATATTTGTTACAACTGTGCTTTTTCTGCTCCGACATTTCAAAATTCTGCACTAAAAACTTCATCTTCCCGTAGTAAAAAATATTTTTCATTGTTTTGCACGAATTTAATATTTAATATTCTGACTAGGTGTTTTTTTTCACACAGCTTGAAAGTTAGTTTGAACTTGTGTTTAGATAAAAAAAGAAAAAAACATGTGAAATGTTTTCTTTAACAGGGATCGGAGAGAAATGACACAGATGCAAATTCCGGAGGATAAAGTTTTTGACTTCACTTATAAAAAAAAGAAAAAAACCCTCCCGTGTGTTCCCAACACCTGATTTTTCCCTTTGCTGAATCGAAGACTGTAAATGTGGTTTAGGGAGTCAGCTTCCTTCTGCACTTTCATTTTCTTTAAAATTCTCGAAAGCAAGAGGTGCGTTTGTCATAAAAATGGTTTCTTTCTGATGATGTGACTTTATTCTGGTGCCTGATGTTTAAAATTTCAGATCTGAACAGATAAATAAAGCATAATTTTAGATTTCATGTAAATAGATTTCATGTTCCCCTTCCTGAACTTGAGTAATTCTATTAATAGGCACATCATGAAGCTGAAGGTTTCAGTCTATTAGCAACAGGGAGATTTTATTTTTTTAGCAGCGAATTATTGGCAGTATATTTAAAATCACTTGAGATCAAAAAAATCTGTACAAAACATTTATTTGAAATCAACAATAAAACAGCTTTTGTTGTATTTACATCATTTATATTTGAAATCCATGACAAGGTAACTATGTCTTACCAGTAAACTGAAACTTATTACAGAACTTTATGGAAGTTAATCAAACAGCTTAGAAATGTACCTACAGAGAAAGTAGGTATAAATACAGGCTATATAGTAAAATGTACACTCACCCATACACACATACACTCACTCACACACACACACACATCAGATTTATCCTAAAAACAGGAGACTTTTCTCTGTTATGCTGCTTCTGGCCAAAGTTCTTTTTCTTTTTAAAAAGGGATGCAGCAGACAAGAAAAGTGGCGAGTTTGAGAAGCGTGTAAGGTCTGAAAAAACTGAAGCAGGCTGTCATTTTCATTTATATCAATAGATGGCAGTGCCAGCACTGTAGCGTTGCTCATCAGCAACAATAGAAAACTCTAGAATTGGTTCTTTGTACATGAAAATGCAGAACAAAGGGCAAAACAAACAAACAAAACTTTCTGGTATTAACAAATAACCGTTTCTATAACTCATTATCTCAGTTTCTGTTTGTTCATACAGCTGCATACAGAAATATACACTCTGTGAGGCTTATGTTGCATGTACATATACACACGGGGCAGTTTGAGACAGTACATTTTAAATTCTTTTTCAATCCAGAAAAGATTTCCTTCATCTGCACAAGTCTAATCAAGACGAGACAATCCGTACCGGCAACCATCCCACAGAAGAACTAAAAATATCCACAATTTGGTCGGCTAATCTACTAAAAAGCATTTAAATGAAAAAAGAAAAAACAAACAAAAACAAAACATCTGAAGTGACTTTAATTCCAATTTGATAAGCTACATTCTGCATAAGGCAACACCTGGACACCATCCTGAAACTTTTGAAGAAATGACACATAAATCTTTGCCACAAAGCAGGCCGGAGCGTTGAATTAAAACAGAAAAAACAAAACACTACGCTAAGAGTCAACTACGACTCAGAACAGATTGGATCTCAGTCATTTTATCCTGCAGCTCACAGCACCTACTGTGTGTGCATGTGGAAATTTCCCCCCAGAGGGTCGTTCTGGCAAAAGGTATAAATAATGAAAAACAGTAACGGTTCATTTCAATAAATATGTCAATAAATAAAATGACCTTTAACTTATCCAAGTTAAAAGAAACATTATGGAAACATTTCACTAAACTATGAACAACTAAATTCAGCAGAAACTTCAGATCAAACTCATCCACAATGTTTGAGAGTGAGAACACTAAACGTATACAAGCAGGAAAAATGAGAACATAACTGCTAGACCGAGATTTTATAAAGGAAATATTTGTGAAACATTTAGCCCGATGAACTTAATGGAGTGTTAGAAATGAATTTCAAACTAAAGAGGTAAAGCTGTGATCAGTCAGGATGTTGCTATTTGTCACTGATTTCCAAATCAGTCATGGAAAATATTCTGGAACTGATGTTTATGGGATTAGCTTCAATCTACAAAACAAACAGAACATGACTTGTCTTCTATTCTACATGTGCCAGAGGTCAGTGCAACAGAGCGGCACGATATCAGTAAAGTCGCTAATGCCACTCCTACAAAACCAGTGTATATCTTCATCTCCTGGTAGTCTGGTGATCTGTCTGGAGGACACGCATCTCAAAGTTTCTGTGCGTTCAGTGTTTGGCTGAATGTTGTTCCTCTTGACTCGAGAACATACAAAAGTTTCTGCAGGTGAGGGTTTGATGTTTTTAACAAGATTAAACATCGATTCTGGTGCTAAATTTTGAATCGGAACCACAAAACTTTTGCTTTGTTCTGACAATTAAGCTTTAGATTTTGCTTAGTAGTCTCACCAAACAATCCATCTCAACTTTCCCCTTTTTATGCATGTTTGTTTTTAACATTACTGGCTTATAAAGGTATAACTGAGTCACAAAGAGGTAAGCCTCTTCATGAGACACTGCCCACCGACAGTTTTTATGTGCTTTTACTTCATTTGCAGTCCTCAATGCTTCAGCCTTCAGGGGGTGTCTGCATGCTTGTAATAGCCCCTCCGAAGGGCCTCAGAGGCGATGCACTCAGCTGAGCGCCGCTGGTCCATACTGAGCAAAGCTTCCAACAGGTCATTAATGTCAGCTTTTAGTCCTTGTCTTTGCATCCAATTCTTCAGCAGTTCATATACTTTATCACCAGGGGTGCCATTCTCCGCAATCCGAATGTGGTTGTCACTGATACTGATCAATCTGAAGAACTTGTTGTGGATCCGCACGTCTAAATACTCGTCAAATAGGTCAAAGCTCTTCCTTAAAGATTTTTCTGATCCTTAAAAACAAGAGAAATACATGTGGTCAGTGCTCACACCATTACAACAGAACTGTCATGTTTCCTGTTTTATTCTCTTATAGTTGCTCTTTTTAAATTATCACTAACATGAGCAGAAATCTACACTTGTATTCTTAATGTTAACAACAAATGCTATCCTAACCTTTATTCCTATAACATAGTAAATTTAGATATATTTCCCTTTAGGGGATGTCATCTTCAAACATCTTTCAGGCCATGTTCTCATGAATTAATTGTGAATCGACTAAATAAAGACAGTATGTTCCAAACCCCTGCAGTCTTAGATCAGGCCTGACTCTCATAAGATTAGCAATTTGTCAAGCATCAAAACGTGTGATCTTGTGGAGATCTTTGTGCATCCGACTTCGCTGTGGTTTGGTATAAACTGACATTAACTGTGCTGATTCTGTGCACAACTATCTGCCATTTAGGAAAAAATCTGGAGTATAAAATATTTATGATAAAAAGAAACTGTTATGACTGGCAATCTCCACCTCCGGAAGTAAAATCTTACCGAGAAGTGGCACCAATCGATGTTGCAGAGGGTTGTCCTGTAACGACAAGAAAAAGCTCATGAAATAATGTCAGGAGGTCAATATTTCAAAATAAAATGTCAGTTCTATCAGAGATGAAAGATAATTTGGATGCATGTCCTCACCGTGTCTGCTGGCAGCAGTCTGAGGGCAGCGGGGCTCTGATGTGGCGTGCTACCAGATGACGCTGCAGTGGGCAGAGCTGACAGGCTCGTCTGAGATGAACTGGTAGTGTTAGGCAAACTGTCTCCAAGTCCTCTGTCTTCATCTTCAAGGGGAGAAGACGCCTTGGTCATCCCAACCTGAGTCTCCTGCAGCAGTGGCCGAGATTCTTGGCGGGGCTCCTCGCCCTCCAAGCCTGCATTTTGATCGTTCTGTCGTTCTTCGGCTGTAACTACACTTTCATTCTAAAGAAAACAGTAGTAGAGGAGGGAAACTGGTGATGTACAGTACGGACTCACAGATCTACAAATAATGTGACAAATTCTCACTTACAATGGGAATCTTTACAATTTCACTGGAGTCACAGGGGCTTCTCAACCCTGTTGAATGGAGGAAGACTGGATTAAATATACAGTCAGTCAGACAGAACTAGGAAAACTGCAATATGTGATGTTAACTCACATGGGATTTCACATGAACGCCGCTTGATTAAGAACCACCATATGGCTCCAATAAGGACAACGGATGCAGTAATCAGGAAGATCAAAATAGGAATGACTGAAAAAATAACAAACACAAACACCAATCAGTTAACAGGAACAATCAAGTTTTAACGCTGATTTAAAAGGTTGTGTGAAAATTACCATAACTTGTAGGAGAAACAGAAGTGGGCACAGGATGAAGTGTTGTTGTTTCAGTGGGAGACAGGTCTCGTTTTCTGCACACTGTGTTAGAAAACGGAGTGCACTTCGTCACCTCTTCCTCACCTGATTTACACCTAGACATTTGTACAGGTACAAAATATTAGGTCATAATGGTAAGTAAAAAAACTACATAAGTTATGGTACAAATATATAACTTCTCCTTTTCTACAAGTTTTGTTTTAGGTGTTTAAATTAAACACCTAATTGTCATTCCTGTAATCATACACTACTGTAAACAGTAACCACATAAACAGCTCCTTCAGAATTGTTCTATAGTCTCCATTCTGTCTGCCAGAAGGGTGCAAGTGAAAGCAGCTGTCCTCCATTAAATGACACTCACTTGGCGCAGCGTTTGCAGACTTCACATGCCTGATCTGGAACGCAGAAGGTCCCAGGTTTGCACTGACACCTGGTGTCTGTGGTTGTAGTACATGCTGCAGTTTCAATCTCATCTGCGGGGAAAGAAGAAAGCGATGAGGTTGCAAAAAACCCCAAACTGGATGATCACTCTGAAACGTGACCTTAACGTGTTACATCGGAAAGCTTTAACAGACGTGCATTTTCCCCCTAAAATAAAGTGAGATGAATTGCTTTTTCAAAATACTGTCATTTCATGCCATTGTTAGCATAAAGCAATTAAAGGTGGATGACATTATCAGGAATTTAGCCTTTATATGTGGTTTTACTAGGAGTTTTGTTTTTGTTGCGAGATGGTGACGACTGTAACGATCATGTTGGTGTTCATTTCACATGATGTTCAAATACTTATCAACTAAATTGTTGGCTCAAGAGTTCTTAATGAGATGCATGTTTAAATATATTCTTCAAAATCAAGATTCATGAGCATCTTCTACCTCAACAGGCCCCAAAACTAAGAACTGTGATGAAACCAACCAGATTTTGGTTTGTTTTTTATGGTTTCCCTGCTGCACACACTGTACACGCCGTTTACACTCACACTCAAAACACAACTGAGTTTTGTCACGCATATGAATGCTACTTGTACCACGACAATGCTTTTCACTGTTATGGTTTTAATGATGCTTACTAATAAAAATTAAATTACTCTGCTTCCAATCACAACAATTCCCTTGCTGTTTTGTTCGTTTTTACAGGACTGCAGGGGTAATTTTATTTATGGCTGTTGAATGCCAAGCCCTGAAGCATGGGAGCATCTCTGACAACAAATATTAACTGTTGAAATATGGAGCAAAAACATTACTCCATCTCTATTCCAAACATTAATATTTGTATTTTGAATTCTTAATAGCAGTCCAGCAGTTGTTTGTAAAGATCTTAACAAAAATAAAACAATGAATGATGTAAAAAGGGACTTAAAAAAAAAAAAGATTATTCCGAGATTTGATCCAGACTGCTCATCATTTAGCTAATGTGATCAGGGTTTGATTTCAGTCTTGTTGTAGGGAATTATTTGGTTATTTTAACACCAATGCAGCTCTTTCAAACTCTGGTGACAAAATAATGGTTTGTTTACTTCATGCTGCGACATGAAAAGCTAATATTTATTGCTCACAGCTACAAGGCGGTTTGTGTGCGTTCACATGTTCATCTACAACTGATTCACTTCTCAAGTCAACCCAAATCAAGATGACTGACCTTATCGAACACAAAAAGACTCAAACTCAGTCCATTTTACAACTAACAAGCTAAAATCTGATTGTAAGGATCTATAAACCATTTTTCCCAAGATCCGACCACAATGGCTCCACCTTCATCCTTTTTGGACATGATGATGATCCCAGTTTAAAACTTTGGCATGAAAACCAACAAGTGCATATAATTTAAACAAGAATACAACCATGAGTAAAATCAAAATAGTAATATATTACACTGACCAAGGACTACACTTGTTTGGAAACCTCATGCAAAGGTTCTCCATGTGACATCGTAACTCATTTAATAAAACAACAATCATCATCCTCATCATCATGAACTCACCCAACAGGAAGTGTACAGTTTGAGTGTGTGTAAATGTAAAACAGCGATTACAGAGGAGAAAACACGACCCATGTAACAGGAGACTTTTTCTGTGGCTCCCGCCTTTCATTGGATACAAAGACACACGATATAGTGGGACAGAGACATACAGCTCCACCCAAGTGAGCCAGGTAACACACACACACACACACACACACACACACACACAAGTGTGTTTTGGTATCCTTATGGGGACCGTCCATTGACTTCCATTGATTTTAGTAACTAGATTTATACCTAACCCAAACCCTTTTCCTAACCTTAACCATTACTGATCTATAACTAACCCTAAGACTAACTAAAACTCTATTCACACCATACCTATAAACCTAACCCCTAACCCTAAAAAGGGGAGTCCCCCTCATGGGGACCAGGCTTCGGTCCCCACAAGAACCCTCGGACCCCAGAAAGATAGTAAAAGTCAGGAAACGGGTCCCCAGGAGGTCAGAAATACAAACCCACACACACACACACACACACACACACACACACACAAGTGTGTTTTGGTATCCTTATGGGGACCGTCCATTGACTTCCATTGATTTTAGTAACTAGTTTTATACCTAACCCAAACCCTTTTCCTAACCTTAACCATTACTGATCTATAACTAACCCTAAGACTAACTAAAACTCTATTCACACCATACCTATAAACCTAACCCCTAACCCTAAAAAGGGGAGTCCCCCTCATGGGGACCAGGCTTCGGTCCCCACAAGAACCCTCGGACCCCAGAAAGATAGTAAAAGTCAGGAAACGGGTCCCCAGGAGGTCAGAAATACAAACCCACACACACACACACACACACACGCACACACACACACAGAGGAGACAAGTGACATGCTCACATTCATCCTGTGAAACAAAAACAACAAAGACACACCCTGCTACCCCGTGCAACATCATAAGATCACATTTTCATGAGTGGCTGTGGAAGGTGGGGGCGCATGCACACGCGCGCGCACACACACACAAAGAGGTATTAACTTTCCTAAAACATTATATCTTTGACTAACTGGGTTTTTAGAACACTCGGCGTTATCTGATTTAGTTTTTAAAAGGAGAGATCCAATGAGGTGTTGGACTATTTTGTTCTTTTATAAGCAACCTGGGATTCATTGCTGAGCTTTAAACATGATAAAGTTTCGTCGTGCTTCAATCTGCCATGAAAAACACGGTGTGATTCTCAGAGTGAACACATGATGGTGAAGCAGTCGCCTGTATTTATGCAGTGATTTTTCTCTCGATTGAAGAAAATATATACAGTGTCAGCAATGCTTTTCCATAGTGTTCTACATAAAGCAAAAAGTTAGAATAGAAACATTTTTTGTTACCTAGACGACAATAAGTACAGGGCAAACAGCGATTCATCCCGTTGGAGTGCTCCGTGTAAGTCTGTCCATGATCGCAGGACACACATGTTCCTTGTTCTTTGTCTCTTTCACAGGCCTTATGCACATAGGTCCCTGCAAATAAAACAACTGTCATACACACAGCTGAGTCCATGTTAATGTCCTACAACTTTTAACTTCATGCATGTTCACAATGGAACTTCAACATACCACTAGAGTAAAACTGATCAGAGGTCAGAGGTCATGTTTAACAGTTCAATGCAGACATTTAACTCGTTCTTGTTCTACAGAGGAAGGACAATTCTCTTAACCACAGTGTTGTGACCTACATCACTGGTTGATTATCATACTTATCTCTGTGATCAGTTCAAGCATGCCATGAATAAAACCACTTGATTCTCATGTGTTTTTAGGATTTATCTGATGTACAAATAGAAAAAAGGGAAAACACAGAGAGAGAAAAGAAAGTGGATTTTCTTAATACAAGAAAGCCTGTTTACACTCAGGTTACTTGAAGGTAAAATTTATATTCACAGAAAAGTAAAAAAAATATAAAGTGATAAATGGTAAATGTCCTGTATTTGTATAGCACTTTTCTAGTTATTCAGACCACTCAAAGCGCTTTCACATTACAAGGTTTTGCATTTACACAACCCGATATGTAAACCGGGGGGAGAGGGTAGGGGCTAACACTCACACAACCCGATACGCAGATCGGGGGGCAACATGGGCACACTTCGACATGTGGCGGTGGAAGCCGGGATCGATCCACCAACCTTCAAATTAAAGGACGACCGCTCAAACCACTGAGCATCCAATCAATGAGAACAAAGATGGAATCTGCCAGTCACTCAGGAGGAACTTTCTCCATTGATAAGAACTGTGTGTCTGAAACTCCTGACAGCTTAACATTAA
This sequence comes from Pachypanchax playfairii, assembly GCA_006937955.1. Taxonomy (NCBI): domain Eukaryota; kingdom Metazoa; phylum Chordata; class Actinopteri; order Cyprinodontiformes; family Aplocheilidae; genus Pachypanchax; species Pachypanchax playfairii. Next base: position 363,637 of record SSNP01000261.1, read on the forward strand.
CAAACTAACATGGAATCTAGTAATTCAAACACTGATCCACATAGTTTCTAGTTCTCTAGAGATTATTTGTAGACCAAAGAGCCTGTTGTTAAAGAAACAAACACAAAAATGTTAATAGGATGTAAAAATCCTTCTAAGAATTGAGAATGTCAAATGAAATAACTCAATAAACTAACAGAATATACTGATTACATCATTGCTTAATTACATTCTAAGCCAAGACAAAACTTTGATTACTTTTGTACATTATTAAAAAAGGTCATTACTTTTAATGACTCAAGTCTATAAAATATCCTTGATTTTTCACATTTTTCTTTTTGCTTGTTTACTTTTTGACATTGACATGTAAAACAAGATTTAGGAAAAGGTGAAGTGATCTGTTCAATGTGAAAGTCGTTTACCTCCTTGTTAAACGTATTAAGCCCTTTTTATGTGTTTGTACAGCTACATACAGTAAAAAAATGAAAAAATAATTAGTAAACATCAAAACCTATTGAAGCTTATTAATGGAAAATTGCTGAAACCAAATTAATTTCAGAACTGGACAAATTGAATTACATTACATTTATAAAAGGATTTGGGACTTTTATTTCCAAGTAATACAGTAAATGCAGTTACTCAAGGTCACACTGAGTTCAGGTGGTAATAGAGGACATAGAATCCTGTTTATGGGACAGTAGGATGAATATAGTTTCATTAAGAAAAAGATAGGGTAAACACAGTATTTTCTTTACCAGCTTGGCAGTTAAGGCAGCATAATCCCTGATGGAAGTACTGCTCATTCTCCAGACAGGTCCTATGCTGGCGAAAGCTGATGTTTCTATCTTCCACATTAGACCACTGAGACGCTGGGGGTTCTGCTGCATGACAAATGAACCCGGTGAAGAGGGCTGTCATGAACACCTGGATCAACAGGGAGAAAACAAAGGAAGAAACAAAGGAATGAGCTTTGATTTTTTTTTTATTCACACTACTTAGACTCACTGACTCTGACTCATTAGATGAAGGACAGTGAAGAGGAGAACCTATCTTCATAGGAAACCTTGTGTGAGCAATCTAAGACTTAATATGAACCACCTGATCTAAACATCTGCTGTAGGAAGGCAATTAAAGAAGCCACGCAGCTGGTCACCCAGCTATACACCCGTGTGTGTGTGTGCAGGATGAGGAGATACACCCTAACTAATGTACACACAACGCAGCATGCAACCAAACTTAATTACTTTGTGATCTAGTTCTCCTCTGTGTGAGAGCTAGAGGTTGCTCTCTCTATTGTGGGAGTAACAGAGAGAGTTTAATAAGGTATCTCGGCAAACTGCGGCCTGGTGTCCATATCAAATGTGATTCCAGAAATCCATTCATGTGATAGATAATAACAGGCTTGTATAGGTGGGATACAGAGAAGAATACAGCTGAACACTTTAGTGTGCCCCCCAGGCGCTGGTGTTTATTCACACGCTTTTCACCATGTCAATGTGAGAAGGCCCTATTCATTGGCAAACAACACACTTTAGTGCCTCTACTTCAAATGACCCACATTCTTTAACCCAGGCTCTTTGAATGCCATGACATATGAAACCAGAGAGAAGCATCTAAAATGCAACAGGACACCTCCCTGGGTAAATGAGAGTCCTAGATTTGGAGGTTTTGTGCATCGGCAACCCCCTTTTACCACCTCCACTAAAGCATTTTAGAGAAAGTTGAAGATGGGAAGCTCAACAGGGAATTCTCAAAAAGAGAGTGTGGGAGAAAAGAAGGAATAAAGACTAGAGGAGCAGAGGGATGGACACATTGCAGAAGAGACTCCTAAAACTAGACTGGACTCTCTGGAGGGACGCCATGCCTTGTTGTTTAAAAAGAACATTCCCTTTTTGCACTTTCCCTCTGCCTCCTTCTTCCTCTCCCTCTGCTCACGTCAGAATTTCCAAAGACGCTGAGAGGCAGACGACCAACAGTGCAGTCACAATCACACTATTTAGATCTATCCAAACATGACATGGTGGTGGGGGGGGGAAGCTGGGGGTGGGGAATAAAATGAAAGAGGGGACAAACAGCTTGCACGACACAGGGTGAGAATTTACTTTGAAAATGCCATGTGTACAACTGGATGGTGGTGAGGGGAGTGTGGAGAGGCATTGACAGGGGAAAATAGAAGGCCATGTGAAAAGGAGAGAGGAAAAATCAGTGTATCAACACGTGCGCAACAAAGCAGCGGAAAGAAAAGATGTGAACAAAAATGACTGAAAAACAGTATGTAGCACTAAAACGTTAGTCGAATATTAAAGTGTACCTAGACTCCATTGAAGAAGTCTTTTTGGGAGTAAAACTCTCCAAACAGTGAGAAGATTCCCAGACATGCTGAGCTGGAGTCACAGCAGCTAATGGTTAAAGGACGTTACAACAATCTTTTTTTTTTTTTGGTTATATAAAAGGAAGGCAAACAGAGGAAATCTGTCTAGCTGCTTCCTTCAATCAGTGTAAACAATATAAATCTGTGTTGTCACTAGAATTCAAACTGCTTGACAAAACACAGAAGAAAAAAACAAAAATCTGTAAAAACCTTCACAGTAATGCCCCAAAGCATGTGAGGCAGGAAAAAATAAACTGAAAGATGTGTGATTTTATGTTGACATGAGGTGCCAACGAGGGAAGCAAATACAATTTTTAATTTGTAACACATTTTTCTGAACAGAACCTGCTGCCACAAAAAATAAAGTAATAAGACAGTGTGTTTGCTATAATAACCCAACACTGCTAAACTACATCAAAAGAACCTGAATCCGCTGTGTACATAAACACCACAAGCTGCCAGAAAGCGGCTTACTTTTACCTCTTTAACCAAGTGAGGAGGAAGACCAGAGTGACCGTAACCTCAGTGTGGAAAGCCCTTCAAACCCACAATCCTTGGAAAATCTCCAACATGGACTGAAGAGGCTCAGTGCACTTCAGTTTCCTCTATCCTCTATACAATGAGTGAGCTTGGCTGCAGATTGATTCACACAACAGTGTCCTATTGTCATACAGTCCGACTTTATGATAAGTTTGTACAAAGCTTTAATGGCTGCAAGTTAAACTAATAAAACGCTACAATGAAATAATGAGGGACTTTCTGTGCATCTGACAACAGTAGCACTGCTCCACTTCCTCCCAAACACCCTGGGTTCTTCCAAATTGCCCTGGCACAGTGTCTACACTTGCCATGTACACTGAAGATGCATTTGTGAGTGAATTACAGGACATCCTTTCAGATGACCCAGGTTATCAATGAACCATTTACAGGGCTGTGGCTATTGACAGTGAGGGGAAAAAAAGGCCAAAAAAGACCCAAACAGACAGGACCATGAACATATGAACAAGTAACCAGGGGAGGTTCTTCATTTTATTGTGAGCTGATGATTTCAATCATTTCCAACTGATAAGAAACAACATGATGCACCTAATTATATGTCAATGTTCAACCTGACCCTGCACACCATGCTGTCCCTGTTAGCTAATCATTTTCTTTCATGAATTATCAGGCTATATTTCTGATACTGCAAGTATAAATAAGGATTTTAGATCAGGAACACGATTCAATGTGCAGAATTTCAAGTATTTCTTAACTTTTCTCAACTCAGCCAGAAGAGAAGTTAATTAAGAAGCTAAAGTTCTATGATTAGATAACAGGGATATCCAAAGCTGACCTTAAATACAGGATTGACAGTCCAAACAAGGTTTTTTTTTATTGAACAGAACTAGATCAGACCACACTCAGCTTCAGATCTGGGTTGTTGACATCAGTCATGTCATGCAGTAAAACACAGTGATGTGAATGAGAACAATTCAGTCACAACTTGCAACATTTGCAATGTGGGTATTTCATGTGTAGGCGACAAACCTACATTCAATATCAATCGTGCTTGCTCAGGATGGGGGATTGTGCCGAAATAACAATTCAGCCCAATCGGCTGGTTCCTTAAAGATAGAAAATGTTTTATTATTAATTGGTTGATTTTTCTGTGAAGTGCCTTGAAATGACTTTGTCATGAACTGGCGCTTTATAAATAAATAAACTCGAAACTGAATTAAATAAGAAATTTGACATTCAAACACTTGGCTGAGTACACAGTTTGTTCAGGTACTGGCTAATGTTTGATCAGAACTGACTCATATTGTGGTCAAAAATATATTGATGGGGATATATCTCAAAGAAAATCAAGTCATTACAGGTGAAACCTGAAGCACGCTGTGATTTGATTGAATGAAACTAGAGTGCACGTTTATCAAATTAAAGACTGTCATCCTCTCTAAACTCTGAGAAAACATTTATTAACTTCATCTCACGCTGCATTGAGGAATTCAGCAACACTGTACCCTGAAGATGTTTAAGTACTCCAGCACATGACAGGACGGAGAATGGAAGAAAGCCTTTTTTCTTTTCCTTTTTCTTTTGCTTCTTGACACAGCCACAGAGTTGTAACAGTTCCTAAATGAGTCAAAATGTCAGCTGTGTACGCCCCCTGACCTTATCAGAGCTTAATGTTAATCACGACTGCCTCTGACAACCACAACAAACTGAGTGCATGTTACAACTCTGTGTCATGTACTGATCAAATCCTCAACAAAAAAAGTTTCATATGTTGATCTTGCTTTTGTTTTTTTTTTGGAATGAATGTTTGACATTTCCTCCAAACTCATAACAGTTGGTGAATCATCTTCAATTACTGAGCAAACAATTATTTTAGGTAGAACCAGGAAATTTGATTAAACAAATCAATTTATCTACCTGTGTTTTCAAATAACGGATTGTTAAGTTACCCCCAAAATGTCAATAACAGCTACATGAATCTTTTATACTTTAGGTCCGAGTGAGTATCCAAAAATAAATACAGCACTTTTTGATAAAATTGACATAACTGATGAGTATTTACATATATTAAAAGCGACAAAAAGGGAATGAATCACATTGACTTTTCTGACCAAACGAAATAGCCTCTCTCACTGTTTTTTAAATAAATTTCATGGCTAAACAAATAGCTTAGGTCAATAGTTCAAAATAAATATTCAGCAAAGCTTTAAATAAACAGATAATTCTTAATTTATGGGCTTGTAAGAGCTTTTTGACCTGAAAAAACACTGTCCTAACAACAAGAGACATCAGCAAAACAAACATTTAAGACATGACATTCCTATACATTCTCCCTCCTTAGGATTTCAACTCTAAACGCTCCACACTATAGTGACTGTAACAGCTGGATCTTACTGAAACATTGGGGGATGGGGGGCACAACTTTCCTCGACTGATAAAGCATGCTGACATTTTCTGTGAGACGATGAAGACAAGTACGAGCCAGCTGTTGTTAGGAGAGTTAACTCCTGATCCACCACTGTGAACAGATCCAAAGTTCAGCCAAGCTCAGATACATTCATCTCTATAAAGCTGAATGATGTAAAACCAAGGGGAATGACTCCAATGTCAGATTGCAGTGGTGAAAAGAACAAGAGAGCCCTAACAGTTTCAAAACCACAACACACACACATCCCATTACACACACGAGAGCACAGATGAACATACAATAGAGCACGCAAGTGTGTGTACAGTGTATGGGAGCGTGTGAAATGTGGCTGCCCCCTCCTCTCAGGGAGCACAGGAAGCTCGAGACAATGCCGAGGCTTCATGCATGGTTCAGCTCCAAACCATTCCTTCAGAGCAGGCCCAGCACCCGATCAGACCCACAGCATATCCGCCAGCCTGGATATTTATAACTCAGGGAAGCTGCAGCTCCGCCGGCACAAATTCTTGAGTTTCCTCAGGAGGTATGCTTCACTGATTAGATGAGCGTCATGTTGTGCCACAATCAGGTTAGGTGACATTCACCACAAGAGGAAAGAGGGGGGAAAAATTACATAAAAAAACAACCCCAAAAAACAAAAACAAACAGGTGACAACATTTTGACTAAACTTCCTGAAAGTTTGCCCTGTCGACCACAAGCTGCTGAAATGACTGACACTGACATAAAAACAGGCTTGTTATTTTGACGGGTGGAAAAAGCAGCAAAACCCTCCAATTCTGACAAAGTTTTTGAGATGAAAAGCAGGTGCAGTGTGACATATTTCTAGCCTGTTTGTGTTGTGAGACGGAGGTGGTCTTTGTGGTTCACAGGAGAACATCATGATGTCACTATGAGTCATACAGAACACACTGCTGAAGACTAAGCGAGGACTTTCAACACTGAATTCAGTTTATGTTCAAGTTTACTATTAACTTGCCCTTTTCAAATTCTGATTAGGTTTATCACTGAGACCTAAAGTACCAATTCACAAGACAACTCCAGGAGATGATCTCATAGGTTCCATTACAGCTCACCTTTGTGTTAAGAAAAAAACAAAAAGTGCTGGCAGTTTAAAGCCCCTCTCTGTAAACACATCACAGCAAAAATGCTAAAAATGCTCTGGTAAAGCGAATCAACCCTGAGTTAAGTGGCCATCAGAAGCTGGAGTTCATGGCAGACTGATGTCTTTGTGAACAGATGTCCATTCTCTGGTTAAAGACTGAGTTTGTTTTAAGATTCAAGAGTTTTATTGGAACAAGGTTCATAGAGAAGAGCAGGAAGTAAAAAATTCTGGAGTGAATCGTCCCACTTTCATGTCATGTTATGTCGTGTTCCTGACACCTTTATAGAAAAGGTTTGATATATGTGATAGTTGTTGTTTTAAGGAAAGAATAACACAAAAAATAAAACTATCCTGCTATGTTTTTACTTTAAAAGGAAACAGACTAAAGAGGACTCTTACACTCTAAATAAAATTAAGATTTAAGAGATTAAGAGACTGTGATCCACCAGTTGTTCTGTTTTCTAAATGTTTGTCTGAAATTCAAAATGCGAAAAATTTAAAATTTCCAAGAATAATGTGTTTACTCTGAAATAAATCATTACTTTATAACTAATATTCTTCTGATTTTTTTCTTTGTTGCTTCCCAATTTAACAAATTTAAAACTTCTTATCTCCTTAAGAAACAACCTACATCAATGATTTCCCAACTACATGTGTTTACCAGACATAGAGAAAAAAAAAAAAAAAACAGCTGCTTCTTTTGGAAGTATTTTTAATGCCATTATGTAACTGAAGCTAGTCATTCATCAAAACAATTAGGACCTACCTTAATATGCGTTTCAGCGTCACATGACTATGACATTAACTACAACTTCCTATTTGCTTTTCATTTTTGTGACATTTTTGTTGAGGCATAAGATACAATTTTAAACACTTCCTCCTAGAATAAAAACAGGACTTTATTTATCATTTTAACTATACATTAAAGCCAGTATGAACATAAAAAAGTCCTTTGGTAATTTTGTTTGACATCCATGTCATCCAGGACAATAAACTTTGACCTCGTCCATCACATGACTTCACTGAGTTTTCCACAACAGCGCGAACCTCATCGCAGTTTGACGCTACCTGCTGCTATTAAAGCCAAAAACAGATCCAAGTACTTCAGAGTGAGGTTGTTTTGTTTATTTTATGATGTTCCACACAATAAATCAGAAACACTTATCTCAGCGTTACACGTTACAGGTGTGAACAGTGACGTGCATTTGTTGGTATGCATTACGTGATTGGACAGCACCTGAACAGGTGGCACTCCCTAAGTGAGTCAGTGCGCCTTTGATATCTTTAGAGTGATTCACCTTCACAACAGCAATAATAACTGTTTTTTTTAATAAACAGCTTGCTGACAATGAACTCCTGCTGTGTTTGATATTTAAAAAGGCACAAAACCACCTGAAATCTGGCAGCGAGCAGTGTTGCTCTATGTTGCATCATTCTGTGTCCATGTAGCTTCTCCCAGCTACTGTAATGATCATAGCGACTCATGTGGCCACCATGCAGAACAGTAATAAATAACAGGTATAATATTATAAGCTGCAGGACAATCAGTTTGCAGGCTGCTGCTTACAGAGATACAGCGCAGCCCAAGCACGTCCCAGATGTCAGTCCTCCCCTTGTCTGTGTTGTCCACAGAGACTGAGGGGACCATTTCCTGTGTGAACCAACACCCAGACACAGTAAGTAATCAAAGATAACAATCTAGTGTACGTTTGTATGGGCATGACAATTCTAAGAAGTAAATTGATGTTATTAATATCAGCAGATCTGTGTACTCTGGACAGGAAGTTTACTGGGCGGACAAGCACGTACACTCCAGCAATTTGAAGGGGTGTGTTATGGGGGAGAAGGGGGGCAAGGAGGGTGGATTAGAGACAAGGGGGGAAGGGGATGGGGATCTGATTTTCCTCACAGTCCCTTAGCAACAAGGCCTGCTGGTAAGGCCCCTAGTATGTACTGTGGTTTACAAAAGAGATAAACACTGACTTTGCCACCCACTGAAGTGAATCTGATTCTGGTAACGGAACGCTGCAATACTTAAAACACGGATTAGAAAACACAAATAATGAAGCTGTAGGCTCATCAACAGTTGTTATGGTTATAGAGAAGATCTCACAGCAGAATCTGTTTTAAAATACCACATTTGTTAAGTTTAATGACCACAACTATGGCATTCATTTATCGTCTTAAGGAACTCTGTTACTTTGTGGAAGACAGTAAGGAGAAGCATTTCTATGTCCTAAATAAGAGTCCGATTCACACGTGCATCCAGACCTGACAGTGAACTTCCAGCATTAAAAATGTCAGGCTGTGGTGGAGCACAGTTGGAAAAAACAGCAGTGGGGAATGAAAAGACGCCTCTGTGAGGGTCTGAGAGGAAGAAACTTTCCAGAAAAACTGTTAAGAGGCTTTCTGTCTGTAACTGAGTGGCAAGGTGAAATTACGGCTTCTTTAAGGGGAAGGGAGCTGAGGGATTAGCTCATTTTTCAACCCCTGTCAATTTAATAAACCAAATACTTCTTAAACTCTGCACACACTTCCAGTCAAAGCTTGAATTAGTCCAAGTTGTCTCCACAGCAGCCCACTCATTATTAATAGTTATTAGAAGCGATTACATCCGCTGTGACAGACCCAGAACCCTAATATGCTGCATAATATGACCACATGATGTCCAACACAGATGGTGGCTGTAACGGGAGGGGGTGAAAGTGGCAGAAAATGTACTGTATAAAAACCCCTAAAGCTCAAAAATATCTACATAAATAAACATTTAAATCAACAGAGTTGGTTTCATCTTCACACACAAGTTCACAGGCCTGACTGTGATTTTAGATCCGGAGTCTATAGCGCGTGTCTGTTCCGCAGTTTTACAGTAAAAAGTCCACCAGGAGAGTTCGGACATGTGAAGCTGATCCAGCGGCTTTTGCCTTTGAAGCGATTAGACCAATTTTTATCACGCGCGAAGTTCTTCAACTCTTTTTCAGAAGTATTGGACTCGGTTCACTTGAGAAAGAACATAATTCAACAGAAGTCAAGTACTTAAAGTAGGCTAAACCACAACAGCATTCAGAGTTATTTGTTTGTTGGTACTTACGCAAAGTTTCCCGACCACCGAACCGAAGTTCATCTTGGGAACTATCTTCGAGATGAGACTCAATCCCGAGTAATTCAATGTTAAACCAGTCTTGGAGTGTCTAAAAAAAATAACCTGGAAGTGAAAAAAATCACAAACACAAAAGTCCGATTTAAAGTCAATCCGCCATCCGGTTTCTTTCGTGAGTTGACTTATTTAAAGAAAAAACTAAGAACTTTTCTGGGCAACAAGAGATCAACACGGTCTAGGAGCGAATGAGAACATTGTTTAACGCCACGAGAGCTGCGCATGACGTCAAACCGGATGGTAGCCAATCACAACGCTCCTCTTGGAATAATAATTAAGCGGGTAATTATCCAGGTTCTCAAGTAAACAAACTCGCATTTACTAAATTATAATAAATGTGTTCCTGTCGTGCTTTTAAACAGCCAATTTCAAAACAGACATTTTGATTTGAAACAGTAGGGATAGCTCAGGTGTGTTAAGGAGCATTCCATTTCTGAAGCCATGTCTGTGGGCTCTGTAAAAAAACGTTTAAAAACAGAACATATGAACTGAATGCAGCTCACCAGTGTCTTCTTTACCTATTCAAATCAAAACATCTACTAAAATAGGCCTTTGGATCTTTCTTCTGGGAGGTGTTTGCTTTTATTCTCATGTTATCATCTCTATCTATCTATCTATCTATCTATCTATCTATCTATCTATCTATCTATCTATCTATCTATCTATCTATCTATCTATCTATCTATCTATCTATCTATCTATCTATCTATCTATCTATCTATCCACACACAAACTCCTGATTTAGTAATTCCTTTCATATGTGTTATAGCTTGTTTAGCAATTTGTTAAACAGTGTGTTTTCTAATATGCTGTGGCCATAAACTTTGGCTTGACTTGCCTTTGATCAGCACTCACTCTGGGTTACACACTCCAGTCTCATTAACTTGTTTTTATAATGTGTAACTTTTAAGTAAGAAAATAGCTAATGTGCAACAGAAGTAAATGAATGATCCTAAATGTGAGACAAAAAGCACACTTCCATATTATTTGTACATCAATAAAGAATAGTTACAGCTTTACTTGTGTTTTGACATCAGTTATACAAGAAGACAACAGTTGTTTTTTTTCCATCCTCTCTGTTTATAGAGCAAGTCATGAACAATTTAATGTCACTAATTTATACCAGGCAACATCAAATAATCAACATCCTGTTAAATCTGGTTCCTGCTGACAAAAATCTTATCTAAAAGGAGTTTTCCTGCATGTCCAGAGAGAGGAAAGCGGAAGACACTTGGGCTGATCCTGCTGGAGTCTACAAAAACAAACAAAAAACCCCCCCAAACAAACAAATAAACAGAGCCAAAAATAAATAAATCACAGGCCAGCCATTCAGTCAGACACAGGAATGATGAAACAAGGATTGTGCAACTTCTTGACACATTAAAAACTGTCTGATGTTCCTCTCACTTCTCATTCAGCAGACTGCAGTGTTATGAAACATTCTGGTGATTCGTGAAATATCTTGTGACCAAAGGCATGATAGTGACATTACGCAGAGGTGGGAGCGCAGGCGAGGTAATCATAAACAGAGCATCAACTGGTATGGCAAAACGACTCGGTGAATTTAATGTTGATGAAAACTCTGTGGTATGGTCAGAGATGACCTCCAGTTCTCACACAGCCACAGTGAGTTATTAACTCTCTCAGTAAACTGCTGCTCTTCAAGCTCCAAGAAAAGTCTCAAAACTAAAACTTCCCATTTTAATAAATAAACTTTAAACTTTAGTGTCTGAGGTAAAAGATCAAAGAGACAAAGAGTGAAATAGTCAAACCCAGGATGGTGTTCTCAGTGGCTTAGAAAGGATGAGACTTTACAGTTGTTGTTACAGGAAAAAACAACACAATGTTCATCCAGTTGTGCAACAGATGCAACTTATCTGCTCCCACCAACATGCATCTCAATTAAAACTGTCTAGGAAATTGCTATATCTTCCACTTGGAGCACATCCTGTGGTCTTCCTTCTGAGGTCATTGACTACATGCTCAAAAACAGGAAGCACATGATTGACTTGTTTGCAGGCTTATCCTGAACAAGTCAGTATTTATGGCCATGGGTTGATTAGTTCAACAGAAGAGACTTCAGGATTATCTGGCAACCTGTTTAGACTCAACAGTGAAGGAAGTTAGTAGCTAGAGGTTGTGTAAATGTGGAAAAAAATTTACATTCTCAGCGGGAGTTTAACATTGACCTCTTTGTTTGTGTTTGAGTGTGAAGGTGTGTGTGCAGCAGATGGTGGTGAATCTGCAGTTGTTTTTTTTATTCCACAGAAATGACATGTGGAGAAAAAGACAGAAAAACTGATGAAAAAACAAACAAATAAAGGGAAGGGAAACCTTCCTGAGCGTCAGTCACTTATCTTGTGACGCCTGCTGGGTATTGTTTCCTTACAGTTGAGAAAGCGTTCCAAAAAAAAAAAAAAAAAAGAAGCCACAAGAAGATTCTGAAACAAAAAATAAATGTGAGATACAACAATACATTTAAATTTAAATGTTTTTCTTGTTTTCAGTTGTGTGAGCTGAGGGTTATAATTTTTACTCACTGCTGTGTGGGCGATGTTTATTTTCAGTAGGCATCAGTTTTACAATTCCATTTTGTTACAGACTTATAGGAAAAAAGAAGCAAATTCCCAATATTTAAAAAAGAAACATGAAAAAATTTAGGGTCAGTTAAATCACCATATGCCATATGGTGATCATATGCTTCCAGCGTTGCTCATGTAAAATGAATTCGGACCATCATTGGAAAGGCACTAATGCAACTGTAGCCTGCAATCTGTACAAAACTTCCTGCAGGGCTTTCTGTAACAACAACAATGACAGCCAGAGAGAGGAAGGTGCTTCCTCAGACTCAAAAGAGAATTTGTTTAAAGGGAATGTTGTCCTGAGAGGAAAGATGTTGCATGACATAAAAAGCGGAAGTTTTTGTTGACCTTCCTCTCATCTATGTAGAGTCCTTATTCTGAGGGCATTCTGGCATGTAATTGCAAGAACCAATCTGTATTAGGGGTATGAATCAAGACATACAGTTGGCCAAATGTACTGAAGTTATTTTAGTCCTTATCACTCTTTTTATAGTAACTGACTACTACTCTGTTTAAAAAAAAAGAAAACGTTAACACATCAGATCTCAGTTGGAATAAGGAGCTTGATGGATACTGACATGGAATGGGTAACATGTTAAAAACAAAAGAATGCTACATCATTTAATAAAAATTAAAATAGTCAACCTAGAGATGACCTAAAGATGGTAAAGAGGATTTTGTAGTAAATTTAGATGTCAAATGTACTTTTAAATAATTTTATCGACTTGTAACAGTCTTGTACTTCTGGTTTCCAAAAGAAAAAGTTATAATATTCATAAATCATAGACCTGGTGGGGCTTGAAATAAAGTAGCCAATAGATAATGAACCTGCTTCATTATCTATTGGCTATTAGATTGTTAATCACACTTGTACTGCTAAGAGTAACAATAAACAACCCTTTCCACATGCAGAAAATAACCTTCTATCTCAAATATTGTTAAAAAAAATCTGTCTAAATGTGTAATGGTGAGCACTTCTCCTTTGCAGAGATAATCCATCCTACTTCACAGGTGTGCCATATCAAGATGCTGATTAGACAACATGATTATTGAACAAGTGTGCCTTTGATTGGCCACAATAAAAGGCCACTCTGAAATGTTTAGTTGTATCATACTGCACAATGCCACAGATGTCGCAAGTGTTGAGGAAGCGTGCAATTGGCATGCTGACAGCAGGAATGTCCACCTCGTTCAATTCACGAGCAACAGCTCATTTCTCTACCATAAGCCGTCTCCAAAGGTGTTTCATAGAATTTGGCAGTAGGAACCAGCCTCACAATCGCCATGTGTAACCACGCCAGTCCAGGACCTCCACATCCAGGATGTTCACCTCCACGATCATCTGAAACCAGCCACTCAGACAGCTGCTGAAACAATCAATTTGCATAACCAACGAATTTCTACACAAACTGTCAGAAACCGTCTCAGGAAAACTCATCTACATGCTCGTTGTTCTCATCAGGGTCTCGACCTGACTCTGGTTTGTCATCGTAACTGACTTGAGTGGGCATATGCTCACATTCAATGGTGTCTTGCTTGTTGGAGAGGTGTTCTCTTCATGAATGAATCCTGGTTTACATTGTTCAGGGCAGATGGCAGACAGCATGTGTGGTGTGGCTTGGGTGAGCGGTTTTCTGATGTCAATAGCTACGTTTACATGCGACAAATTTCCCCAATCTGATTAAAATCTTGGTCGATCGGAATTCCCAAATCCCTGTTCACATGGACACTAACTGAAATGATCTGATCATGCCATGAGTACACATGCACCAAGCACTCAATCAGATTAAATGAGTTGAGCGTGCACACAGCGAGTTGTCTTTCCGGGGAAGAAAAAAAGGAAACAAACTCCGTCCTTTCTGCACGTCTTTTCCGCCCCATCGTATGCTCGAGCGGACTCTAGTTTTCCCCAATATGGACAATCTGCGGGTGATTACCTTTATGTTTGGCGTATGTTATGGATAAAGCACACAGGTGCACTTCATTGATGGCATTTTAAATGCACAGAGATACACTGACAAGATCCTGGGGCCCAATGTTGTGCCTTACATACAAGAACATCACCTTATTCTAGCATGATAATGCACGGCCCCGTGTTGCAAGGCTCTGTACACAATTCTTGGAAGCTGAAAACATCCCAGTTCCTGCATGGCCAGCATACTGACTCGGACATGTCACCCACTGAGCATGTTTGGGATGCTCTGGATCGGTGTATACGGCAGCGCGTTCCAGTTCCTGCCAATATCCTGCAACTTCACACAGCCATTGAGGAGGAGTGGACCAACAATCAATAGGCTACAATCCACAACCTGATCAACTGTATGTGAAGGAGATGTGTTGCACTGCATGAGGAAAATGGTGGTCACACCAGATACTGACTGTTTTTTTGAGTCCCCAGACCTCCCAATAAAACAAAACTGAACATTTCAGAGTGGCCTTTTATTGTGGCCAATAAACAATAAACATGCAATAAACATGCTGTCTAATCAGCATCTTGATATGCACACCTGTGAGGTGGGATGGATTATCTCCACAAAGGAAAAGTGTTCACTACTACAGATTTAGACAGATTTTTGAAAAATATTTGAGATAGATGGTTAGTTCATCTCATAAAACATGGGAGCAAAAACAGAAGTGTTGCATTTATATTTTTGTTCAGTGTTTCTCCAACCAGATTGTATTGAAACTTTCAGAAAGTCTTTACTGGATGTGTATCGATAACTGATTGACTGATGGAGTCAACCCAGTACAGTGTGGCCATCATAGCTCACTGACCTCAGTCAACGCAAAAGTGGTTGTAATGGATTGCGTAGTTGTAGCTGAGAGTCATTGACAATACATTCTCTAACAGATTACACCAGATTAATAATATTAAACAACAATTTTTGCAAGAGTTATTTACACAGATTTCAAGATATTTGGCTCTCAGATGAAATCTGTGTAAAATATAAAAAGTACACACTACAGTGACATTACATCAGGAAAATAAAACATTTAGTGAGAATGGACAGTAATCTGATGTATCTTACTTTATGTTCCAAGCAAACTGAGGGTGAAAAACATCTGTTGATACTAGAAGGAAAGACAGTAGACTAAAGCCTCTTTCACACAAATTGTGCTGTAAGGCTAACAGACTCCCTCATTATGCTGCCTTTTCTCAATCACACTGAATCAAACAAAGCTGGCCTAATGGCGCCTCAGTCTATATTTACAGAAAGCACGCTGACCTTCTGTGATCAGAGTCTTGACTGCTCGTCACATGAAGAACCCAGTAAACCCTTGTAATGCCACAAAAGCCAAATTAAAAAAACAAAAAACTGTTTCACTCAAGTCCAAAGTCCTTTGCTTCAAACACCTTGGGAGTTGGGAAGTAGAGCTACAACAGAATTAGAAAAGCACATTTGTGTTAAGTTGTACAAAATGTTTGATGTATAGTTAGTTCCGTCAATGTTAAAAAAACTGCTCCAGATTTTCAGAAAATTGTCACTGTATATGACATTTTGAATCACTTTAATCGTAGTTTTCAATGGCAACAAATCAGATATTTAAAATACATGTAAACAGGTAAAAATATATTTTCCTGCGTTCTATAAATTCAGATTGACTAAACCAGATGATTTGATTATCAGTTGATTTACTTTTGTATATAGAAGCTCAATTCAACCCATGCTAGCCAATCTGCTTAAATCATCCTCCACAGCTAGTGGTCAATGTTCGCTTAGGGGTTTTGTTATGTGATGTTTTCTTACTTGTGATCCCAGTTCCCACATAATTTCTTAGTTTTGTACTAAAGTTGTGGTTTAGTGATTAGTTTAATTTGAGTTTAATCATTGTTTCTTGGGTCCTTGTGTCACCATTCAATGTTTTCCTCCCAGGTGTTCATTCTGTTGATGAGTCCTCAGCTGTTATTATTTTGTAATCAGTCCTGTGTTTTCTCTGCTTCTTGTGCCAGTCCTGGTTTTTGTAAGGAATTTGCTCCCACATCAGCTTGTTTTTTAATCATGAAAGTATTTATATTTTTCATCTTTGTCCGTTGGTTCTGCCTGTAATTGGATCCATATCACCGCATCCTGACACTTAACAGAAGAAAAACACCAATAAAATGGTGAAATCAGGGACAACAATTATTTATAAATATTAATAAGAAAATACCAAAATCTGCTGAAACTGTTCAAATTGTAAAGCTGCTCAGTGCTTCTCTTCAATTTCTTAATATCATGTTATTTAGCTGCCAAATGTATTATTTCTTGTTAACCTGTCTTCCACTGGAGAAGATTTCTTCCTGCTCATATCTATGACCATTTATAACAAATTAAAAAAATACTTATTACATCTAATTTCTATTTGGGGGACTGAATAGAAATGAATAGAATAGTGCTATGGTGGCAGCTTGTTGGAGTAGCTCTGTGATTTTAGTAGCAGTTTTGATCTTTTTGGGTGTTTTTTGCTTGTTTTCTTGGTACTCTTTGAATAATTTTTATTCCGGATAAGATGCTGTGTGTCATGGTTCGAACCAGGTGGGGTTGTTTGCGAGCTCCCAAAGTGACCCAAACTCCAAACACACACAGAGCGAGGAAACAGCGTTCAGTGTAACAGTGTTTATTATGATACAGTGCTCCAATATACACACAGGTGAATAATAAATGTGCACGAAGAAACTCAGGACGGGACTGGTGCGGGACAGGAACGGTCCTGGGTTATGAGAGAGAGAGAGGTTAGTGACAGGTGGAGATACCAGCTGCGGCGTGCGGGGATCGTGCTCGCTTAACTCACGGGTTCGTGTTTGACGTCCGGGTTTGAGGAGAGATCCGAGGATGCTGCCGCAGGGGTGGTGATCCAGGCTGTCGGTGTTCGTTGTGTGAAATCCTGGTCCGGGTGCTGTGTGCGCAGACGTGACTGCGACAGGGGTGACAGCAGCGTGTTGACCGGGAAGGTGTGGATCAGAGGAAGCCAGAGACAGACAGGGAGCCAGAGGGAGAGAGCTGGTCGCGTGACACCGCAACGGAGCTCTAGTACGTTCCAGGGTGAAGCCAATCCTCACTATGAGCAGTACGATATCCACGCTGAGGTTCTGCTGTCGGGAGAGGAGCTCCAGGACAGCGGGCTAAACACAGGGAAAGAGAGGGCAGGTTAAACACTGCAGAAATCACTCTGGTCATAAATCACTGGCCACTCTGTTACCACGAAATGTAGTGGAACAAACTGGCGTCTGTCTCTTGTTCCTCCTCCTTAAGTACCCAGCTCTCCTGAGCTGGGTAATGATCCACACCTGTCTTCACTGATCACTGCTGCCACGCCCTGCAAGACAATTAGTTCCAAACACCACCACCAGCAGCAGAGATCCTCACACTGTGCAGATTGAAAGAATTTTATTTAATCTGTTACTTTTTTGCCACTTGTTATGATGCATAACCATCGTGGCAAGAGAGTTATTTAACAGAAAGAGCAGCTAATAGATATTTCTAAGGCTCAAATAATACTAAAACTGAGACCCCAAATCCCTGATGAGTTTTAAAAAAAGAAAATATGGATGCAGATTAGGAGTAAATTGAAAAGTGAAAAAGAGGAAATTTAAGTCCATCAGTCAAACTGCAGTCACCTGTTGGGGGAGCAACATCAAAGAGGCAGAACAAAATGGTAAAGATGGCTGGTTCTGTTCTGGGGACTAAACTGGAGTCTCTTGATTTGACTGTATAAAGTAGAACATGTTCATGAAGAACATGACGGAAAACCCTCATCATCCTCTTCACAATACTGTAACTCAACAACAGACTGTCTTTAGTCGTAAACTTCTTCAGATCAGCTGCAACACAGATGCTACATGAGATCCTTCCTGTCCACAGATAGAACCAAAGAGGTTATATTTAAAGAGGGGACATGCCATGATTTTTACATTAGCCAATGTGGCCAAAGTTAGCTGCCATTTTGAAAAAGGCAGGAAACAATGACAAATGGCTTGGGAGGTTCAGTAAAATCACCATAACAGGCTTAATTTAATTTAAATACACACACATATATATTTTATAAATATATACACAGACACATATACATTTAAATGTATATGTCCCTCTAGCACCTGATAGATCAGGGGTGGCCAACTCGAGAGCCACTATCCTGCATGTTTTAGATGTTTTCCTGNCTTCAACACTCTTGATTCAAATCTGCAACATCTCAGCAAGATCTGCAGAAGCTTGTTAATGACCCATTTATCTGCATCAGGTGTGTTGAAGAAGGAAAACATCTAAACAGGATAGTGGCTCTCAAGGCCTGGAGTTGGCCACCCCTGTAATAGATGAATAGATAACAAAGAAATATTAGTTAATAAGTAACTAAAAGTCTATGTGTAATGTGTTCTATACTAGTAGCTGTGTATAAATATCTAGCAACTACATTTGTACACACACATATACGTACACACACACATACATATTTTGTCATCTCTTGGAAATCTGTACAGTACATACTTTTAGAGTATAAAGTAGTAAAGACTTTTATAGTTTTGTCTCATGGCACGACATAATCAATATCACATCAATAATATTGGTGGCAACTTTAGTTTTGCTACACGGTCTACAGAATGCTTGACATCATAATAATTTACAGTCATATACATAGACTAAACTGGTGACTTTTTTGAAAAAAAAAATACATTACTCTGCAAGAAAATGGGAAAAATTCTAATGATAACATTGGCTTTGAATACGTTTGTAGTAGTTGTAATAAATTGTAGTAACATTGCTACAAGATTAGTCTAAATAAATTCACTCAAAACTTCCTTAAAATATATGCTACGTATAAGTTCTCCTTTAGTAGATAACAGTAATGACTTACTTGTGAAACGTTACATCTTTAGTTTTTCCATATCGATTGGTGCAATTATACACAGCAGTGAGCCGGAAATTAGGAAAGGCACCCAGCTCCGGCCGCTAGGAGCGGCCATACCTCAACTCCACACTGGAAGTCACGTGACCTCTATAGCAGATGTTGTTATTCGTCTGAAAAATAAAAGACGTATCACACCGTTATCACACACAACTTTTGGTATAGAGGTCACTTCCGGTACGGAGGTTGCAGCGGAATGGCAGCTGGTGGACAAAAATACATACAACTACAACATTCCATATTGATGTATGATATTGTTAATTTCTTTAAAGCGTCATCAGTTAAAACAGAACAATAAAAGATTTTATTCAGTCCGGCAAATTAAACAAGAACAACTTCCGCTATGGAGGTCATGTGACATCCGGTATGGAGTTGAGATATGGCCGCTCACGGCGGCCGCAGCTGGGTACTCTTGGAAATTAGGGCCTTTTTCAAAATGGTAGCCAACTTTGCAACTTTCTTCAATGGGATGTCCCCACTATAAATATAAACTCAATGGATAGAACCCCCTACAACAAAGAACTGCAATATTTTATAGTTTTAAGTTTTAAAGCAGTAATAAATAACTTTTCCGTAGCCGTGTCTCAGACAGCTGTTGCTCGAACCGGTGTTCTGTTGAAAAATGTTACCTTTTGAGATGTGCTACTGATTCCTTCTGCACATGTGCCATTCCACAATCTTGACTTCAATAAACAGATTTATTGTTTATTTTTATTTCTATATTTTTCCATAAATACATTTTACCTATCAAATACATTCTCCCAGGACAGGAACACTAAATATGAAGTTATTTTTACTTTCTTTGCACCGTCAGAGTGACAGGCAAATGTTTGGACACACCCAGAGGAGAAGGACCCAACAATGGCAGATAAGGACCCAGAGGGCTTTTATATATAAAATATCAGGGAAGGATCATAAAAATATGCTTAGATAATTAACAGAACACACTTGCCATAAACAAGAACACTGTAGAAACTTCTAATGACATCTCATCATAAAATAAGTTGTAAATTTGTACTATGGCAGCATTTTTCTTCAGGGCAGGATAAATCACCAGAACACCACAGCTGCGGCCCGAATCACTGAAGTTATTTAGTCCATTGCAAAGCCATCAGAGGCGTCCAGAGTATCCAATATGAAGCTGAACATGTTTTTCAGTGAATATACACTTAGACAAGTTTCAAAACTGCAGCTTAAAGTTGTAAAATTTATTTAGTACTGATTTAAGTTTCCTGCCCCCAACTGACCATGACATCTCACCATGTTTCCCCAAGTAACGTATTGGCATCATTAAACGAACCACAAGATATTCCTCCCTTTGTTTACATTGTGTTTATCTGTTGTTTTGTCCAAAAAAGAAGCTCGTGTCATTTGCTACGTGAACCTAATTAGCAATGCTAATACTAATTAAAGCAAAATTTTAGACTTTAACTACATTTTAGAGACACAATTACAATTACATTTTAGACTTAAATATGCCTTTAAATACATTTTAGAGACACTTGGACCACAGTGGAGTGCAAAAAGACTGCAGGAGATGCCAAGGTGGGATGTATGAGGACTACAGAGAAGGATTATTTGAGGAGGAGAGGTATTTTCTTTCACTACAGGAGTGGAACCATGATGAGAAGCCGACATCAGCCGACCACCCCACTCACAGATTGGACATAGACCGTGAACATGGCGCAAAGCCAACTTCAGGAGATTTATCTCAGCTCAAAGAGAAAATGATCAGATGACCCAGACTATTTCATAAAAGTCTATATTCAAAGTCAAAGTCAAAGTCAGCTTTATTGTCAAATATGCTATATGCACGACACATAGCACAGATGAAATTGGTTTCCTCTCAAACCAAAGTACAAACATGAAATATATAAAAACATACATTTAGAAGAAATAAAAAGTATAAAATATAAAAATAGTGCAAAATATAATTCAAAGGCACATGTGTAGTACAAAGAGAACAGTAGTTGTAGCAGAAACTGATGTGAGGATGTAAACAAAAGTGATTAAAGTGATTAAAGTGAGATAGTGCGTTGGGGTGCAAGTAAGTGGTGGAGGGTGGAACATGGGATGAGTCCTGAGATCAGTCTGTGACATGAGGCAGGGGGCTGAGTGGGGGTAGAGCAGGGAGAGAGTTCAGTTTTCTGACCACCTGATGAAAGAAGCTGTCCCTGAGCCTGGTGGTATTGGCCCGGAGGCTCCTCAATCTCCTCCCCGATGGCAGCAGGGAGAAGAGACTGTGGGATGGGTGGGTCGGATCACCTGCGATCCTGGTGGCTTTCCGGGGGAGAAGTGAGTTGTAGATGTCCTGAAGCGGCGTGAGGGAGACACCAATGATCTTCTCAGCTGCTCTCACAGTGCGTTGCAGAGTCTTGCGGCAGGACACGGTGCAGGCACCGTACCACACAGTGATGCAGCTGGTGAGGATGCTCTCGATGGTGCCTCTGTAGAAAGTGTGCATGATGGGAACCGGGGCTCTTGCTCTCCTCAGTTTGCGGAGAAAGTACAGGCGTTGTTGGGCTTTTTTGGCCAGTGATGCAGTGTTGTGACTCCAGGATAGATCTTGGCTGATGTGCACGCCCAGGAACTTAGTGCTGCTCACTCTCTCTTCTGCAGCACCATTGATGGTAAGTGGTGCATGCTGGGTGCGCGCTCTCCTGAAGTCCACAACAATCTCCTTGGTCTTCTCCACGTTCAGGTGGAGATTGTTGTCTTTGCACCACATGGCCAGCCTGTTCACCTCACTCCTGTAGATTGTCTCATCTCCATTGTTGATGAGACCCACCACAGTCGTGTCGTCCGCAAACTTAATGAAGAGGTTGGAGCTGGATGATGGAGCGCAGTCGTGGGTCAGCAGAGTGAAGAGGAGGGGGCTCAGCACACATACTTGGGGGGCCCCTGTGTTCATTATGATGGTTCTGGAGGTGTTGCTGCCGACCCGAACTGCCTGTGGTCTCCCCGTCAGGAAGTCTAACAGCCAGTTACACAGGGAGGTGTTGAGTCCCAGCTGGTCTAGTTTGTGGATGAGCTGCTGGGGGATTATTGTGTTGAATGCTGAGCTGAAGTCGATGAACAGCATTCTGACGTGTGGGTCTCTGGTTTCCAGGTGGGTGAGGGCAGAGTGGAGAGCAGTGGAGATGGCATCATCGGTCGAGTGGTTTGACCGATATAGAAACTGGTAGGGTCCAGGGTGGGGGGAAGGGCAGACTTGATGTGGTGCATGACTAGCCGCTCAAAGCACTTCATGAGGATGGGGGTGAGTGCAACCGGGCGGTAGTCATTGAAGCTGGAGGGAGACGACTTCTTTGGGACTGGGATGATGGTGGTGGCTTTGAGGCATGTGGGGACAACAGCTTGGCTCAGTGAGATGTTGAAGATGTCAGTGAAGACATCTGTGAGCTCCTCAGCACAGTCTCTCAAGATACGACCAGGGATGTTGTCGGGACCTGGTGCTTTTTGAACATTTGTTCCCCTGAGTGATCGCCTCACGCTATCAGGAGACAGCGTCAGCACCTGGTCACCAGGAGGAGGTGGAGTCTTCATAAACTGATTAAGTCTGCACATTATCTGAAGAATGTTTCACAAGAGGATCATCCAGCTTCTAAATACAAAATGAGCCAGAATTTAGCAAAAATGATTAAACTAGTAATCCCAAATGTTGAAACACAAACTTAGCTTCTTAAATTTATTCAGAAATATTCTGATATGCCTTTATTGTCCCACAGGGGGACATTACATGGAGATACAGAGAACAGCTTGGCCAGCACTCTCCAGGCTGCCAGGCCCTTAAAGGGGTTATGACATCAAAATGCACTTTTTTGAGGTTTTTGGGGTATATCATGATGTGTTGTGCACTGATGAGGCCGTGTGAACGTCCAAAGCGAGTATCAAAGTTCCCGTTTGTGGGCGGTCCGCTTTGTTTCATATTTAAAAAACGGTTGAATCGGAAAGCACCATTTTTTCCTACGTGGCATTTCATCCTACGTATTTCATAGCGTCCAATAAAAGTGCACAGTGAAGTAAACAGTCCAACCCCACACCACACCCCCCCACCCCCAGCCCATACGCCGGTAGCTGCGTTGCGCTAGCTTGTGCTGCTGCTCTTGAGAAGAGATGGCTACGCAAACGGGGACCTGTTGTGTCCAAGGATGCTCAACCCATGCTGGAAGTTTACACTCACTCCCGAAGGATGAAAAAACAAGAGAAGAGTGGCTGAAGTTCATTTATGGAGAAGTGCCACGCAGTTATAACCTCAATTTGAAAATATGTTCAGCTCACTTCACGGAGGACTGCTTCCATAACTTGGGTGAATTCAAGTTGGGATTGTCAAAGAAACTGATTTTAATTAAAAATTCTTTACCAACCCTGAAGGAGGCGACCACATCGTCAATACCCGTAAGTTTATTTATTTAATAAAATGCTGCCTTGCCTGATAAACGTTTGTTCATGGTCTGAAGAGTTCATGATGCTAGCATGTGATAGCCGCTCTAGCAACAATGTCCGTGAGCAACAGGTTTATCATACCATATTGTGAATCTATTTTCATTGATAACATCTGACAGCACTGTTTATTCGCTCGTGTAATTAGTTGAGTTTTATGTGTTCACCCCTCCGTCTTCCTCAGAAGACGTTTCAGGCTCGAACATATACGGTTGTAAACGTCCACTCGCCATGTTACTGGACTGTTGACGGAGCCGAGAAGAAAGGCTTGCTGTGGGCAATGGTTGTAGTCAATCAGAGCGAAGTCAGCCAGGGAGACCCACATATCATTAATGAAAGGAACCGTGTTGCTGAGAAGAGGATTCTGACCTGCCCGTTCACCCCCGCCGTGTTAGTTTTTTAATCAAATTCTTTTGTGAGTTGACATATGCGGGCATATCTACTACATGAAATAGCTTTACGCCAGTTTAAACAGTGATGTCATCACACCTTTAAGGGCGGCGCACATTGCTCGGGTCAGCCAGGTCACACAGGAGAATACATACATACATACATATACATAAGCACGCATAAACCTATGTGTTCGAAAAAAACGCAGATGTTATGTCTCTTCACAATCTGTTGGCGCTCAGTGGACACGGGGAAGGAGGAGGCTGTGTGCCTCATTGCTCACTGCTCCTGGGGAATTTAGTGCATCAGCCTTGAGGCCAGCCGAAACGAAATAAAGATTAGAGCAGAGCTGAAGAATTCCAACAGCTTCTTATTGTCTACATGGTACACCGTTGTGAAAAAAAAAGTCTAAAACATCCAAATTTGGGCCAAATTGCATAGTACCACAGCCAATAATCAATCAATCACTTCGCCACTCCGAGCCAAAACTGCAACTTTTCCAAGGTGACGCCAATCCTTCCAGTGAGATCCAGCAGCGCACCCAGTTTACGGTTCAGCTTCAGGACCCCATCAGCCAGCTTGCTATACAGCTTTTGGACCCCCTGGACCCGTTCAAGAATCATAGCCAGCTGGTCGCGGTACTGCTTCGAGACCGCATCCAGTTTGCGATCCAGATCTTCAAATCCTGTTTAAATCTTTGCTGAAATTGCTGTCTCAATCACTCTCTATGATGGTTTACACACAAACTAACACTGACCAAGCCCAGACAAGTTCAACCAATTACATCACAATATGGCAGATGGTCTTTTACATACCTTTTCAACTCTGGTTTCATAAGAATTTTTTTTAGAAGTATCTAGATTAACAAGACATGAAAAATATGTTCTTTAGCTCAAATTGTGAGGCAGCCATAGCACAAAGGGGAAAGAGATTGTCTTTCGATCAAGGGGTCGGGGTTCAATCCCCTGTCCCAACAGGCTACGTGTTGAAGGATCCTTGGACAAGATACTGCTTTAACCCATGCTCCTCACAGATGAGCATGGGTTAAATGCAAAGCCATAATTTCCCCATGACGGACCAAAAAAAGTAAAAATTATTATCAAAATATTTTAGTATATTTTTTTATTCCATGCCTTTCATTTTCATGACAGATACCAATCCAGTTTCACACTGGATTAAGATCCTCATACGCTCCCAAAGGTCCATATGACCTATTAGAATGTGACTGGATTATGGCTAATTTGAAGAACCTCCTTCAGTAGTGTGAGGTGCCATGCTCTGTGAACTCACCAAACAGAACATTCTTATTTCAGCAAGCTCTCACTATGATACAATAAAAAGTGCCCACAATCACACCATGTGCCACACTAACATGACATGTAACATCCTGACAATGTCAAGATTCAACTACGAAATTGTGCAATGTTAGGATTTTACTTGCGAGTGATTGGGTCGTAGCCTTGTCATAGCATCAGCTTCACCAGTCAAGCTTTAGATTCAAGACAACAAAGTCATTCCAGTACAACCAGGTTCTACATCATGGATAAGGACTCTCATATGCTGCTATTATAATGATAAACCACCATTTTATGAATACTCAAAACCATTTTGGACTTATCATTGACAAGCCTTAACTGAGCATGTAACTGTACTGCTGTGTGCCTGGAGCCAGTGTTCATTAAATATACCCATTATAATAAGAAATTGTAGAAGATAAAATACATGAGTGTTCCTCTTTAAACTGGCTAACATGTCTAAATAGTCTACAATCCCTTTCTGCTGCTACATTACCATCAATATTTTTGATGTTCAGTTATGATTTATAAATATTACAAACACAACTGGTCAAAAGAGTGTATTTATTAATTTTTTTAGGTTTTTCTCTGTTAGAGTTGACATCATAATATCAGTCAAATGCCTTATGAGTAATAAAGCAATACTTAGTACCATGATAGTCGGTAAAGTAGCCAAATGAAATAAATCATTTGAGAACAATCATTGTCTTATAATGTGTGTGGCCGAGGTGTTTAGCTTTGTTGGTACAACTTTCTTTGAGAAGGTTTGATTAACTTTGAAACAAAGACCTCTCAGTGCCAGTGGGAAATACTTTGTCCATGCCAAGTTTCTAAAATCTGACAAAAGAAGAAGTTGAATGATGTGGGAGTTCCTGGCAAGCTAAACTGGAAATACTCTGTGAAGTGTCCTTTTTTGTCAACCATTTAACATTTTCAGACACATTTGGAGGAAAAGATGTTTGCTTGTGAGTAAAAAGTAAAGTTAAGGGACCATATGGGGGATTTGGAGGGTGAGAAACTGACTGTTTTTATCTGATTCAAGTCAGGCTGTTCATTTGCATGTAGGATTAGAACTGAAAGAAGAAAGCTTGGTTTTTTTTTGTAGTCTTTGCAGGTGATGTCATCAGTTCTTTTGATGGCAGTGCCTGGGCATGATATAGAGTATTAGCCTGGCTGGTAAAAGGCAGTAATCCGTTCAAATCAGACATGATTTGTCCCTTGACTCTCCTTCTCTATTCTTCTTCTTTTATTGAACAGAAGACAGACTTCAGTCAGGGGAGCCAAAATCAATTAGTTGCTTGGTGAAATGTTTTAACTCAGGAATGCATGTGAGTTTCAGCATTTGTACACTGCTGTATATATTGTGTGATTTGGGAGAAAATATGTAAGAAATAAACACCAGATACATATAAGTGAGTAAACATGGTGAAGAAAAAGGCATTAAGCTGTGTGCTTGTCTGAATAAAAGGACAGAAGGATTCCAGCAAAAATAAAGAGAGGTGGAAAAAGAGAGTGAGAGTGAATTAACCAGTGCTTATGTTAGCTGTCTGATCCACTCAGAGACAGTTGGCAACCGACTGTCTGCCAACTGCAAATGTAC
Organism: Pachypanchax playfairii; assembly: GCA_006937955.1. Classification (NCBI taxonomy): domain Eukaryota; kingdom Metazoa; phylum Chordata; class Actinopteri; order Cyprinodontiformes; family Aplocheilidae; genus Pachypanchax; species Pachypanchax playfairii. Next base: position 390,362 of record SSNP01000261.1, read on the forward strand.
AGTAATTCAAAGCATGCGACGTGACGCCATTCCCTGCAAGCTGGGGCTGCAGTTACCCACCCACTCATTCTCAAACACAATCACATGATCTGAAGCAATACCTGCTTTAAAAGTAACGAATCCTCTTGGTTCCACGTGATGCAATCTGCCCCAGTCCCATGGCAAATTGTGTCTGAAACTAATCTCATTACTACATTAAATGGCAGAGGACCATTTGCAAAAAGCAAGAACTTCTGAACAACTGTAAATAATTCAGCGTACTGATGTCATTACAGTGGCTTGGCCTTATTAGATCCAGAGTTTATGGGAACGAGAGGTCAACAAAGTTAGTGGGCAAAAATAACTGGAAAACAAACTTAAAGGCAGTGCAAATAAGATTTACTGTTCTGATTAAATAGTGTTTAGAAGCAGCGTGACTTGACTTTTATTAGAAAAAAATACAGCAAAAGTTATTTTATTAAAATAAAGTTTCAGTTTCTAAGTTATCAGAACTTTAAGAACCCCAAGACTAAGTTGAGACAATGTCGGCAGAGAGTTAGTGGAAAGAAAACAAGATTTCATCTTTTGTAGATTAGTTCTCATGAGCTTCACATGACTTGCATTTAGCTTTTTTTTTGCCCACCCCCCTTCTTCTGTACTGAGCACTACCCCTCCCTCTTTTCCTTCACCACTTCCCACCCTGCACTCCCCCCCCCTCCCTCTCTCTCTCTCTCTCTCTCTCTCTCTCTCTCTCTCGTCCATGCAGCACATAGACTTCCTGTGTGTTCTGGTCTGAATGGTATGTGCATGGTGTGGGTGTCTGGGAGGCCTTTCATCCGGCATGGAAAGAAAAGAGAAGTTGAGAGAAGGAGAGAGCGAGGGTGAAAAAAATAGTGAGAGAAGAGAGTCATCTTTAATCTGTTTGACTGAGAGCAGTTGTCCAGAGGCGAGTGGGGTGGGGCGTATTAAAGGGTGCAAGGGCTCTGGTTGTGTCAGGGATGTGTGTGTGTAGCGTCTGGAGAGGAAGAGCTTTGCCTGCTGGGAAGGCCTGCAGCCCGCGTGTTTGCCTTCCTGGGACTGATGACATCCGGTTAGTTTGTCTAACTAGGAGAATACATACAACTAGAGTGGATAAATTCAGTCTTTGCTCTGGGAAGTTGGTAAATATGCTGTCATGCACATTGCATGAGAAGTACAAACTGATTCTTGTGGATCATGCATGTGAAACAAGAACCTTTTCAGGAGCTGCTAAAGCCTCCTGGGTGTGTGCTGAGCTGTTGCTTGCTGTTGTCAGACAGGGTGTAGCTGGATGCTGAGTGCCAGTCCTGACTACCCTCAGCTCACAAGTTTGTGGAGCTGCCTCGTGTCATGGAAACAACCCACAGCGGTGTGTGTTGTTTGTGTGCTCATGCGCAGTCTAAAATTGTCAAGACATGCCCTGACAAGACAACATTTAATAGGAGGATAGCATACAGCGCCATCTGCTGTTAGGATTAGGATATGTTCTGCCCAATGAGCTGCATGAAATGCTACCAAGTGGGTTTCATGACATGGTGATATTTTGTTATATTTATAATTGTCAAAAGACAAATTTATGAACAAATGGTGTTTAAAATGCATGACCTTCATATGTAATTTAATATCCTTCAATCAAAAACTCTAAGGGTTATATATGCTTATAATTGTGTTTATCTGCAAGACAGATTTTGATTTTTTTGTTTTGTGGTAGCTTTTGTTTGTCTTTATCAATTTCATGTCAGTGCCCCCCCCCCGTACCTTATTGTTGTTTTTTAAAATGTCTCTCTTTCTGTCCACTCCATCGCCGAAACGAGACACGACTTATTGTGCCATAAACTCAAATAAACCCATTATACCACAGAAGGAGTAAATCGAACTGAGCTTGTTGTAGAGTAAATCTGTTCTGACAAAAAAGGCCCCCCGACCCACAATTCTGTCTGCCAAACATGTCAGGACAGGCAAAAAGCACAAAACCAAATGATGTTTCTATTGTGTACCTTTTGATTTAACTGATGCTGAGCTGTAATATCAAACTACACTGAAATCTCTGTCATAACTTTTCTTCATCTGACAGAAAACAATAGAAGCTTCCTCTGCAGAAAGAGCTGTATCTTATTTAGTATGAAACAGAAAACACGACCCAAGCAATTATTCTTCACACTCTTATTATTTAATGGAAAAATATGTATAGTGAGAAACACAGTCAATTATCAGCTCCAGGATGCTTTACATAAAGCCTATATAACTTCACATAATTAGCCTGCTGTAAATGATTAAAGACATAAGAGGCTAATTATCCAACCTTTTTATTAATCTGCAGAAGATGGTGTTATAAAAGTTTAAATTAGGTTATAATTGTAATATAAATGTCAGAGGAGGGTGAAACATGAACTAATTAAGCTAGGCTTTCAAATTAAGTTTTTTTATTGTAGATACAATCAGAACCAACTGGTAAAAAATATTATAAAGAGCTCATTATGCTGTAACTTTTAATTTTTTTCATATTATGCATGTAAATGATTATATATGTTTTTATATTTTTAAGTACAGAGGACGACAGACTTGTTTTAATACTTAGATAACATACAGTTGTGTAAAAAGATTAGCTGTGATTTAGTACTTTCCCTTTAGATTTATAGACATGAAAAAGCTTTAACTATGAGATCAATGATTTGGCCCATTTAGCATTTTTTTAAATATGCATATAAATTTATTAATATTTCCTAAATTATTTTGACTCTAAAATGTAGCCTACATTTATTAAAACTTAAGTGTCGTGGTCTTTTCTAAGAATAAAAAATAATTTTATTTGTTCATTTGTTTAGTTTATTTTCTGAATAAATCATTTAGGTAAAAACAGCTATAAGAATTAACTGGATCGAATTGAATTAAAAATCCCAACAAGCTGTACTAAAGCTGTTCACACGTCTTGTTTGAGTATCATAATAAAATTGTAAAAAACTAAACTTTTTCTTAGAAATATAAAACAGATATGAAACAGAAATAACACTATTTTTTTCTAAAAGAAATAAATATATTTTTTCTTTAAGTCAACAAAAAATGTGATAATTAAAACGATCTAACTGTTTCATGTCATGCATTTCGCATATCGCTTCGTGTTTATGTAAAGAATTAGATTGGTCTGGCATGTTGTTCACAGTAACTCATTTCTCTATTCAGCCACAAATGAATGTTTATGTGAGCTGTACACTCATTATTTGTGGTGGAGAACAAATTTATATTTATTTTGCCAAAACCAGTATAAATAAAGACAGAAAACATTAGTTTTCAACTAATTACTTGGAGAAAGGTCCAGAAAAACAGAGAAAGAAGAATGTAACTTCAGATAATCAATGAAAAAGTATTTTCACTGTATATTTATTTCAACACAATACAATATTTACAGGATTAAAATAGAAAAATTTGAAAAAATCAAAATAAAGAACAAGGACAAGGTAACATCACTAGTGATAAGCATTATGGCTGTCACACTTTCCTAATATTAACATTCATATGGCACTTAACACAAACCGTGTTAAAATGGTTAAAATAAAACAGCACAACTGCAATTAAATATCAATATAACCTTTTAAAGAATAAATATACAACATTTAATTTTTTTAATAAGATAAACTATCAAACAAGGTTTCAATTAAAATAGAAACAAACAAAAATGTCTTCCATGAAACTTTCATTGAACTTAAAGTGACATTTGTATTATATTTTATTCAAAGCAATGCAAATGTTACATTAATATGCTTAAAAATGACTTACACTTTGAATAAGCCAAAATCGTAGCAGTACTGTAGGCTGGATTCTTCAGAGACACAAAACACAACTTTTTAAAGAGTATAAATAACTATTTTTCTCAAACTCACACAAAAATCCTCTCTCTTAGTTTATATAAAGGACACTGGCAGACATGCTGATCCTCCTTTAGGCGACAGATGCCCAAATCATCTCCAGTCAGCTTGTTGTCACTGTCAATTTCTGGTATAACAGGTTTAGATGCTTCAGCATTCTCAGAGTCAGAATCACAATATGTATAGAATGAACTCTCTGCATGGCAATGAACAATATAGCTTTCCATATATCTTAGAAGCCTTTCTGCATATGTGTGTAAAAGACAAAACATTCTGGTCAGACTTGCTGATGATGAACTTTACACAAGTATAAGAGGCACCATTTGTACACAGGTAACTATAAAGCTCATCAGTTTTTTTATATTGTGTACATATACATGGGAAAGACAGGCTGCACCAAATTAAAAAATAGACAAAATCACATCATTTGAACATTTTGTTTCTCCACAGAGAGTTAAAAAAAACACACACATGGGACATTTGGTGAAAACAGAAAAAACATTTTCGGAGCAGGATTTGACAGAATGACTTGTGTCCAAGCTTTAAGCCAAAACATCCAACTGGCTTCGTTGCCTTTGGCTTAAGGCAAACTACAAGTCTCTGAAAAAATCAATTACTCCAACAGTGTTCATAAAACATTTAAACAATGGCATAAATTAGAATGCTCATACTGCTTGTTATGCATCTGCATAGAAAGGTGAGGCTCCTTCCCTTAACTGAGGAATGCAGCATCATTCTGTGCAAAGAAAAAACCAACATGTACTTTGTGAAATACTTTCTTTTTTATTGTGTCTTTATTCTTTATTAATATGTTAGACTTATTCTGTCCACTTAAAGGTCTTCAGTTGGATCTGGTTCCTGTTTAATTTTAGTTGGACACCATTTTTATACAGATCAACATTTCCATCAAATGTCACAGTGTTGACTAGAAGCTCTTATAGGGACTTCTCTTGTGGTTTAGTCTGTGAGGTTTTTGTTTTCCCATCATGTGGATAGAGAGGGAAGTTCATCAAAGAAGCTGGCTGAAAAAAAAAACATGTTGGCTTAACTAAGTTAATTAACTCATGTCAGAACAAACAAAGATGCATTTGGATTTTATGAATTCTCCTTACAGTGGTTATCTTTTATCCCAATATCTGAATCAAACAAATCTATTGTACACATCTTTGAGTGATTGTTACATCCCAGTTTATAAGATGATCCTTATTTAGAAACCCACTTAAATAAAACCTTTCCACAATGATCGAGGGCTCACATTTCGCAGGATATATTCAGTGTTTTAGCAGAATGGATTATTTTCAGTAACATTTAGAAATGAAGATCCATCAGTGGTACATGTTGGGCAACAGATTGGGAAACTTAAAACACATTTTGTTGATATTATTCATTCCCCATTTGTAAAGAAAAATGACCAAATCAATATCTGTTTCAGAGAATCACTTGGTATAATTTGATTACAGATTCCTGCTGGAGGTTCATCATGTCACACCTTAAGATGTACTTGCTGTTTGCACTGTGGGATTAATAGGAAACAGTGGAAGTGGGTGGGAATGTTTACATAACCAACCTAATTGTGCAAAATGTTATTCTCATGATAACTAGTGTTAGCAATACAGGCCAACAAAATACTTATCTGTATTCAAACTACTGCCACAGAAACTCTGGAATGGCCAACCACAGTGGAACCTGCCATTAATGATGAGAATTCAAGCCACCATTACGGGCTTTCCATTTGATTCTTTTTATTTGTTGTGCAGAAACTTCGGACTTTCTTGTTACAGTTCTGACTATAAATCTAAGGTTAATTCAGGTCTTTTTTCTTTTAAAGTTTATGGTTTATTCTGTGTAGAAAAGACCTAAAAGTTTTTCATCTCTTAACTTCAGGACCCAGACTCTCAGGCATGTGTGGCTGCACCAGATGCTCCAAGGTCGATAAGCTAACTGGATCCTAACTAGTGTTTGACTGAAACATATCAGCTAAGTTAACTATTATCCAGGCAATAAATTAAATCGCTCGGTAACTTGCTTTCAGTCAGTGTGGTGAAAAAAACAATCGAGGATCAATGACTGGGGCAGATTATTTCCTGCAGATAAAGATATGATAAGATATGGTTAAAAACATTGTTGTAGAGTGTCTAACCTGTTTGGATTCGATGATACTGAACCTGGAATTTGGACCAAATCAAACACTTTCAGAATTTACTCATTAACAGAAAAAAAATCTTAATTTCACTGCTTAGTTAATGTTTAGGGCCCACTATCCTACGCTTGATTGTATTTTAACTCAGCATGTGTCAAAAGGTGAGTAAGACTTAGTTCAGATGAAAATGTTCCTCCAAGTTTTTTTTTATTACAGAAATAGTTGGAACTGATAGCTCAAGCCATTCCTTATGATTTAGTCTTTTCCAGTTTGCGCACATGATAAAGGTTTGCAGGTAGGCTGCAGGTTTGCATCATTTCTATTGATCAGTCCTGACTTATAAAAAAATGAATTTCAGCACTTACTGAATGAAATGCACACCTCAGTGGTTGAATATTTCAGAACATTTCCATAAATGCACAAATCAGCAAGAATGTCTGGCTATTGAGCCAACAGGACAGAATAAATCTGCCTTCTTCTTTGCCAGACTGCTGCAAACCGTGACCATTTCTGAGCAGGAAAATGTCCTGCTCACGATCTCACACAAAACTAAAAAGAGGATGTACACATTTGTGTGTGTTAGAGTATTTTCAAGGAAAAGGTCTTATGAAGAGTTTTAATGAGCATTTACAACAGTAAAGTGATGGTGTAGTTCAGTTTCCACTCAAAAGTAACACTATGGTCAAAAAATCCCAATGATATGCTGTCCATGCTCAAACAGCGCTTACAAAAAGCTCTTTAAAAATTTTCCTATTTATCATTGGACTTTGCAGGGCTCTCTCTTTCAACTTTTATTTGAATATACTTTTTTTGAAGATGAACAGATTTCTCAACTGTGCTGCATGCGGGCAGCCTGGTGTTTTACAATTCACTTCATTCAACGAATGGAAAGAGAGTTCCAACACAGAGTTCAACACAAAGTCACTTTATTAAGTTTGGGGGCAGGTGGAGCAGCTGACTGTAGGGGAGTTTTTTTTTTTCTTCTTTTTTTTTTTGTTTACACATTATGTGGTTTTAAAATGGCTTTTGAAGCTGCTGAGATAATAAAGAAGAGGAAGTAATGGTTGTTCTCAAATAATTTCGACGCTCGTGTATTTGATGAAACAGCGATTCAACAGCAGCAGCTCCAGTCAAATCAAACATCAAAAGTTCAGAATTTTAATTCTAAAACTGATGTGAAAAAACCAAAACATCAAAACAGCCCTGAGGGGATTTCAAAATACATACCGCTTCGTCAGGGATATGCTCATGTTTGCAATGTCCCCTCAGTCTTGTCTGGTATAAAGTCACATGTTATGTATTAAATTTCCTCCGGATTAACCAGGATTCTGATTACTTGAACTCAGGAGATGTGGTTCACCTCTGGCTGTGTTTCCAGATGAGGCACAAATCAGCAGCTTTTTCCTCTGCAGTCTTTACTCTGATGGTACATCTCGTTTTTTTCTGTAAGGCTGAAAACATTTCTGTCACTCCCATCCATGACAATGATACACACCTATATTATAATTTGTTCAGCATGTAGACAAGTCTTTTTTATTTTGAACATGATGTTCTGACAGAAAAACCTCTTTCAGTTTTTCCCATTTTAAAATGAAACTCAAGAAACATTCAATACTCAATGAAAACAAAGAATTCTGAATCTAGACAATGAATGAGGAAGTACAGCAAAGACATTTTTACACTGAACATGTTGATTACCCAGAAAATCTGTTTGATGGCAAGTACCATACAAGCACATCTAACACTGGGAGGGTCACAACACCGACCTTACCATCAAGCTTACCACCACAGTTATCTATAATCTTTGACTACAAGAGACCAAATCAGTTTCAAAGGTGTTGCAAACTTTTCTTTATCACCCAAAGGTTTGTGTCTTACTGATGTAGGTTCAAAGATGCGTCGTTGCCTTGTTAAACACAACTACTTTGGTCTTGGTCAGTTCTTGACCTTAATGTGTTTATATAGACCATTTGGTTTAGCAGATGTGTTTCTTTAATAACAGTCTCCTCTTCTCCGTAGGTTAGTTAGTTACACCTGATCGTCAGTGGTCATGCAGTAGAGGTTCATCATGAGTTGTGGTGGACCTTTCTTACCCATCTTTTGTGAATTCAGAGTCTTCCTTGCTGGAACAAAGAGCAGAGGGTCCCCTTGGGGACTGGACCTTTCCGATTTCCTCAAGGGCACTGGCCAGGGAGTCCAGGTCTCCTGAGTCCTGGTGCTGGGCTTCCCACAGACTAAGAATCACTGAGGATGGGCTCTCCTGACATGCAAAGTAGCACAAGTTCCTGAAGATGAGGAAAAAACAGAATATCTTAATAACAAACATAACACATAAAAGTAAGTGACAAAATCCTAGATTTGTGATGGAGTGCACGGTCCATGTTGTAGGCAGTTTACACATCTGGAAAGGTTCCATCAATGTTGAAAAGTACATAGAGGTTTTAGAGCAACATCTGCTCCCACCTATACAACAGTTCTTTCAAGGGATGTCTTATTTCAGGCCATATTTCAGTGAGATAAAGTTAAACCACACACTGCACCCATCACCACAACATGGCTTGACACTAAAAGAGTCTTGAGTGTTCAATGCCTGCAGTCCAGGGGTGTATTTCACAAAGCGGGTTTAGTGGAAAACTTTGAGTTGTTTAAGCCTGAGATGAGGGATACTCTGATTTTTCGGTTTCACAAAGCGAGTGTAGCAAAACTCTGAGTTGGTTACCCAACTGGAGGCTGGGTGCTCTCAGAAACATGCTGGTAAATATAGCCTAGTGGTAGAGAATGTAACTTTTGTTCAGAGGATGTGGGTTCGATTTCCGGTGCTGCCAGGCTATATGTCTAATTAGAATCAGTTTTATTTGCATGATACAAGAAATTTGTTTTTTTAGTAATGCAGTCCGTTGCTTTCTCAGTTAACTAGTTACTTTTTTGTAGAGTATTTCAGTTTCTAACTAAATTATTTTTTGGAACAAGTGAGTAACTATAATGACTTTTTTAAAGTAACATTTCTAACACTGATGATCAGACCCTGAGTGGATGTTTTATCACCCTGATGAGTATCTGTATGAGTGTTTCCACGATCATCAATATTTAAACAATATTCTCAGTTCACAGGTCTCTCATATGACCCATGGTGGACATGCTGTCCACACCGAGACAATTCTGTGTATTTCCATGTCTACTTAGTGTGAGTTCTTGGCTAATGCTGAATAATATTCCTACTGAGGTAAGCTGTGCTGTGGAGGTTGATGGACCCTTTTCCTCATTAATGGACCCCTTATCACTCCCATCATGTTCTGTTAAAGAGAAACAATCTGCAAGTTGGATTGGATCAACACTATTAACTGAAGCTGAAATCTTTTTGCACCTGTTGGGTTGTACCTGTGCACTCAAAAACATATGGAACATAAATGTCGAATGAGTAGAACATTTAAGATCAAACATTTATTTTTTTCCTCTAATTAATACTCACACATTGACTAGATCAGTACTTTTCTGTCACACAATCTCTGTCTCTCTTGCTGCAGCTTTTTTTAAATGTGCTCATTTTTTGCTCATGTAGTCATTAAAAGATCCAATTCTACTGTGAAGAAGTAGGGGGCGCTAACTGGTTGCCATGGTGAATCATGTTATCTGTGTTCCACTGATGAGGGGCTTCTTATATCCTATACGAGTATAACTCAGGTTAACTTTGACTCAGAATCTCCTCACCTCCCAGATGGATGTTAAAAGAAGAGGAGATGCTACACAATGGTAACCATTACCTTGTTCCAATTATTTTAGAATTTGTTGCTGCCATCAAATTCAGAAGGAGCTAACAATTGTTACATCTAATATGTAGTCTACCGTGTATGTAAATATTTTCGCAAATAAAAATTACAGCAAAAAACGCAAACTGGTCAAATCCTCTGTGAAATTTATTACACACAAATATTAACTTCCACTGATCCCATCAGATGTCGGGGTTTGTGCATAATTGTGCATAATCACACACATCACACATCCATGACAGCTAGCTCTTGCAATAGTGCAAGATGTTGATTCTGAATTGTTTTAAATGCAAGGATGGGTGTCCAGTTGTTAATGCTCCAGGTCTAGTATCAGGACTCAACCGCGAACATTCTTATTCACCATAATGTTTGGACCCCAAACACTCAATATTTTAGCCACTAAAATATCTGCATATACATTATGCTCTTCTGGGAATCAAACATGGTTTGCAAATCATTGCACTTATTTTCATTTATATCTTACACAGCATCCTACTATTTTTGGAATTCAGGGTATGGAATCTCATCCTGTAATGGAGCTTATTTGTTTCATGCGGACTTTAATCTCCACCGTCCCTTAGAATTAAAATCCTATAGTTTACAAGTTCTGAGGCCCAACAGATTTAAAGATTTTTTGTGTCATCTAATGTTGCCTCTGTTTTAATTCATATTGCTTTTTTAAAGAAGAAAAAAGGATTCAGAAATAATAATAAAGTTGATTTCATCATCTATCACTACAGCAATAACAAAAATTGTATTGTTAAAAAAATAACTTCAGCATCCTTTAAAATTTAGTTGAAATGTGTCATTATAATAAAATGTTCTGACAGTTAAAAGGCCAGCAATATTTGAAGTCTGAATTATCCAATGAATGAACCTACGTAGCTGTGATATTGTGACACTGTGTGTTTACAAAAATCCCCAGAAAGATCAGATTTGGAATTACTTTTAACCTTTGTTGATGTTAAAACATCTGGCCAACAGAGGGCACTGTTCCATAACAATGACATCTCTTCTCTCCCATTTCCTTTTCCTTTCTCTCTCCTTTGTATGATGATATTCCCGCACTCATAGAAAAAAATAATTACAGAAATCAGCTTAAGTTGGTAGAGACCTTCCTATTACATGCTTCTTTGTGAGCCTGACTGGGCTGCAAAAACCTCTAAAATCCTTTCCTATTTCCCAGTCAAAGATTTTCTTGTGTTCATACTCAGCTAAACCAAATAAATAAATAAATATACAAAACAAACACCCATCTCCATAAAAATCCGTAATCTCATAGTCTGTGTTATAGTTTCTTGGTTAACTTTTTCCTATAAAGTTATTGCAGCAGGGACGGATGAATTTCCTCTCTGCGTGTGCTACTTGTGACTGCACAGATCCCAGAGTAGTTGCCGCTATAAGCACTTGATTATTGACTTCTCTTGTGAAGCACAAACAGAGATCCCCCCATTTCCAAACAATTAAAATCCCCCACGCCTACAGAAATACAGACCTGGCACAAGCTTCTGTTTAACATGGGTTGGAAGATGGAGCACACCCATAGATACTGCTAATGAGAAGTGCTAACACGAACCCCTTTCATTGCCAGAGGCTAGGCTGTCAGCAGTCAGAGACCTTTTCTCAGATTTCTGCAAGACATGGCATCTGCTTCGCAGTAACAGTATTCTGATTGAGCTCATGCTGGCTTTACCACCCCTCCCCCTTTTCTCTCTTTCTTTGCATGTGTTTTAGATCTATAATGAAATCAGGAGTGTGGAGTGTAACTGAAGGCTGGTTGGTGATGAAAGATAAGGGCTGACACGGTGCCTAAATTCCAGATTGAAAGTGGCATTCAAAATGGGAACAGCGTTTGAATTTATGAGAAGACATGCCTGCCATAGTTTTGCTTTCCAGCCTTTGTTCTAATATTTACAGCAAAACGTGCCAGCTCATTCACTGAAAGATGACTCAGCAGTATGTAAATGGTACCTAAAGGGTGTGAGTGGATGAAATGTAGTTATAAGTCAAACCTGTCTATGTGAAGCTTTTGAGCCAGGAGCTGCCAATCCTTCCCGGCAGAATTAGCAGCATCAAAGGTGGCGGTGATCCGGTGACGGATGGACGGGGGGATTTTAAAGGCCCTTGACCCTATCTGAGAGGTGATGGTACAGTCGGACTGAGTGAAAAAAGGGACCACACCCTTTTCATTCTGATAGGGAGACAGAAAGACAGACGTGTCAGGGTGATCATTTTATTGTTGACCTAAATGCTTCTTCCTCCCCATGAAGGACAAAAATAGGAAACATGTTTATTTGCAATCTATACATTAAAAGATCCACGTGAAGCTCATTAAATAAAATCAAGAATTCACCATCTGTAAAAAAAGACTAGCCAGGCAATGACCTCCTTCTAACCTCTACTACAGATGTATAGATCTGGAGTATCTGCTCCTCTCCGGCGACCTGTCGGATGCTGATCTTGCAGGACAACTGAGACGAGGAGTGGCTGTATCGGACCAAAGAGAAGGCACACTGCAGGGGACACTGGTTACTGGCCCACACCTGAGAAAAGGAGAACTCCTGCAGGGCGAGGAGAGATGAAGGGCAGACGGGATGAACATCATTATGAGAGGATTAGGCTGTAGAGATTGAAAACTCATTAAATCCTGACAAAGACATTTGTTGTTTTTATTTAATCTTGCTTTGCCACCCAATTTGCTGTTTACATGCTTAATTAGGAGTGAATGAGTGGCCTTGTTAGCCAATCAATGATGTTACCCAATCAAGAAACTTCATCAGAATGAAAACCAGCAGGTGTTGGAGCTCTTGGAACAGGAATCTTTCCTGTGAACCAACTGTACAACCATTCTTTGCTAATTCAAGAGCTGTGCCTAATAATATCTAATATTGGTATAAACATGTGATTTTAGAACATTCCTTGAAACACTGTCTTGGTCATAAATGAATAAGAACAAAATGTCTCATAGATTTACTACATGTTCTGTAATAACAGATGATGAAGGGGTTGTTCCCTCGCTCAAAGATAACAATCCTCTGCAACTGTCCAACCTTGTGCATCATTATTTTATCTGTTTTTGTAATTAATTTTTTACTTTAAATACCATTTCTAATCCTTCTTCACCTTCACCAGTGCTAAAAAAGGACATACAATAGATGATCAACTGAAGGGTGATTCATTTCTCTGCTCCGGTGTTAGGTCTTTGTCTTTCAAATAATTGACTTTTAGAAACTCCCTAACCATCCTAACCATCTACTGCTGATAGTTTCAGAGGTCTAACACTTAAAAGTTTTTAAAGCACAAACTACAAAATGTGTCGTCACAGTCAAGCACAAGGAAAGGACTGAAAATGAGTCAAAAACAGCCAAAAGTCTAAAGAAAAACTTTGAAAAACCTTCATAAAATCTAGAACAACTGGTTAATGTATTTAAAGGTTTTATTTTTTGGAACAAAGCATAAATAAACTAGTAGGGTTTCAAAATATTTACACAATGCTGTATATCTGCCTAGAGATTTCATATTGTCCATGATGCCACTAAAAAGGACATTGTCCATAACGTATTAGCCAAAGCCCAGCTAAAAAGTCAAGTCCAAGATAAATGGATTATAATTATTAGGGCTGTAGTCAACCAAAAAAATGCTTATTAGACCGAAGTCCTGTCCTGCACAATGATTAGTTAACAACAACAACAAAAAAATGCAATGTTTTGCATTATGACTGAACATTTATTAAATAATTGTCATAGAGCATTTATAAAACAACAATGACTAAAACATCAATAATAAGGTCTATAGTGACAGTCACAATCGCACACCTGACCACACCACATGCTACAAAAGAATTTAAGTGAGAAAACTGCCATTTACATTTTGTCAATTACAGCGTTCTAACTGAATACCGCAAAACTACTTATATTCCTTAATGAGGACGAAGCAGCATCCATGCGGTGTGCAGCCAGCCACAGGTGCAGTTCATGAGTGTTAAACTGTGGGACCGTTGCAAAATAGCCTAAATTAAAGCATTTAAAGTTGGGGATAAACATAGGCTAGTTATATTTAGAATACAGTAATATATATATATACTGTATATATAACTGCTTATAAATTAATAAATATCAAGGAGTAAATCAATGAAAATGTCTTTATTAATGGAAAAAAATATGCAACTGGTCGACCAATGAGAAGGTCTGTCGACCAAGATAACATCGACAGATTAGTCGACTAAATGACTAAAGTTGACAGTCCTAATAATTATAAAAGGCCTGATTTGTTGGTTTTTTCTTTTTCCACTCTTCACATTCCTGTTCAAATTTTAGTGTAATCTTTAGATCAGGAGCTTTACTGCGATTATTGAAGCAGGGCAGGGGTTAATGTTTGAAGTTTGTACTCCCTTTCTCCCTCCAAATTCTGTAGCACAAAATCCAATGCAATGGCTATGTAGCAATGCAATCTGGAAGATCCTATTTATCTTGCACTACTCACCACTGTGTGACCCAGACAATGTTGAAGAGAGAACAGGTCAAAACACTGTTTTACAGATGAATCATCCTCTCCTCAGCTAGAAGGACAGCCACTTATAAAAACCACATTTAGGTGTGAGTCGTGTCTGAATTAGAGCCTATAGTCATTTTCCTGGTATAGACCATCTTCCATCTCTAAAAAATACTGGTTGGTATTCTGAAAGCACTATAGTAGACTAATTCTACTGTCGCTTGTGGGATAAACATCACATGGCAGCGCAGAACATGCAGAATGAAGGCCCCCAGGAAGATAACTATGATATGTGTGTGTATTCCTGCCTGGTAGTCATAATTAAGTTTGTAATGGTGCATGTGTGGGAGAGATAGCTGGCCTTGGTGATCTCCTGCTGTGCCCTTGCTGCTGCCCTTTAGCTTTGATGTGACCAAGCAAAAAAATAAAAATAAAAATCAGGGTCTAATGCAGAAGAGAGACAGCAGGAGGAGTGAGGTGAGTGGAAAAGATGAAGGTGAACTGCTTCTTTCCAGGTACATGGCCATGACGAAGGTGATTTTATTTAAAACACCGTTGGACGTAACGTAAACATGCTTGTCGATTTAAAAATATTGCCCCTAAAAAAAGAAAGTGACTGAAACCACCTACCTGGCAGGTGTTGAAAGGCTTAATGCTCCAGAGTAACCGTGGGACGTCCTGGATAGACACCTGGAGGCTGAAAGTGTTCCCCCTAAACAGCATAATTTTAGGTTCTTCGAGCAGCCGTCCGCCCCTGCTGTGCTCCCCCACAGCTACCTCCTGAAAGAAAAACAGCACGGCTTGTTTTTTGTCAATGCCGAGGCAGATATTAAGGTGATAAAGAAAAAGAGCATGAAATGTAATGGAGTTTGTAGTATTTGTGTCATAGATTGACTCTGTTACATCAAACAGCTTTTCATGTGTGTCTTTTTCTTAACTGATAATTCAAAAACATATGGTAAATAATCCTTTTCACAAGAAAAATAAGGATTTATCTGAGGTGAAGAATAAATCTTAAGTAACATTCAGACTTGATTTGTCTTGTGACAGTAAAGAGCCTCCATTATAATTCAAACAGTTGTTAAATGTCACTCATGCCTGTGATATGACTGTTTGCTGACATTTTTAGAGTTAATGCTCATTGGGTTAAAAAAATATATTTGCCAGGTTAAGTGAGAGTAAAAATGTTGCTCTAATATGGAGAAATGAGAATGTGGATCCTGGTTAACCTTTCTTTGAAAACCTTCATTTGTATAAAACCAGTTTAAGAATAGTTCCATTTCCAGACAAAATAACTGTAATTAGGGTAAACCGGATGATTGTTTCTGACTATTCTCTGGGTTAGGACAAAAAATTGGCAATAGTTTATTATGTTCACGTCCTGATTATCAATTTATCAGTAGTGCAAACAGTGTTCAGAGGCATTATCCAAGTAAAATCACAAAATGCCAAAAGGTTTGTGCACATCACATAACATTGTGGTAGTTCTTTTAATTTTAGCAATGTTAAAATTGAACTAGCATCAAAAGCTATTAGAAGAGTTGGAAAAATAGCATAATATTTTATGTAATTTTGAGTATCAAAAAATAAATCAAGAATAAAACTAATGTGCACATACCTCAAATATGAACATGTGCAATGCTTAACAAAGCAACTGACATCTGTTTACTACACTTTCGAACAATTGTTATTAAACCCCAAAATATCAAAATATTCTGTGCACTATGAATTCAAGAACCTATTTTTACAGCTCCACACATTCGGTCCATCTTGGTAGTTCTGAGCTCGAATTTTGCCTTAAGAATTGCCTCTATTTGACATGGATAACAAGGATTCAGATACATTCCTCAAAGATTTTGTCCATATTGACATGTTACTCTGTTTTGTGCAGCTCTAGCTCTGACAACAGTATTGTTCAGTTTTAGAATTTTTTCAACAGACCGCTCACAGTGTTGTGTCAATCAAATCAAAACTGTAACTCCAGTTGCTTCATTTAAGGACCTCCAGGTCATTCAGACATCAATCACAAATTAACTAAGCAATAAGAATGAAGACCTGAAGTTACTCCCACCCACATTCAGATAGTACAAAGGTTATCAGTACACCCCCCCACACACACATACAAATGGCTGTCACAATTAACGTCCCCTTAGTCAGAATGAAACAAGTGAACTAATACAGATACATTTTATGATTAAACAAATATTTTGTTTGTAGTTTAAATGTTTTTACTTTTTGATTTGTGTTAATGCAGTTTACTTTTTCTCTGACTCTTATTTTTGTTTGATGCTACAGAAGTTTTGTTTGATCTTTAAGGCAAAAATATGATCCACTTGATTTGTTTCAAGTTTCAACATGTTGTGCATTCAGAGACCTTTGTAAACCCAGAAGATGGTTGAAAATTAAAAACCTCAGTAGAACAGCAGCGTCTGACATACTCAGATGAGCCCATAACAGAACCACATTCAAAGTCACTTAAACCCTCTTTCATTCTTACATCTTCATACTTCGTCTGAACTCCAGCAAGTCATCTTCACTATGTCTAGATGCCTAAATCCAATGAGTCCCAGGGATGTTATACACTAATATTCCATTTGTATTAACAAGGACTTTTATTATATTGAATTATTTTGTATTAAATGGCATTTATCACTGTTTTGAAGTTACTTTCACAAAAGAGGAATTTTTTGACAGCTGCTATTTTTGAAGACAAACTATCTTGTGTTTAATTTCTATCAATTAAATCTTGTTGATTCTTTAAGAAACTGCAGCATGTAACATCCACACACTGCGCCATAGTGTTTTGTTTATCCGGGACTTTCTTTCCTTCTCCTCCAGATGTTATTTGGTCACCATGAGTACTTTAATGTCTAGGCTTCAGTCACATCATAGTAAATAAAAAAAATAAGTGATGATGGTTTGACGTGCACTGCCCTTTGAGATGAAACCTCAGGGATTTAAACTGTTCTTTGTGAGGTAAGAAAAAAAATGTAAATGGCTTAAAAGCTAAATTCAAGCCTTAACTTCATGCAAATTACTGTAAAACATAAAAAAATCTAACTTCTGTCTATAATTCTGGGTGATGTTTGTGCTCAGGTGTGCAGAAATCTTGCATGTTTCTGTTTATATTTTCTTTATCTTGGGTTTGCAGGAAAGGTTAGGGAAAAGAGGACAATGCCAAGAGTACAGGCTGTCTAGAACGTATTGATTTTCAGGCTCACAGGGGAAATTATGGTATGAAGCACAAAAGTAAACAAAACACAACAAAAGAGAACAAATGACCAAATAACAATGTCTGACTGATGGAGATACGAAGTGAGTTTTACTCTTGACACCCAGATCCAATTTCTCATTGTGCACTTGCAATTTTCCATCTCAAATAAAGCAAATAGTGACGCTGAACTAGTGGAAATAAAATGCATTTTACATCATCTGTTTTTTAATTAAAAAGGAAAAAAAAAACAGTTGAGAAGTTTTTAAGAACATTCTCAAGATTTAAAACCAGCTTTGGATTGTAATGTGTATATGCAAGCAGACGGACAAAGTCCTCTGCACAAAAACTCAGCGATGAACTGCTGTTTCATCTCAGACTGTGCCTCATTTTAATGTGTTCAAATACTTTTCATGGAATGCATCGCAGAAGCACTTTTAATTAACAGAGCAAATTAAACTTCTTAAAGAAAGGGCAGAGCATCTGTTGTCTTTGTAATTAAAAGTCCCTCTTTGTCTCCTCATCATCAAGCATGTCCCAGTGGCAATGTTACTTAACAAGTGGATCTCCAGCAGAGCACTACAGACAGCAATTCACTGAAACACCATTACTCAAACCTCAATTCATTCATTTAGCTTTTACTACCCATTACAATTGTTTTGGGAGTCTTAACACTTTTAGCCTTACAGGTAGTATAGTCCCATGTTCAGTGTGGTTTAGATAGAACTATCTCATCTTTAATCAAGTGCAGCTGCAGAGAAGATCCTCTGGCATCTTACTCAAATCTATTTTACAAAAATGTATGGTTCTGTAAAATGGAATATTGCAGAAAGGGCATGAATTATTAACTTTATTATTATAATACATATGAATTATTAATATATTTCATGGGGTAAATAACAGTTTGATCTCAATTTAAAGAAACAAATATTAGTTTTGACTAGATTGACCAGCAAATGGCTAGTGACATCAAGGCTGGTTCCAAAGTGGATTCCTACCATCTTTATACAACTCCAATTTTAAACAAATGACAGCGGTTCATGCAAACATTACTATTTCATACAATTGTTTTATTACATTGTCTTACATAGAATTCCATGATTATCTTTTAATGGAAACTAGTAGTGGAGCTAGCTATCAGTAGCACTTGAGGTTCAAAGTGTGGCTGTTCCAGTAGGAATTTGATTTGTCAGCCGATATTCAGCTATAATAACAGTGTGATAGATTGGTGATTTGTATAAAGTTTTGTAAAACAGCTTTCAATCTATAGTTGATTTAAAATAGCAGTAATTCCTTTTATAAGTGGCCCCAGTGTGATTAGCCATTAGCTTGTTCATATGGTCAAAACTAAACTTGAAAAGTTATTCCTTTAAATATGTTATGATGTTACTCAAGTGTCAGGTTTAACATTGATAATCTTATGACCTCTGCAAAGAAAGTGTAATGATATTTCATCAGTTATGTTGAAGGGCATCCTCTGAACGGATCTATCCAAGCAGGTGCTTTGAGTAGATGAGCCTTATCACACAGCAGCTACAAACATGGATAAAGACAAAGTAAAACTGTATATACATGGGACTTTATGTAAATTCTGTTCTCATTGCTGAAAGTCCAGCAACAGACTTTGTGTTCTACATTTTAGCCATGCATTTTTTATAACACAGTAAAACACAACATTGAAAACCTCTACCGGAGTAGTTCAGTGGGTCAATTAAATGCTTTATAGTGATAATGGATCCTTCTACAGTCAGTCTCTCACTGTTGTTGATTACCTGGCTCACTGGGCCACAACACTAAATGCAGACTGAACACAATGTTCAATAGTTTGAAAGTTTTATTATTAAAAACAGAAACCTATGAAAAAGCTACACTGAATCAAGACAACCAAGGAGCCAACAGTCCCAATGGTAATCTGATTCAAGCCCCACCAAGCAGGCCTTCAGTCTACGCTTATAGATGCAGCTTGTTATCCCGAACAAGGGGATGCAGACTGCTACACTACCCTCTTGACCAGTGAGGATGCAAAGGGGCATCACACCATTCAAAAAAGTACTTCAGTACATACCAACAGTAGGCAAATGAATCACAGTTCAAAAGACACTTCACTACCTGTAGCAAAAGGGAGTACCTCACTTTTCCACTCATCTGATTCAGACTAGCTTCACTTATCCAACACGTACCACTTTAATGCCACACATTAAAGCTATAACTTTAATTTGTCAATATAAACATAGCCACTGAAAAGGACTGATATCACACCAACAGACTTCTTGCTAACTGTTTAAAGGTCCTGTATCATGAAAAATCAACTTTTTGGAGCTTTTAACCATGTTGTGATGCTATTTCTTTATTTAAATACCTCCAGAGTGGTTTTTGGCTTAATTCGTGCATTCCTGAGTAATCCTCCTGAATCCTGCGCTCTGAGCAGCTGCTTTACTCGCTCATATAAAATGACTGAGTTTGAGCCCCGTTACGTCACGGTGTCGCATCAGGAAGTTCCTGACCAATCCCTGCTGCCCCTGTAGTAAAAAAACACTCCTCCTTTTTTCTCAGGTACGAGGCGAGCTGCGAGAGTCCGAAATAATTTGTCAGGAGCTCATCATGGCAGATGTCTAACCTGCAGCCCAGAGTTCCCACACTTCAACCACCTGCTGCTCACTATTAGCATGAGCTGCTAATAAAGACTTATCAACTCGACCCTGCTAATCACATGTCAGTATGAATCCAGTTTAACAGCTGAGCTCCACGTCACCACAGCCCGTCCCACCACCGGATAAAAGACACAGTCACTCACCCTGCCAGCACTCAGTCATACCCTTCCCGTTTGCCACGAGCTCCTGTTAGCCTCAGTGCTGCAGTTTATCTGCCGCAGTAATCCAGCCTTTTCCTCAGACCTGTCCTGGTCGATCTCTCTCTCAGTCCGCCCCACTCTCGGCTGCTGGTCTTTAAGTTAGCGAGTACGGTCGCGGCCTCCAGAAACCTGCTCCTCGCATACGACCTGTCACCTCACCTCGTCCGATCCCAGTCTTGGTGTCAGCTCGCATCCAGTCGCGAGTGGACCGTGCTTCCCTCCAGACGCTCCTCACCACCAAGTGTCCTCTGACAAATTAGCACCTCCATTTCGTTGTATTTCATTCTAAAAATGTCTCGTCGAAAATGTGCATTTGACTGCGAGAGTTACATGACTTTATTCAGTGTTCCTAAACAGCCCAATCGCACTCACAGTTGGGAGGCGGGGTTTTAGGTAAACCGAGCGTTTTTACTTCCGGGTCACAGAATAACTCGAGAAAATAAGTTATATTTCAGGACAAATGAAGTGAATATCACTCAAACAGTAAGATTTTATCATATATGTGCCATTCCCAGACGCTGAAAACTGTAAAATAGCATGACACACCAGGAAAACATGGTCCTTAATGCAGTGGTGCCATTACACTTCACAGCATTTCTGCAGGGTTGATTTAACTCTACTGGAGTTAAATTCAACACTTTCAAAGTGTCTATATGAGTCCACACCACAAAGTGTTAAAACAATGCTTTTGAAAGTGTTGGGCATTTAACACTGAGATGGAGTTTCTTTTAACTCTGTCTGTAGTTAAAATGTAAACCTTATAAACACTGATCAGTGTTGATTTATTTTAACACTTCACCATAGAGTTAAAAGTTAGCACTATTAGTGTTGACTGTTTAACTCCAGATAAAGTTAAGCACAACTTCTGTCACGAACAACATTGTCATTGATCTTCTGCATATGACAGTGTCTGATACACATGCTGTGGTAGAAACATGTGCAGGCCTCTACTACAGATGTGAGAAGCAATAGGGAGCTTGGATTAGGTTACCTCAGTCAAGTTTGAGTCACGGTTGCAGAAAGATTTATTAGACAGACTTATTTTAGTGATGTAGTAGGTGTAAAATATTGAATAAAACGTTGTGCTGCATGTCTGCTCTATTTTCACTCTTACATGGAGCTTTATGATGTACAAATTTGCAAGTAAATTGCAGATATAGTCTCCAAGTGTATTTTGGGTAAAACTCAGACCCGGTCATTGGCTCCGCCCCTGCCCAGCTCTGATAAGCAATTCTGTTAAGAGTTAATTTTAAATCAGGGTCACGTGATCGGAAATCGTAGTTTCAGACTCGATTCAGAATCGGACGTTACCTCCCGATCAGGACTCGGACATATATGTATATATATATTCTTATTAGTTTTTAACGCATCTATACACCTTTTTGTGTGACGGCAGTATCCAGGACAGTTTCCCTCGCTACCCGCAGCCACCATTTTAAGAAGGGACGGGTTTCCATGACGACCGACCTTAACGTGTGTGAAAATGTGAATGTTAACAGTCCTGTAGTCTACACAACAGTGGAGAAGATGAGGACTTAAAAAAGCCTTGATGCGTATATTTTCTTCAAGGTAAGCTTTTTTTAATTGGCTTGGTGGATGTTGTGTTGAGAATGTTGCCACTTTAGCTCCACTAGCTTCGCTAGCCGCGTTAGCATGAGTTCCGGTGTTAGTTTATAGTCATATTAAATACCTATGATATTATCTTAAACTTGTTCATGGAGTAGAGTTGATCACTTATTGCATGCAGAAGACAGCCCATGATCATGTTACTCTTTCTGCTGTGTCTGCTGTTCTGATCTGCTTATTTAATTACATAACATTTTATTTAATAACATAATGTCCGTCCACCGGTTTGTGTGCGTTCGGACTGTTTGCGTGCTCACAGTACAGACATGCGCTCTCGTCACGTTCGTTTTTACACACAAGTAACAACTTCATGAATCCCACCTGGAAGAAGCCCAGGGGATACCCCAGGACGTGCTGGAGTGGCCGCAACCGGCTGTCCCAGTCCCAGGACTGCTGGCTGTCCTGTTCCTGCAGCTAAATATTAAATAGGGTGAATTAAATACAACATAAAGAACGTCCTGGATCTCTTTATTTGCTCCTTTTTATTCATTTTTTAATGTAAAATCAGATCGGGCAGATACTCAAAATCAAATGAGTCAGACTCGGATTCTAGGACAAAAAATCTTGATCGGGACATCCCTATTTTAAATTCAACACTTGACAGAGTTGCTCAGAGTACAACTCTGAGTCCTGTCATCTGCAGAAATACTCTGATGACTCTGCAGTTGTTGGGTGCATCAGCGAGGGACAAGAAGCTGAGTATAGAGAACTGGTCAGTCAGTTTGTGAAAACAATCATCTCGTTTTAAATAGCAGCAAAACTAAGGAAATGATTGTTGACTTCAGGAGGAGAAAGAATCAACACAGCAGTATTTCCATCCTAGGAGAGGAGGTAGAGGTGGTGGAGGAATACAAGTACCTTGGAGTTCAGCTGGACAACAGACTAGAGTGGAAATGCAACACAGAATACATCTACAAGAAAGGTTAGAGCAGACTCTACTTCTTAAGGAAGCTGAGATCTTTTAATGTCTGCACCAAGATGTTGCAAATCTTCTATAGGTCTGTTGTGGAAAGTGCAATCAGCTTCGCAGCCATCTGCTGGGGCAGCAGCATCAGAACCAGAGACTTGAAGAGAATCAACAAACTGATCAGGAAAGCTGGATCTGTGCTGGGAGTATCTCTGGAGCCGCTGGAGCTGATTGTACAAAAAAGAATGCTGGACAAGCTGATGAAGATGATGGAGGACTCTTCTCACCCTCTGCACGACACAGTGATCAAACAACAGAGTGTGTTCAGTGAGAGGCTTCTTCAGGTCCGATGCAAGACCGAAAGATACAAAAGATCATTCCTGCCTGCAGCCATTAGCCTCCACAACAAGAACAGACCTTGATTTTTATTATTGTATTGTTGTCTTCATTGTTGTTTTTATTGTTGGACAAAAAAAACCAAAAAAAAACAAAAACAAAAACTACTACAACGTTGAATTTCCCTTCTGGGATAAATAAAGTATTTTTCATTTCATTTCATTTCATTTCATTTCATTTCATTCATTAAATGTAACTCTCCAAATTAACACCAACTCCTTTGAGGAATTTACTCTCACTGAGTTAAATAGACTAAAAAAGTGTTAAATTAACACTGTAACTTTAACACAAAATACCAACACTGGAAATTTAACACTTTTGAATTTGCTGTGTGATGACTCCTCTGTGTGGCAAAGAAGGGGACTGTATCATGCTATTTTACAGTTTTCAGTGTCTGGGATCGGCACATATATGATAAAACCTTACTGTTTGAGTTATATTCACTTCATTTGTCCTGAAATATAACTTATATTCTCGAGTTATTCTGTGACCAGGAAGTAAAAACGCTAAAACGCCGCCTCCCAACTGTGAGTGCGATTGGGCTGTTTAGAAACACTAAATAAACTTCTGTAACTCTCGCAGCCAAATGCACATTTTCGATGAGAAATTTTAGGAATGAAATACAACGAAATGGAGGTGCTAATTTGTCAGAGGATGCTCGGTGGTGAGGAGCGTCTGGAGGGAAGCACGGTCCACTCGCGACTGGATGCGATCCGACCCGGGAGATGACACCAAGACTGGGATCGGACAGGTGAAGTGAGACAGGTCATATGCGAGGATCGGGTTTCTGGAGGCAGCAACCGTAGTCGCTGACTGCGAGACCAGCAGCCAAGAGCGGGGCGGACTGAGAGAGAGATCGACCGGGACAGGTCTGAGGAAAAGGCTGGATTACTGCGGCAGATAAACTGCAGCACTGAGGCTAACAGGAGCTCGTGGCAAACGGGACGTATGACTGAGCGCTGGCAGGGTGAGTGACTGTGTCTTTTATCCGGTGGTGGGACGGGCTGTGGTGACGTGGAGCTCAGCTGTAAAGCTGGATTCATACTGATATGTAGTTAGCAGGGTCGAGTTGATAAGTCTTTATTAGCAGCTCATGCTAATAAAGAGCAGCAGGTGGTTGAAGAGTGGGAACTCTGGGCTGTAGGTTAGACATCTGCTGTGATGAGCTCCTGACAAATTGTTTCGGACTCTCGCAGCTCGCCTTGTACCTACTACAGGGGCAGCAGGGATTGGTCAGGAACTTCCTGATACAACACTGTGCGTAAAAGGGCTCAATTCAGCCATTTTACATGAGAGTAAAGCAGCTGCTCAGAGCGCAGGTTTCAGGAAGATTACTCGGGAATGCACGAATGAAGCCAAAAACCACTCTGGAGGTCTTTTAAATAAAGAAATAGCATCACAACATGGTTAAAAGCTCCAAAAAGTTGATTTTTCATGATACAGGACCTTTAAGAAGCCTTAGTTTTTAATTGCAACAATGCCACCGATATATATTTAACCCCCAGGAAATCCTCAAACTCAAGAAGTCTACACAGGATCAAAGAATGAACCAGAGCAAGAAACAACTCACAATTAAAAATACAATTAATCAAAAACCATAATTATAAACAAACAAGCATTCCTTAAAAAAGGAATGCATTGCAGTCAAAGTGTGTTCATATTAGTAGTCTTTATGTGAGTTGAGGAGAACAGGATAAGACTTAACAGCATCTGGGAAGGCAGAATAACAAAAACAATCACTACAAACCACACTTAAAACCTATGCTGTACATATAATAAATAATGAGGGTAAACCTTACACCAGGAAGGCCCTACTACTTCTGGTTGTCCTGTTACCCAGCAAAAAACACAATTAGATCAATTCAACTGGTCTAGAGCTGACACCACATGACCACTTAAGCTAATCCAGATATCCAAACATCCAGATCACAGTTTTAAAAGACAGCCCCATGCTGCCATGATAACGATGCCACCTGGATCAGTAACTGCAGTCAAGCATGTGGCTCCTTTAAGTCAGTCAGAAATAATAGGCACTCTTGAAGCCCACTCAGGTCACATAGAACAGAATCCCACACAGGTGCTTCTCAGGAAAACTGTATTCAGACCCAAGCACATGCAAAATAGCTCTTCAGAAGAAAAAAAACCGCTATAGCAGAAATTCAGCCATGATGGCAGACAATCTTATAAGAATCAAATGACTAATAAACATACTTTGCTTAATATAAATTAATTCTCAAAACCCTTACCACAGAGTGATGCATATTATCACATTACACAGTAGATAGAGACATAAAGGCAAACCTTTAATACAGGTTTCTCATATATAGCATTGAGTAAGAAATTTTGCTGTATCGCTTATAATATCAAACACCTCAACAACAAAAAACATTCAGTTACACCTGAAGCAGTGATGAGCTCGACCAAGCGTCTTATTGCAAAGTAACCAACAAACCAACACAGCAAATTCAGGGGAGAAAGGCGTTAATGCCTAGATAATAAACTCAGTGTAGCTCTTTATTTCTTGAAGAAACTGCATTCATTGGCTAGCAGATGTGCCTCCAACCCACACAAAGGCAGAAAGGGGAAAAAAAGCCCAAATGCCAGGTTTGCAACGTTTTATTTTAAGGTATCAAGGTTCTTAAACAAATGAGTTAAAATTATTCTTTTTTCTATTTAAATTATGAAAATTATCCAATCTCAAAGCAGCAAATTATGAAAACAGTTTAAAAAATAAATCAAAGGGAAGAAGAAAATCAGCTGTTTTCAATCCCTGAAATAATATTTAGGTGTGTATGCATCTGTACATGTCCAATTTTTATTTTTGTTTTAAGACGTCATGGAACAACTTCAGAGGTTGTTAAGGCTCATCATAAAACATAAACTAATAAAATTATCTTTATGGACATGTGTTTCCTCTGGGTGTTCTGGTTTCCTCCTACAGATCAAAAATATACATGATAAATGACACTAAATTGGACGTAGGTTACAGTTTGTTTGGATGGTTGTTTGTCTCTATGTTTGTCTGTGATGGACTGGCAATCTGTCCAGGTGTAACCCCGCCTCTCATCCAAAGACCTCTGGAGATAGTCACCCACTTACTATAACTCTGAACAGGAACATGTGGGAACATCAATCTACTTTCAGTCAGATTCCTTACCTCACAAACGTCAGTAGTAAATGTAACAGAATCCCAAAGTCACAAAGACAACATGTAGCTGAAAGCTAAATATTTGTTCATGTTATTTTATGTACAAAACTATTGTTTACTTTCTACAAGTATGATGTAAAACAGTTTAATGCCTATGTAAGTGATGGCTTGTAAGAGTTTCATGGGTCATAATTCTTCCTGGTACCTGAAAAGCATGGGGCGTGTCGTCCACACAGTACACTCTAAGGGTGAAGCCCAGAGAGTTGCTAATGTCCATACTACCAAACACAGCCAATCTCAGCCTCTTGGCTGCTTCCTGGTTCAGTGGCTCTCCCACCAGCGCGTAACGACCTGGCTGCCCCAGCAGCACATGACATCTCTGGGCCTCCAGCAGACAGTAGCAGGATGTGCTCTCTTCATCCACAGACATCACTTCCTTTGGAGGAGACAAATCAAGAGCGACTGCAAGTTATTTAAATATATTTCAACAGGTGTTAATTGTATTTATAATTACCTGAATTTAATTTTGGTAATACAAATATCAAATCAAAAGCTTAACATCATATTTTGACCTATTAATGATGTTAAGGCCAGAACCAGCTGACCAAATGACTGTATGTAATCAGGCTATTTCTAGAAAGAGACTCCTTGGGGCCCATCGATGGACATACTCCAAATCCATTAGATGATCCACAAACAGACTATTACACACCACAACAAAACAGGCTACACTCAAGATTAACTCATTAGAAAATATAACATCTTAGGTTGAACAATTTAAGTAAGATAACTGATGAAAACAACATATATCTAAATAAAAACAGATATCCAATCGGCATTTTATATTTTACTTTTTGAAAACTAGAACACAGCCCAAGTTTTCGACACAAATTCTCACATCTTAAAAAAAATAATAAAATAAATAAAGGTGGGCCAAGTCCAAGAAGAACAGAAAAGAAATGAGGTTGTTACTTACAGATCAATGGTCAAAAAATAAAAGCAATAAACAAAACAGACAAATAAAACAAAAATACTTGTATGGAACACTCTAACTTGGTAATAAAACAAAGATGAATAATTGATGACCACTATTCAGTATAGCAGGAATAACTGTGTATATTTCACAGGGCATTACAGAGTGGTCACTCTGAATGTAACCAACAATAAAATTGAGCTGCAGAACCAAAAGTTTAAATTCTAGAAATTTGTATTGTAAGTGATGGTATGCTTCAGAGACAATAACCTGGAAACCTTCCAGAAAACCCTGGATAAGAAGCTGTGCAAAGCTGAACAGAAGCCAAATGGATAATGACACATCTCTCTAAACAGATGGGGATCTGGTAACACTGACAAAATGGATTAGCAGGGTGCACTTGTATATGATGGCCAATTGCTCCTTATTGTGTGCTAAACTCTCCCTGAATCACCTTTGAAACATACCTGTGGCCCAGCTATCGCCCGACAGAGGCATTTAAAGCAATGCAGCGTAATTTTCTGTCCTGCAGCTTCTTAAACCTACCCCATTAGTGTTGCAGCATAGATGATGAACAACTATGATATGGCTTTTCCCCACCAGGCAGCCGGAGGAGAAATGGGAGTCCAACATGTCTAAAAAAGTCCAGGCTTAAATGGGATCGGTGCTTAGAGGCAGATGAGGTGATAGAGAGGAGGACAGAGTTTGAAAGAGACCTCCATCTCCTGTTATATCACTAATTTTAGAGATTAGGTTTTGAGTAAGCACCCTTCCTGAGATAAAGAGCTCATTATTTCTCAATGACAGAGATGGGCCACAGTGTTACATTTGAAGGATAGATTCTAGCCCTGAACCTACCTCCATCATTCTATCTGTCATCTCTCTCCTTATTCTCCTCTGTATGTTGGGATATACCTCCCCTCATTGATGGGTATTTTGATAGTTCCCTTTGTGCAACACATCTGGTAGCAAATTACGTCTGTGTAAATGTCACACTGAGTGAAAGGATCAGGGTGGTAGAAAGTCACAGAAACTGTGGAAACTGTGGCTCTTGGGTCAGTCTGACACAATGAGGTCCTCAAAGATTTGCAATGGGGTTAGTTAAAGATTAAAAGAGACTCTCAAATGTATCTACTGTACCAAGAAAACACAAGAAAAAAGAATAATGTGTATATTTTGGATGGAGGTGTCTGAATGCCCTTGTGATGCTCAATAAGGCAGAGTGCTCTTTATAGCTGTTGTTTTATTTAAATAGCAAGATGTGAGAAAAAAAATCACTGTGAAAATCATAAAAAAACACCCATAATGCTTTTAGAAACGTAAGGTCTTAAATTTTTTAAAACATAGACTTGCCAACTGATATCTATTTTTGGCAGCCTACTCAGGTATCAGGCAGGAGTATATGTATAAGTCTTTTGGCAGCGTCTGAAACACATTTATGTCGGCAAATGTGTAAAAAAGCAGATTAAAAAGTATCTATCTCTAGTGGAGGAGTTCTAGTATCTTGGTGTCTTGCTTATGAGTGGTGGTAGGATGGAGTGAGAGATTAACTGATAGATCTACTGTAATGAAGGAGCTTAACCAAAGAGCAAAGTTCTCAATTTACTAGTCCACTGACATTCTGACCTTCCCCCATGGTCATGAAATTTGGATCGTGACTGAAAAAATGAGATCAGGGATACAGGTGGATGAAATGAGGTTCCTCTGTCTTAGAGATCAGGTAAGGAACTCTATCATCCATTGGGAGCAAAGTAGAGCTGCTACTCTTCCTCATGGATAAGAATCAGCTTAGACTTTGAGCTAGGATACCTCCTGATTTCCTCCCTCTGAATGATTTTACTGGAACATCCCACTGGGAGGAGACCTAGTTAATATATTAACTCTCCAAAAATAAGTAAATTAGAACTTTTTGCTCTGCAGTCAATATATACACTTCAAAAGCAATGCTTTGAATGGGCCAGTATCCACTGGTATGCAGCACCAGCACTTTAAAAGTTTACCTCTCAATATACCAGGACCTTTTTCCAGTTTACAGTGTGTACTGGGACATTTTCTGAGTTTCCCCAGCAGTTAGGTTCCCCTTTGACCTCTCCCCAGTATACAGCTTGTTGTCTATTTGTTTATTTTTAAAAAATCCTCAAAAGAAAGCCATTGTTTAGACGCACAATGCTTGTTTAAATGGCATTTGGGATGAGAGAGAAAAGTGGAAAATAATCAAAGCTGTGACATTGAACTTGTTAGATATGGATAGATTTTTTCAGATTAAAGGTTAGATAATATTGCTACAGTCTTATGGGTTTGTTGAGGCCTAATTGAGAAGAAATATGATTAACTGAAGGAAACCATTACGTTAGTTTAAGCTTATTGAAATCTTAAGTCTTAAGTTAATACACAAAATTTGTCAGTTTGGCTGACTAGATGAACCTGTTCTGGTGATTATTTTTTTATTTTACCATTGAATAAAGTCTTTGTTAAATATTGAACTGAAGTTGAAAATGTTTTGTTTTATACAGGGTTTACATTAACTCATCTTTACAAATGTTTTATTGACTGTCACTTAATTGGATTTACGCAGCCCCACCCAAAAAATATTTCACCAGCCGCCACTGAATTTCGCCTCTCACCCAAAAGACTTCAGTTCCTTTGTTTTTCGAAAGAGAGACAAAATGTTTTTGAAAGACAAAAAAAAAAAGAACTACAGTTGCCTTTTTTGAAAAACTTTTTGTATGATTAAAACTATTTCCTATATGTGTCATGTGAGTTTTGGTTTTACATTATACACAGAAAGTTTGTGCACAAGAGAGAAGAATTAAATCTGAGAGCAGAAACATAGTTTAAAGGAAAAGAAAAGCAAAGCTACTTTGCAATGTAACAAGATTTTTTTGAGGTATATGAAGCACATAATTTTTAATGTGAAAAAGAATGATTTTGCTTTCAAATCAACATGATACTTTTTCAGTTTATAAAGGGAAGAATCCTCTATTCTGGAAGCTGGAAAATGTGGAGAAAATATTTCAACATTTTGCATTGAAATTATGACAAAAAACTGAACCTGTTGAGGGCAGGTGACACTGAAAAGAAACAGCTCACCTCCCACTTGTTGTCTGGGGTTTGCCTCTTTAACCTGATGGTCCAATTCTCAGCAGCAACTTCTGCACATTGTGCTATGGTCATGGCTATGGGACAGGACAGATCCAAGCCTGGTGGGCCATACATGACTGCAGGACTCAAAAAGATCTCTGACCCATCCTCTGACAAAGAGCTGTGCACACAGACATGAATTACAATTAAGATTAACATTTATACTAAGCTTTGTATATTACCTTACTTTATAGTAGTTAAAATTCAGAACAAAGAAATAAAAGCAGCTTTACTAATCTGTTGGTGTGTAAACAAGCATTCAGAACACAGCATTTACCTAAGAACAAAGTCAACTAAATCCTTTGGTGCTCATAATGAATCAATCCCTGACTAGCTGACACACAGGCACACAGATAGAGGAAGATTAAAGTACCAAGACTAATGGACAGTGAGGCTGGGAAGGACAGGCTTTAGCACAGAGTGTGTAAGCTTTGTGGGTCGATGGAGCTTATGAAAGCTGCTCTGGCCAGCCCAGTGACAGATCAGCCAGGCCAAGCTGCTCTTGGCCAGGGGCCCAAACTTGGCTCGGGAGCTCCAAAGACTGAGAGCAATCGATGGGACCACCATCAGTCATGCAGCTGGCCTGGCTGGATACCTCACAAACAGAGGACACAGCATTGGTGATGTTGTTGCTCCAGCCACATGGATGTTTCTGAACATCATTAATATAACTGTTGAAGGATAATACCAGTATGCAAGGGCACGCGTCACATATCTGAGGTGTGTATGGGTACATGAATGCACAAACACAGGAACACAAGCAGAGTGAGAATAAATTAAACATAAAAGCATCTTTCTTATAGGTTGCATTTCTCATGCTGACACCCAGAAAGCAAACCACCCTATTCATAAATAACTCATAATAATTCAATATAATTTCCTAGAATTTTTTTGTAGACCTAAATAGTTTGGTCAGATTGGAGTTATTCATTGGGTTATTTAAAAAAAATTATGCCTTTAATTTAAAATAAAATGCACCCGATTCCAATTAAATATTTTTCCAAACTGTGCTTTGCTATAACAACTTTTGTCGCTTTTTGTCTTTTTCTCATTATTTGTTACACTCTTACCAATCAACACTACAGAACTTAAAGATCTGCTGTCGAAACATCCTTTCACACACTCAGGCTGCACCTTGTCTGTGCAGCTGCACTTTTGTGCTAATCAGCTGCTGCCTCTGAAGAAAACCAAGGTTACCTGCTGCTGTGACTATGATAATTAGCCAGACTGCCTGTGAACAAAGATTAAAGATGATTCTTCAGCATCCCTGACTGTGTTTATGGGAACAAAGAACAATCACTGCGATCGTTACTGGTTACAAATGCAATTGTTAATTAAGAAATATCTCATGTGCAGAATGCTCACAGTGCCTTTTACCCTTTTTTAACAAAGAAGAATATCATATGATGCTTTTTTTAGTATCAGTTGTGATGCTTTTTCTTATATTGTCTCTCTGTTGCATGCAATTTTTATGTGTTTATGAGCTAGAAACCGAACTAAAGAAGAAACTTAATTTAGATTATGAACTAGTCTAAATTTGCCAGTGCAAGCTCAGTTTGCTTGTGGTAAACATGACATTAAAAAAAAATTCTTTCTTGCCTCCCTGTTTCTGGCTTTAATCCACAGAACATGTTGTGAACAGCTGTGGTGTGACAGCACTTTCTATCAAAGAAATAGCCCCAGTGAAAACTGCTGACGGCACTTTATTTTATTACTAACGTGTCAAATGTTAATCCCGAACACTTGTCACCGCAGCCTATTGCTCTGTTCTTATTGTGCCAGGCCAACGAGTTAATAAAAAAGTAACAGACTTTTGTTCATCCTTTTTTCAGTAAAATGCATCAGACTAGAAGGATTGTAGTTGTTTTAAAGAGCTTCATTTCTTGCATAATTTAAGATCTCCCTTTCAAAGTCTTTCAGCAGACATAATCAAACAGCATACATATATATTGTGCATAAACATATTTTCAATTTAATTTAAGTTTTTTATATATAGAACCAATTATATAATTATATATATACCGTAATTATATATACACTATAAAAGTTATCACAAATACCTACACACAACAAGTGCAATTCAGATCAATAAGTTCCTATTCAAAGCTCATTATATACATTAATTTCTGTAATACTGTAATACACTGTAATACAATCAAATTCAATTATTTAAAAATGTAAATAAAAAAGTGTACTATCTAAAGAGGCCAACAGGTTACTTTCAGTTGTCATTTGAGCAGCATGCACTAGTGACAGTGGAAACCTCCAGGAGAACTGGGCTCAGGATGAGCAGTCTCCAATTGGGGTATGAATCTTAAAAATGTTTAGACATTTATCCTCTAAATCTCCTAAACAAAGGAGTTAATTTCAATGGGAATGAAATATCAGCAACAAAACAGATCAACATCAACATTTGATTATGCACAGCAAAACAAAAACGACAATTTCCTTGGAAATAAAAACTCTCTTTACCAAAGGTCCAGAGAGATATTGCACCTTTATGTTTAAAAAAAAATCAACCTCCTCTAAACTGAATTAGAATGAATCCTAAATTTTTCAGTTGGAATTTAGACTGTCCCATTGCATTAAAGATAGTAAATATCCTAAATCCTATTTCTCTTTCTGACATTTTTTATGAAAACAGATGGCTTCTTCAATTAATCTATCACACTTGACAACCTTTTTAAAATGCTGTTTTTATAACAGATATGTTTTGGTCCTAATGTGGGAACTTAAAGGGTAGAAAGAATTAAAGGCGGAGAAATCAATATTTCCTCATGAACAATGGGTTTTATGATAATGCCTGCAGTAAAGATGAAGTGACAAACCCTCAGAGAATCATCGCCTACCTCTGCTCCTATAATCTCAGCTCTACTAAGCTATTTAATCTCTTTAAATTGATTATTTTTGCAGCTTTGCTGATTTAAATCACCTTCTCTTCTCTGTCCTATCAGAGCTGCTCTCATCATCAGCAGCAGTGAGAATAAGAGGTTTTCAGCCTAAAGTTTCATAGTCCCAGAGAGATGGAGGTAATGATAAACTGATAGTGGAGCAAGAGCCACTAGAGAGACAGATCTTTTTCATCAGATATGTTGGAAACAAATGAAAAGCTCAGCAAGGAATTATAAAGTTATACTAATTAGTTTGGTGGTCAAAAACACAACTGAAAACAGATTTGCTGTATTTTAGCTGTGATAAAGGAACTGTAAGGCTTCTCTTAAACAGGAGGTAGCTACACATTAGATTATGCTATACTGACATGATGCCACAATGTGATGCAGTTGTTGCTTGTTGATGAGGCCCACAGGGTTCAAATTCTTAACAACCATGGGACACTAATGCTTACAGACCCCACATTATAGATACAATACCACCACGCTCCACCCAGGAAACCCAAATGTTGATGACTGAAATTAAACCACTATGACCTCACAATTTAAATTCTGTACATGTTTAAAACTATCCTGAACCATTAGTGCATGTCAATGGGGAGTTGACTGCATTTTTAATACATGCCTGAAGACCTTGCCAATACCCTCAAAAGACCATCCATGTTTTGGTTTGACATTGAGTGGTCCTTATGTAAATAATGCTTTAAATAGTGTGTTTTATTGGGCTTCTGTTTGAAACTATGAAAGTTACTTGGTGAAATTCACCGCTAGTGAAAGCTTCAGAAAGAACCAATCAGGTTTAACAGGATGTATTGATATTTTCCCTTCCAAATTTATTTAGAAAATTCTAAAAAAAAAAAAAAAAACACAGCTCATTCACTCAGAATTTTCTGAGTTGCATGATATTAGGTGCATTTTGTCAAAAAGCACAATTTTGTCCTTGGGCAGTGCTGTGTCCCCTGCTGAGCTGAAGAAGTTCACATATAAAACAACTTCTTGATGCCTGGAAGACACACAAAAAACTCCTGAGAGCGCCTGAAACTGAGCCAGAGCTGATCGATTCCTATTCTTTGCAGAGGAAAGCAGCGTCTTATGTAGATTGCCGTTGTTTGAATGGGAAGAAAGGATCCAATTTCTTCCCTGGACTCTGCCGAAGATAGGTTTTGACTGACAGCTCGGTGGTGCACTGATCCTGCAGCTACTTAAATGACAGCCAGAGAAGTAAACAGCATCAGGCTTATCAGAGCAAAGCAGCGGCTCAGAGGGCAACTGTTTGGCTGAACAAGAGAGACTTCAGGCACTGTGCAACTAGCCCACTAACTGAGCTCAGAGCCACAGCCTATGTATGACCTTGGACATCTTTCCTTTCCATTGTGATTTCAGACACTAAATGGGTGGACATGCAGTGAAACGCTGCTTAAAAATTCAGATGACACAAAATGTCACTTTTGAGTTTTTTTTCTTTGGAAATCAAATATCAATAAAAAGCATTATTGGTTAACAGTGCTGTTAGGATAATATCTTGCAGACAGTTTACACAGACACACTGACATCCTGCTACTGTCTGCTTTAAATCAAGAACATGTCCAAAAAAACGACTTCTGCTTGTCAGATACCTTTTGAGGCTCTGTTGCAAGGCAGTCACAGGTGTTTGATTCCTTTTTTAAACAGGCCTTATCTATTGTGACATTTTCTCCTTGAGCAGAAGCTTTGTGAAAATCTTGACAACAAAGTTGAAGAAACAGACTCCTGCTGCATCGAAATTCTGAAGCACATCATGCCCAATCTCAGTCCATCTAACCAAAAAAAAACAGATATAGCCTCTGTATTATAACTTTAGAGCACTCACACTATTCACTTCTCTAACCAGTTAGGATTGAAGCGATACTGTCACAGTTATGTCCACAAACACAAATCAGACTTGCAATAGCAGTGAAGTGTATTTTCCTTTACAGAGATGGTTGCTTAAGGCAGCAATGCAATCTGTCTACAGCTGCCAATGAATTTGTGACACACCATGTCCTCCCCTGTGGCGTCTGCAAGATGATAAAAGACAGCAAGCTGGGTGGGGATATGTGCATCTGTAGGCACGAATATGTACATTACAAGTCACTTTGTAGGCTTCATAAAAGAGGGTGTGTGTTTATTATTGTGTTGTGGCACTTGCTTAGCAGCCAAAGAAGGTGTCGTTGTTGTGGGAAGATGGATGAGAGTTGCATCGTCAGGGGCTGAAAGATTAAAAGAGAGCAGCTTAGAAAGCAGACTGCATTGCCTCAGTGAGAGTCCCTCACCTGCTGTCCTCCTGGTTGATGCTCATGTACATTTCCCAGGTAGTGTCTTCTGCAATCCCCCCATGAGGCACCAACAGACTGATACCTGCAGAGAAATAGGCATGCAAGAGCTGATCAGCACACAGCGCGACATGTGCACACACATGGCACACACCTGCTCAGCTGTCAGCTCTCCTTACTGAGGGTGACAGCCAAGAGGGGGTGATGGCCCCAGAATAAGGTGACAGAAGCAAGTCTC
Organism: Pachypanchax playfairii; assembly: GCA_006937955.1. Classification (NCBI taxonomy): domain Eukaryota; kingdom Metazoa; phylum Chordata; class Actinopteri; order Cyprinodontiformes; family Aplocheilidae; genus Pachypanchax; species Pachypanchax playfairii. Next base: position 426,293 of record SSNP01000261.1, read on the forward strand.
AAAGGCCTTGTGAATCAGAGCTGCAGCAGTTTGTCTCACAACCCCCCCCCCCCCCCCCCCCCCCCCCCCCCCCCCCCCCCCCAGCCACACACACACACACACAGGCAGTCTCCCTCTTAAACACAGGCACACATGATCAGAGACAGCGTTGTGTGGCATAAACAATTACCAACAATCTGGGAATGGATAAAGCCCTTTTAGGGACAGGATGATGAATGTAGGCCATGAGAAAGAGCTGCCAGAATAATGCAGTAAACTGAGCAGGGAAGGTTCACATCAAACTACACAACAATTTTTCATAGTATACATAACAGACCTTCAATTATAATTAAATTTAGTCGATGAAATACTTCCAAATTAATAATCTACTGTAGTGAGAGGCAATCTCAGCATTTTTGTCATGATCAAAGGCATTTTTTATACTATTTCAAATTAAATGAAAACTATCAGCTGTGCTTCAATGTGGAGTGCACTTAATAATGCATTTAATCTTGGGTAGTTTCACTGGAAAAGCAAAACTACATAAAGTTTTATACTTACACATACACTCACAGACGGAACGTGTCAAATTAGATCCTCTTACATTTGGCTCACCTGTGTTTGGTACCACCAGCCTGCCTCCAGCGTGGCCAAACACTGCAGTTGCTTTGTTTAGAGGCCTGCTGTGAGTTTGAAAGGCTTGTGGAGGGAAAAGGTTTCTGCCTCTTTGGCCCAGTGTTGTCCCCACAGGAACCCCTCTGTAGTCTGGAGCCAAGCCCCGTGGAAATGTCTGAGGGTGGGACATGATGCGGTACTCTGCCCTTTCTGTTGACCCTGAGGACACAATATAAGCTCTGAAGTTTGAATGCACTTAAAAGTGATTGCATGAACTTTGGCATCATTTTTAAACAGTTCTTCATCTCAACACGAAAAAAAAATTAAAACACAAACAAAAAGCACAGGCAACAAATTAAAAAAATGGCTTTGTTTGCAGTTAGGATATATATTCCAGCCAAACCAATCTCACTCCGACTGATTGTTCACTGAAGCTGATCCCAGAACAGTGACTGAAACTGTATTAAGCGGGTCTATGTTGAGTTCTTGCCTCCGGCTAAAACAATGAGCCTGAGGCTATAAAAAAAACGCTGCATTTAGGGAGTTTGGAGTGTGGGGTCTGTATTGAGCATCTTCACATTTTAAATTTCATGCAAAAGATATTTGTAGTCAATGTGACTTATCTACTAATTTTAGTAGCCTGCTCTTTGCAATTAGCTGCTACCGCCTCAGGTTTTACAGTGAGAAGTGACATGCAAAGAACAGATGTAAGGTACAACATCAAAGATTCTTTAGACATCTCTTCTGGGACACTCAGGGCAGCCTTATTTTTCTTCATGCAAATCTTATAGCTTAAACAGCTGCATTTATTAGCCTTTTTTACTACAGTGATTATAACTGAAACCCTCCCAAAACAAACTCCTATTTAAAACCAAGCTGCAAACATGTTTTTCTTCCATAGTTTTGGAAAGTTTAACATCCGTTTTTGTGGCGTTTTAAAAAAGCACATGCGTAAGGAAAATCATCTGGTTAAAAAAAACAAAAAAAAAAACTAACTCAAATGTAAAAGTGTAATGCAACCAATTCTTTTAAAATCCTGGCTTCAAAATGTTTCAAATCTTACCATTCATACTTCTAAATAAAAGAAAACTTGAACCAGCTGATATTAATTTCTGGTTTGTAACTTTGTAAGTTAAAGTCTCAAATTCAGTGTTTTGTCAGTCTCATTCTTTAGAAAATAAACTACTGAAAATAAAGACCTGTCAATTTAGTACTACATTAATGAATATTCAGCGTAGCTTAAAAATTATACTGTAAAAGAATAACAACACTCAAAATTTCCTTCCTGATTTCAGAAATAAAAGTGGTTACAACCATAACTTTATGATAAAAATGTTTGCCCAGTACACAAAAACTTCTGCTGTGTACAGACTCTTTTGTGACCATAAGAGTTGGCTATACTGTCACCAGAAAGCAGGCTTATTGTAAATCTAGGTTGTCTTCAGCTTTAAAATCTTTTCAGTTTGAAATATGACCACTTTGGACTCCACAAGATTATGACAATTACATTTAACACTCTAGGCTTCAGAATAATTGAATACCTTCACAGTGGTTATTTATCAGAATTCTTAAAAAATGAACAACTGAATTAAATTGCCATTTGAGGTTGGAATCGTATCCTAAGTCTGTGAGAATTCTACTAAATCCAAACCTACAAACATGAGACAGCTGTACAGCAAAGGTTATAATACAGGTTTCTCAAATGTTATGCAGGGTCAGTTATAGAATGAAAACATTTAGTCAAGCAAACATCCTTGTAAGCATACAAGTGAAGAATAACAAGCAAACTTTAGAGAAGTAAAAATTACTGGTTAAGCACTAAAGCAAATAGAATGTGTAATTAAAACACCTTTGCACTCAGGAACATATATTTGGATGTCTAAGGTTACTACCAACTCTAAAATCACATTAATGCATATGTGTTAGAAATCACTAGGGTATGTCATTTAACAACATTTTGGCTTAAGAGTCCAACTCTGATCATAACTGGTTACCTGAACATGATGTAAACACCGCTGAGCAATTAATATGGATTAGCACGATGATCCTAGTAAACAGCTTCTCAAAAATACCAAGTAAAAAGCTGTCCTGCTGTCCTACAGTAAGAGGCAGGTTCATATACAAAAGCTTAAACTGTAAAGAGGTAAAGAATTTATACACTGCAGGCTTGATTACTGAATGCAAGTAAGGACCTGATTCAGATTTGAGAGCAGGTGATAAAAGTAGAACTAGGACTGAGGACTTAAAGAGACTATAGCCTCGATCACAATGACCCGTATGAAGGCATCGTTCATACAAATCTCCTGTTTCCTACAAAATCTGAAGTTTGTGAACATTCCTGGAGGTGCACTGTTTCCTACAGGAAGTTGTTACGGCTGCATAAGTAACTTGATGAATTCTTGAGGTAATTTTCAGCTGTACGCTGGCAGCAGAGTTCTTTCTCTCTTCATACAGATGTGTTGGAACCTTCCCTTGGTATACCGACGACCATTTTTTGACATCTTTTTGTCATAAGAGGCACAACTCATGGCAATTTCAAGTTATTGTTATGTAGGTAATCTGGCTGTCAGCATATTTCATCAGGGATTTTATATGGCAGGGGTCCAGTATCTCCAAAATTCTGTGTTGATCATCACATTTGCGCCGAAATTTAATTTGTGGAAAAGTTTCAAATTTTCAAGATGACAATAATGCAGACAGCTGCTGCTGTAGCCAGCTGTTGACAACCTGGAGAGAAGACAGCCACATTGGTGGGTTCAGGAATAAATCCAGAGGCAGAACCTCTACAGCCAGTGGATTCAGATCCATGGACAAACAGTCTTAAGGACTGTAACAACTTTGCTGAGCTATTGCATCATATTGCCTCACACATTATGAAAAATAAGAAGTGTAATTTTATTAAAACAACTGATTTTCATTGTGGTCTATTTTCTGTACTTGTAAAAACATGCAGTCCTCTACAATTTTAGAAGTATTTTAAAGAGGCCATTCCATTAAAAACTGTTTTTCTGAGGTTTCTGTTGAATATTTTCGCTCCACAGGTGTTCTTACCTTCATAGTGGGTGTGAAAACAGGTCAACAACTTCTCTTTCAGTTTTTATCTCTCAAACTATGCAGGTGGCGAGAAAACCCAAAGTGTCCGGAGTTCAAACGGCCTGTATTTGTTTCATCACAACTCCTTTTCTTGTTAGTACTCATCAGCTCCCACAGTGGAAACCACGCCTAGCATGCTGCTGGCTAAAAGCTGTCAACATAAACACGTATCAACCGGGAGATACTCGGTCACTTTTGCCATGTGCAGTGGGGAAGGCAACAGGAAGCCTTGCTCTCATAGGCTAGTTTGTTGGCCAATCTGAGTCCAGCAAATTCGCAAAATGAACATTAATGAGTTGCAGCACAAAGCCAGCCGAATGTTGATGCAGAGAGATTGAAAGGTCTCTTAATCAGTGTTTCCTAATGGTTTTTAGATATAAAATATTTCATATTAGATGTTAATACTTAAGAAATAACCCCAAAGTCATGAAATATGTGAAAAATGGCCTCTTTAAAAAAAGTAAATAATTCCCAATCAACGTGTGCTGTTCTTTGGAAGGCATTTGCCTGGTGACCCTATGCAGAGGGCCTGCGTGGCCTGTTTGTGGAAAAGATTGGAACAGACCATTGACCTGGCCACTAACTTCAGAATGGGCAATAAACATACATAGTTTCTTAAAAAGCTGCCTCAATGCTGCATCATGGAGGCTGTAGGAAATGGTCAAAAAATTATTTGTAGCACATTTGCGGTCATTTGTACAGGTCATTGTGGACACGGCTTACAACAAGAACTATGATCAGCTGAATAACTAAGATTCAAAAAACCACAATAAACTACAAACATGACAAACCATGAGAAATGACTACATCATAAGTTCACAATGACTTTGTAAGCCTCCTCGTTTATTTCTCCATCCAGCTTTAACTTCAGATCATTCATTGCATTGATGCTGTAAACACAGAAATTGCGGGCTATAAATATACAAAAGTTTGTGAACATTTGACCCTTGCATCTAAATGACAATGGAATTTAGTGCATTTGTTGATCAATTTTGATTTTTGAGAAATGGGCCATGAATCAAATCTATCAGGTTTAGATATAATACTGTGACCTTGGTTTACTATGTGTGCCAATGTGGGCTTTTAAACTATGCACTTTAAATATTATTATACGGTGACAATGTACTTCAAGGGTAATTGAATCTAATGAAATTTCAAATTACAAATGCACTATAGTGCAAAGTTGCACAAGGATGTCTAAAGAGGCACACCCTGAAAAATGAGAATGGTGGGGTGGAGCTCAGTTGTTCATGTTCCTCTGCAAAACTGACTGCAGACAAAGGAGCTATAAAGAAAGGATTGAGAGGAGTGCAGTGGCTCTGTTATCTTGTTGTATTTTCCCTGAAGTATGTCACAGCGATTTAAGACCTCAGGAATTTGTCTCGACTTGTGAAAAATTGACCTAATAGGTCTCTTTTATGTGCTATTTATTCAAAGAACAGAACAAGAAGAAGTATATGTGAGACAAGTGTTTAAGACGTCTTACAAAAGGTTCTCTTAAAAGGAGAAGAGGCTTCAAGGGATTTTTGAAGGCAGAGAGGAAGCTCCCTGCTCTGATAGCATTTGGCAGCTCGTTCCACTAACAGGCAACCACAAATGAGAACAGTCTGTACTCAACCCACCTTGCGTATAGGGTTGGCAGTACCTGAGAGGAGCATATTTACATGTCTTCACCTCACAAGAACAAAAACAAAAAATGTAATAATAATAAAGCAATCTTGACTTTTTTGACAAGAAATTTTGCCACATGAAAATTTTACTCAGTCTTTTGCACAGATTCAAAAATAGCTTATAACTTGACAAAGGGGAATGGGAATTCACACTGCCATCTGACAGCAAACACCTTGCATGGTAACATTATCAAACACAGGAATAGAATCAGCCATGTGTAGCGAAAGTTAGTCAGGTATAAAAAGGAAGTTGATCTACGATCAGGTTGTTAGGCAACTTAATTTGTCACTTGCTGAATCTTGTTTAACCAGATTGCTCATTAAACTATTCCTCAATCCGTTCTGTCTTCAAGTCTTCTCTGAAGTAACCCATATCTCTAGAATAATCATTTCAAAACCTTAAAGAGACCATTTCTCAAAAATGTCAGGACTTTGTGGTTATTTCTGAAGTATTAACCTGTAATATGAAACATTTTATATCTAAAAATATGTTAGGAAACACTGATATACAGACCTTTCAATCTGTCTACATGAAGATTCATCTGGCTTCGTGCTGCAACTCATTAATATTCATTATGCGAATTTGCTGGACTCAGATTGCTAACAACTAGCCTATGAGAGCAAGGCTTCCTGTTTCCTTCCCCGCTGCGCATGGCAATAGCACACCGAGTCTCTTCCAGTTGATATGTATTTATGCTAACAGCTTTCAGCCAGCAGCCTGCTAGGCGTGGTTTCAACTGGGGGAGCTGATTAATACTAATGAGCAAAGGAGTTGTGATGAAACAAATGCAAGCTCAGGTTTTGTCGCCATCTGCATAGTTTGAGAGATAAAAACTGAAAGAGAAGTTGTTGTGTTGTTTTAACACCCAGTATTAGGGTAAGAACATCTGTGGAGCCAAAATATTCAACAGAAACCTCAGAAAAACTGTTTTAAATGGAATGGCCTCTTCAATAGATAATTCTGAAATTTTAAAAACATGCAGCAGTAAAAACTACCTGTAGCCTATACCATGCTAGTACAAAAAGCATGACAAGCATAGCAACAGTAAAACAGGGAAACCATGGTTTAAAAAATGACCACTATAAGGACTTATTTGAAGAATGGATTCAAAGTGAGATGGATTTTCCTACAGACTATTTTTACAGACTTGTATGTCTTACCTTTTCAAATGCAGATTATTATCAAATACACATGGGCTTTTGAATCATTCTCGATTTTTACCTTTAGTCTTAAGATCAGGCAGTGGGTCAAGCAGTGAGTGCTCAGCCATTATCTCCTTCTCAATGGAGTCCTGGAAACACATGGGACTGGTATATGTGCGTGACACTGTAAGATCAGGCTGCATGGATGAATTAATAAGCAGGGGGTTTGCTGAAAAACATCAAAAAAAGAAAAGAAGCAAATCATTGACAGTGACACAAAAAAATTCTATAATACATTTCTGCACATTGACACTGTAGACCAGCATGTTGCTATTACCAGCGTTTAAAGCTAGGAGGGCACATCAAGCCAATTATTTCTTCTTCTTCTATGAATAAGGCTGTAATTTCCTCCCCATGGAAACAAGAATGGAATACACTTACAGAAATAATGTCCTGACTAAAAGCAGTAAACAGCAGCAGCAGGAGTTTTTTTTTAAACTTCAGCTTTCAAAACGGGTCTATAAAGTTATATATTGCTTATAAATCTTAATATTGACAAATTAGTTTAAAAACTGTTTACAGTTTTCTTCTTTGTATTTTTAATGGATGCTTTGGGGAGGTTGCCAAATTTGACATCAATCCATTATGGCCAATGAAATGAGTAAAAAAATAGAACTAATCAAATATTCTAGAATATGATTATTTATTGATCAGTCTTTTGTGATATGAAATAAAAATACATCTTATTTGAGTAATTAAATTTAATTTGTGTATAGCAAAAGGTTTCAAAGGTGTGATGGATGTAACATCTGAAAAGGGAATGACAGGCAGGATATTATGGAGGTTTTGCTGTTTTAGTCCTTCTAACACAGGGAACACAGACTAAGATTAAAGCTTCCAGAACCTCCTGCTGTGTTATCAAAATGAACTTTATTATGCCTTGCTGAGGGCTCCTGCTGTGGCCAACCATAATGCTTGCTTTGTATAAAAAAATTATAAAAAAAACAAAACACTATGCCGCAATCTGTGGGGCAAAACACACCCTGCGACAGCACTCTGATTTTCCTCCATATGGAGACCATAAAAACTTTTCTGGGCTCAGCAGAAAAGAAAGCATAAATAAAATTAATTTTTAATTTTGTTATCATGAACAATTGACAGAGGTATTGCTAAACATAAGATAATACCAAAACAACCCATTATGGCGACACACTGGAGTCTACAAATAACCTTTCATTTAAGGATTTACTGAACACACTTTGGTGCAAAAGTAAAAAAGAAAAGTAGAAAAGTACAAAAATCATAATTATACTTTATGGTTCTCACATTTTTTTCGGTTAAGTTTTATTTCTTGAGTGGTATTGACTTTGCAAGTAAGATACAAATACATTGCATGCTTGAAAGAATAAAATAAGGCTGGACATTTGCACAGCAGCTCAGATATTGAACGTACAGAAGGCTTCAAGTAAACAAACTGAAAAATTAAATATTTCCATTTCCTACTGGCTTGGGAAGCATTTTAATTATTCATGCACATTAGTTATATCATAATACAAAGATGTAAATGCATAATTTATAAAATTACATTCATGCGCATAGCATATTAGCACAAAAATGTACTTGCTCCTTGGATGCTTGTTTTATTCAAATACACAGTACCAATACTGGATTTGTTTTCTTCCAGATTTTAAACTTAAACAAATGACAAGCCAATAAAAGGTTAAAGAAGGACAAGCTGGGGGGGTCCATCTGGATTTTTCACTTCTTCTGTTAAAATCTAGCTAAATTCTCTTGCTCTTACATAAACAGAGCGGTACAATTACATGAGAATGACACTTTAATGTGCACTTGTTTTTAACAGCTTTTAAAAAACTCTCACTACAAAGTCAAGAAGACCTTTATTGGAATTTTCCTTAAAAATCACCATTTACATTTTTTTAGTTTCAGTTTAAAAGTGGATTTAAAAGGTTCTTACATTTGAATCTGTGTAAAATTAATCATGGTTTTTGGACCTAATTGTTATCTGGGATTTTTCGAGACAGATAACAAAATCCGATATTTCTACATCACCAATCAAACACTGCTGGCAAAATTCTGCCAACTCTAAACGTATGTATGAAGTTTTTTTGTTTGTTTGTTTTAATGTGAACGTGCTCTAAAGGGGATTGATAACAGCACATTGTGTCTTATCTGATCAATAACTCGATCCACTTTTTTGCACACTGATAAGCCTGAATTTACTGTGACTGGACCGAGTGATAAATCTAGCTCAGAAACTAAGACAGATTTTTCAAAAGTAATTTTTAAACTGTATTTTTCCTTATTGAATACATCTCTAACAAAACTCTTGATCATCTTTCTCAGCTAAAAAATGTAATTTAATCTACACTCTATTATTAAATTACCAACACAAATTAGTAGGTTTCCTCTCAGCTAGGCCACTTTCACACTGGATGAAGTCCTCACTATGATGTAGAAAATCAACTATAACATAGATGGTCTTTGCAGGGTATTGGTAAGGTCTCCAGATGCATATTAAGAAGTCAGTGGGCATTGCATGCAATAGAGCATGACCAGAGTGAGATACTGTACCTCTACAGCTGTTTTGAACTTGCACAAAATTTCAGTAGCAAGGTCATAGTGGTTTATGATTGTGGTGGCAGTGTATTGGGGTCCTGGGTGGAACATAGTATGTCTAAGCTACCACCCCATCAGCCTTGTGCTAGAGTGGTATGATCTTCAAACATATACCTGCATCCTGATGCTTTCTGAGAGAATTCTGTTAGTGAGGGACATGAGGAGTGGTGCAATCTTGGGTGTACCTGGTAGGATTGCCATGGAAAGGAAATACTGATATTTAGAGCATAGTGAAAGCACAAAAGAGCGTTACAGGGATGTGGAAAAAAAGCAAGGAAAAAGTTGTTTGATGTGTACTCTGAGCAGCAGCATCATGACTGCCTTTATATCAAAGGAAGTTTTCCAAATTTACTGTGATCCATCCACACTCTAATATGTGGTATGGATTATGGAGAGCATAGCAGGGTAATTATCCAGTGTGAAGGGGACCTTAGGTTTCACCAAGTCTGCTCACATTGAGTTGTAGAATTTTATGATACAGTTCAAAGAATTATAGATTTGTCTTGGAGTGGGTCTCTGTGATTGGCTCACCTTGTCGAGAGGTCTTGAAGCTGAAAGACTGGAAACCCCCAGTGAGAGCCGAAGAGTCAATCACATCAACTCCATACTCGCTTTGGCCTCGCCGATAAAGAGTGACGGCAATGATCAGCATCACCACGGTCACCACCCCTGCAGCCAGGCCTGAGTACAAGGCCACATCATTGGTTCTCTCCACACCTTAGAATGAAAATTGAAAAAGTCTGAGTATTGCTTAGTAGTCTAGTTTACTGTTTCATTAGGATGAAATAAGATGTTATTCCTTTTTTAAACTCAAAAAACAAAAAAATAAAATGGCTTAACAATATCTACCAAGGTAAAACTGTGAAAGCCATTTGTCAGAGATAATTCTATCTTTCTTTCAAAATACAGTAGTGCATTTTTTATTTTATTTTTTCCTTGTCTGCCTGCGGAAACACAACTTGATTGTTCAACTCTGTAGTGTTAAGGCTACTAATGAGGAAACTCGCAAGGAAGGTGATTATAATCAACCCAGCACCTGACTGTCATTTCAAACACTGCTTGGCTCTGGTGTTGGAGGCACCCAGCATTCCACTGGGATAATGTGACAAAACCAATTCATTAAATTAGCTCATCGGCGACAATTATGCTCTATCTGCTCCCACCAGTATTGCAGCATCCAACTTCACAAAAGAAAAAAGAATGAGTGGGAAACAGAAGCTGCTGGCTTGTTCTTGAAAGATAATGAGATCTGCACTGAAACAGGACATGCTGAGAAATCCTCTAAGTAGCCTGAAGCTCAAATGAGGAAAAAATGGACAAAATATGCAAAGCAGTTTTAACTGTAGCAGGTTAATTGAGGGCTTAGGAAGCTTTGGCAGCCTGAACACATTTTTCTTACCCTTACTGATGAACAAAAATATGGATCTTTGTTAAAGGACAAGTAAGGAGAATGTGTGCTTGTGGCGTGGTAAGCATCAATCTGAAACTTTAACAAATGTCTCATTTCTCTCAACAGCAAATTAAACATAAAACAAGAATACACTGTGATTTCCAATGGACAAATCTGACCTGAAAATCTGCAAGTAATAAAGAAAAAAAAAAGATTAAGAGATATATCAATCTTTATTTTTAATCATGTTTTTTGGGAAAGTCTGTAAAAAGACAATTATTTCTGGGTGCCCCTGCACTCAGGAGGTGAAAACATAGTTTTATAAACCTCCTCAATAAATATATAATTAACACTGGTTATAAATTCATACTAATTAATAAAAGAAAAACTTGACATACCTATTTATGTTATATAATTTTCTTGGCCACTATCTCTTAAACAGGATTAAGCCAGTAACAACAGGAAATCATGTTTAAGATATTTTTTTATAAACCAATTAATATAATCACATGTATGCCTTCCAGTCAAACTATGCACCTTTTAAGTTTCACTTTAGTTTCACTATAACTGGTCTCTGATTTCTATTTCAGATGACTAGATGCAGGTTGAGTTCTTTCTGCACCCCCACCATCACCCTCCCCTACCCTGAAGATCATCACAGTTGAGCTGATAAAGAGGGAGAGATGCCACAATAATCATCCCACAGAATTCTTACTTCGTGTTCTGTTTATTATTCTGTGCAGGCTGCTCTTTCTGCCAATCTTCTAAAACCATAAAGTTTTTTTCATTATGTAAAATAACAACAAGATGTCACCACGTTTTTGTTGATGAAACAATGTCTGACACTAATCACTAAAGAGATGATGAATTAGACTTTTACTAACAGAAGATGATGCCTCTTTTTTGTGAAGGCATCAGCACAGAAGATGTTACTTTTCCTCGTTTTTTTTCTTTGTCTGAGATGCAAATAACACCAGCTCTCAGGAGATGGTAAATATGTTACGCTAAATATGTGTTGCAAACAGAGCAGGTCTTTGAGAATCAGATGCTATTTAATTTACATAACCCTACTCCCATGAGTTTTTCTTTAAAAAGTATGCATGATAACTGCAAAAGTGTAAAGAGACACTGACTGGTTGTCAGTACAGAATGATGTGCAAATGCCCCATTATGAGGGTTCTGTGAAGTAGAAAGAGGTGAAAAACCATGAAATGCATATGTTCAATCCTTTTGTTAATTTGTGCCAAAGTGTCCTAAATATGTCTTAAATTGTCTGCAATTTATTTCAATACTGTTTGTAATTTTTGTGGTACAGTATTTGAAATGTCTGATTAGGAGAGGCTGGCAACCTGTGAAAAAGTTGTGACTGAGCATCAAAATAGAGAAGAAAGGAGATCATTTTTAAGTGTTTTTTTAAATATTTTTCAAGGCTGCATTTAGCAGCATTGTATTGTTGTTTGCTAACTAATCCTAATAGTCACAGTATCATTGAGGACATTTGAAACCCTTCTGAATTCAGTTTCCATCAGCCTGAAAAATGTGAGAAAAGTAAAAACTTTATTTAGGCTTTATTTAGTCACAACTTTTTCACAGGTTGCCAACCTCTCCTAAAGTTTTCTTACTTTTCTCACATTTTTCGGGCTGATGAAAACTGAATTCAGAAGGGTTTCAAATGTCCTCAATGATACTGTGACTATTAGGATTAGTTAGCAAACAACAATACAATGCTGCTAAATGCAGCCTTGAAAACCACAGAAGCAAACATAAAAAAGCACTTAAAATTGATCTCCTTTCTGTTTTGATGCTTGATTGAATCGACTAAAGGGTGTATGGTTAAGTTTCCATGAGTGTGCATGATGCCACAAGGGAGGATAAGATGCCCGTCAATGCTGACTTTCTCAAAACTCTCTGGGTGTTTGTATATGTGTGTGAGGTGTGTGTGTGTGTGTTCATGCTGTTTCATATGAAAGATTCAGTGGACAGGCTCCCAAATGAAACATTTAGGAAGTGAATAAAAAAATCAGAGAACCAGTAGAAACACCAGCCCACGTTGTATCAACGAGTACAGTTACAGTTCAGTGTTTATTTGATGCTGTTGTTGGAGAGAAGAGAACAAAAACCCACCTTGTGGCTTTGCATCATGGAGTAACTTCCGATCTGATGGCAAAAACATACAAAATGATTTAAGATTTTCTTGGTAGCATTTGAAATATCATCAATAAGTTAATTATGTCTTTGCACTATGATTATCTTTTTGATATTTTTCTTGACAAAAGGTACCCCTAGGGGACCATCAACTGGAATGAAGGGCCTCTCATACATCTGGGCTTCCCAGCTCCAGAGACCATTGAACTGCAGTGGGCATGGCCTGCATGGCAGAACTAATGGATCAGATGGGTTGGTCACACCCACAGGGAAAAACAATAAAGGGAAGTCCCAAGCTTAGTTAGAATGACACGCCCCATGAACCCCTAGTGACACTTCTGAGGAAGACTGCAGATGTAATGTAAGAAAAATCCTTATATTTGTCTGAACAAAAAGAAACTTGAGATAAGCATTTGAAATACTCAAGTATTGCTGATGTGTGGGGTCCATGCCTGAATGCACTATGCTGGAGCACACAATAACTGATGCACATGGAGTTGAGTGGATGAATGATAAAGATGGATGAGGCTGTTTTAAGTGAGCATGATTATAATGACATCGTGATCTAACATGCTCTGCTAGAAATTACGAACACTAGATGATAACACAGTCCCTAAACACAACACAACTGACAATAATGATACAGAACTATCTTTCTTGTGAATTTTAAGAGGTGAGAAAGGAAATTGATGTTACCCACTCTGTATGCAGAGGCCACCTGTACAGTTTTCTGCAGTCACCGCCAAGCCGTCACACAATTGCCCTCCATGCTTGGGTTCTGGAGCGGTGCACTCTCTGTTGCGCTGCCTCTCACAGTTTGAACTACACAAGGACCACTCACTCCACTCCCCCCATCCACCATCGACTACAGAATCAAATGAAAACAGGCAATTTTTATTTGCATAATGAACTGTTGGAACACAGACACATAAATACAAATTTGACTCATGCAAATTCAGCTCAAATGTAGAAGCCTCACATGAGTACAGTGTCTAGTCAGACTTGATTTATTTAAAAGTTGTTTGGAATTTCACAAAAACACTTTCAAAATAACGCAACAAAGTTGCACTACTTACAACTGCTTCTTCTTCAGTGTGTCAAAATATTTTTGCAGTCTTCCAGATTTGCAGTACAGAGAGCTTGTTTATGCCACATTCAATCAAGTCTCCTTTCCACCTCCAAATGCTTTTTAAATGCATATCTTCCTGCTAATCTAATGCACCCAGTTTATGTTGAAACTTACAAGAAGAAATCCTTCAGAAGGAGTGCTCTGCCATCCCTGATAACATATTTTCTTCAAACTGATAAATGCTTTTCCTTAAGCTTTTCAGTGGATGAAAACATAAATCTGAGCTTGTTTAGAAACACTTCTTGAGAGCAGACTGCACAGTAATTAAAAAGATCATTAGACTGACTGCTGCCATGCTTTCTGATTCTTTTTTTGTTGTATTTCTATTTTTTCACAATTTCTGCAGAATTTTTTATTTTTTTTAAATGTGGCCAAACTCTCAATTTCCAAAAGTTTTGTCCCATAAATGCTCCACTAAACTGGATTTCAGACACAAGCAAATGTCACAAGCTTAGTTAAGATAAATATGCTGTGCTACTAAAAAGTTTGCTTGAAATTCTAAATTGGCCTTAAACTCTTCAAGCCATTACTTTTCAGTATTAAAATCAACTTGCAGAGTTTGACAACAGCAAATTGCTGACACAGAAAATGCAGAGGAGTTGGTTGTACAAAGGCACTATTTAAAATAGTTTATTGAAGCCTTCTATAGAAATGCATGGAGCATATATTGTTAGTCACCTCTAAATTGGCTTCTTCATAGATAGATTTATTTATCACACTTCCATAAAAATTTAAGTGGCATGAAAATAAAAGTGCACCCACACATATTATACTTTAAAACATGCGGCTTGGTATTGGCATTATTGCAATTATGATTACCAGTGATCTGCATTACCATGGTGACACAACTCCACAATAACTACATACAAATCTTACAGATTAGACTGATAAATCTTATTATACATACAGTATACTATCATAAATCAAAATAACTGGTTTAATCATAAGATATGTCTTATCATGGTTAATGTGCATTTCACGTTACTATGGTGATGTAATCTTCAAAAAACCATGCCCCACTCCATTGACTGGGAGCAGAGTAACTGTGGAAAATCATGTTAGGATCTTTGTGATAATTGAGCTCTTACTCTTCACACACTTTCACCTACAAACTTCATTTCAGCTTTAAAATGGTCACTAGACATTGGACATGTTGAGGCAGCTTGTTCAAATCTTTTGTAGTACCATGACAATATGATCTGGCAAAACACATATCCAATAAGCCCACAGGACACTCTGTGGAATCTTTGCACATAAATTATAGATCAAAACAGCCAGCTTCATCACAAAATGTCTACATTATATTTACATGGGACATCGTGTTAAAACTTTTTGCTGTTTGACAGCTTACATAACACTCTTTCACTTAAAGACACCATTGCAAAGTCAAACTGGTCACTAGACAATAGATTTTTGAGGCAGCTTGTTTGTATTTTTCACAGTATTATACCATGAGATAGCAAAAAATTGTTTTGATAAATAACATGTAAACTACTCACAAAAAGTTAGGGATGTTGAACTTTCAGGATTAACCTGAAATGTATGACATCATTTACAGCTGCTGGTCCTTGTGGAATTCCACCTGCTTGTGTTGAAGACTTGGCAGCCTTGCAGACTCACATGTGATTTGCTATGGAACCAGGAAGTCTGGACGTTTAAATGAGTACGGTCCGGGCTAGCTTTTTTAAAATGACCGAAACCAGCGACCACCCAGCCGGCTGAGATTGAGATCCGTTACAATGTGACTTTATTTTCAACATCAGTGGGAGATTAGACTGTTGTGTGAGTATTTCACTGTAAAATTCTTACATATTGTACCTTTAGGGAAGGTTCACATTAAACTTTGAATGCACGTGTCCAACTGTTAAATGTTTTAGTACTTTTTATACAACTTGATGTTCCCTAACAAGAAGCTTAATGACAAAAGTCACAACAGGTGCTTGATCTGCAAATTGACAAGTAAATTTCCTGGTTCAGTCAGAATTGGTATTTAAAGAGCCCTCCAAATCATATTGTTCACATTTTGACACCCTTTTGAGACCAAGACAACATCTAACAACTGATCAACAGTACCTCGCCATTGTGAGACTTCAAGCAGGAAAAGTTAAAGATACCAAGAAGAACCTAAGTGTTATGTCAGACCTCACTACCAGTAAGAATCGTCCCGCATGGACCAGGGAGCATTAGTGCTGGACGAGGGACCAGTGGACCTCACTGTAGTTCGTTAATGAAAGTCAATTCGCAATGAGCAGAAATTATGGCCTCCAGTGATTGTTGGAGATATTAAGGAGAACATTATGCATCAGCCACAGTTGTCACCAGAGAAGCTTTTGGTGGTGTTACTGGAGCTGAGTCAATTTTGTTTATATTCTGTTTCTATTACTTTTATGAAAATTCTCAAAACTCTGTGAAATTTATCATATAAAGTCATAAATACTGTATACCACTTGTTGTATTATTAGTTGAGTACCATGTTCAAGGTTCCTACTCGTTGTAATGGGGGCTTTATTTGATGATGCACAAGAGACTCAAGGTTGACATTGTTGCAGTTTTGCCCACTTGTAAACCAGCAAGGCCACAGTCCATTTTATTTGCACTGTTCACATGAACTGCTTAAGTGTTTTCAATGTGTTATTTCTCGACTAATTTTATTCAACTTTTTTCTTGTTCAGCGCAGGTCAGCACACATATTAACAGATATTTTATCAATTAGTCTGTTTACTGCTGGAAAATGTTGGTTTCTTGGTGGTGAAACTGCATGTTTGTAAAGTAAATTGTGTCTGTCAGTCAGCCTGTCAGTGTGTATTAGCTGAGCAAGCTGATGAGATGCTGCGTGAGCACTGGTCAGTGTGACAGATCAATAATTGTACAAAGCGCATATTCTTTCAATAAACAATATTTATAAGTTGCTTAATGTAAATTTTCCTGTGAAACAAAATGCAGTGCATTACTATGAATTGATAAAATAAAGTACATAATATAGGCTCACGCACATGGCTAGAAGCTGGGTGTTCTGAAAGATAAGCTGGTCACCGTAGTCTAGCGTGAGGGACCATTGCCTCTCAGTTGAAGGACCCAGGGTTTGATCCCTGGTGCAGGCAGGTCATGTATTGAAGCAGAAGCACTTTTATTTGCATATAACAAGGAATTTGTTTTATGCAAATTTGGCAGTAATTGCACTCGGTATTTATGCTAACAAAGCTAGTATGGTAGACTTTCCCAGTCCACTCTGGTGGGTGGGGCTAACTCTGGGGTGGTGTTGACTCTGACTGTGGTGGTTCTGCAGCGAGTACTACTTGAAATTTCATGCTTCTAATTAAATGCTCTACTTTCATGATGTAATATCACTGCAGTTTTTTCATGGATTTCACCTGAAAGCCTAATATCCATAACTCTTTGTGTATGTATAATAACATCATCTTACATCCCTCAATTTATTTTTGATATACCCATTTGTTTCTCTGCAGAGTCGTAGATGTGCTGGTGACCATCTTCAGCAGTCCCTGGGCGAGATCACTGTTTTAAAGTTTTCACTATGGGATTACAACCTAGTTGTGAAAATAAAAACAGGTGGCTTCTCTGGTTAATTCTTGTGCTGCAGTTTTGGTTGGTCTTTTGACTTGATCAGTTCTGGTGAATGAATGTGGGATGCATTACTGGAAGCTCAAACTCAAAGTTTCTATAGAAGTGTCTTTGTGATGTTCCTTTCTTCAGTCAGCAGTTTTGAATGGTTGAGTGTCTTTGTCATTAGACTGTGAATACTTTGAGTATTTTGAATTTAGTTTCAAAGTTATATGAGAGATTTAAATTATGTTTGTATTTTGGGTCAGAGGAAGGGAAAAATCTTAACAGCTTACAGCTTATTCTCTTATTAGGCCTGAGCACCGAAGGCAGTGCAAAGGCCTATTGTATTTCGAGCGTTTCTTCTTCTTATTATTTTAAATCTTTCGTAATTTGATTTGCCGGCTTTAACATCCTCGAAAACTTACAAAACTTTGACTAAAAAGATCGAAACCTCGCAAATGGGCGGAGCCTCCTAACATACACAGCACCACCTTTTGAAAGTGCTCTTTTATGTACCTTTATGTACAACTATGAAATTTGGTTAGTTGACCTATCAAGGACGGTCATAAAGGCCTCTTGGAGATGTGGTCAAAACGCAACAGGCAGTCGGCCATTTTGTAAAAATTGCGTGATTTTGGCATTTTCGCACCTCCTATTTGAACAAAATCCTCCTACAATTTTTCATGTACCAACAACAAACTTGGTCAGTATAGTCTCAAGGCACGGGGGATGAAAAATTATCAAAAGACTCTACAGAATCATTACGGTGTGGGTGGGGCATAACTTTGACGTCTGGCCATCAGAAGATAAACTGTAATAACTCACAGAAAATTGAAATAATCCGCACCAAAATGATTGTGGATGATCATGGTTGGTTCCTCATCCAAGCTATATATTCACATTTTGACAGAAATTAAGCCCTGCTCTCTGGGAACCGGAAGTGTCAGGTTTATTTGTAGGGGTGTGTCTACGCTGTTCCTGACCTGATCGACCTTAAATTTGTGTCAGATACAAGAAAACAAGTAGGTATAAAATATGATAAAAAAAAGACTTTTCACCAGGGGTGTGGTCTGGAATGTGCGGCAAAGTTGGATGTTGCAAAAATCCCCCCAATTTTTTTGCTCAGATTGGATCAGTACAAAACCTAATAGTATGGATCGTGATCTCGTCCTAAACCAATCTGAGCAAAAAAATTGGGGGGCGTGGCTTGCGCCCCCTTTTGGCCGTTTGAATGTACAGCCCCGCCCACTATTTTTACTTAAGATTTTGAAATTTGGTACACAGATGGATCACACAAGGACCGACAAAAAAGCCTTTTGGACCCATGACCTGCCCCCCCCTCAGCATGTTGGCCATCTTGGAAAAACTGATCATTTTGCCATTTCACACAGGTTGCTTTTAAACACACTTCTCCTACAGATTTTAATGTATCACCACCAAACTAGGTCAATATGTTCTCTAGGCATGAGGGATCAAAAGTTATCAAAAGAGTTTGCAAAAGGTTTACGAAGTGGGCATTGCTTACCCTCAAACTTTGCTTTCAAGCAAAAAAAATCTGAAAAAACAAATTCTTATAACTTACTGTCTCAGATCTAAATGAAAATGCACATGGATGAGTGAAGTCCTGAATGAAACTATGCATTGAAATTTTCAGATAACTTTAGCTCCGCCCACTGAAAATCGGAAGTCTCGTGTTTTACTCTTTGGGGTCATACTCTGGCCTACATCAACAAATCTACAACGACCAGGCTCAGAAAACAGCCAATGAGTAGATCTAACAAGGTTTAAAATTTTAGGGCTCTAACATTTAAGCATCACCACAGCTCCGCTTCCAATTTTGACATCTTGCCATCAACACATTTCTTGCTGTAAAATCAACATGCATGATCAGATCAGGACAAAAATACATAGGATGTGTAAGGACCTTAACATAGCTGACTAGAAAAATATTGTGCGCATAGCTAATTGTCAACAGCGCCCCCTTTCTCCCCATTTTTTGCCCTCTGAATTGCAAGCCCCGCCCACTGGTTTGATTGACAGTCATGAAATTTAGTACTCTCATGTATCCTCTCAGGACCTACAAAAACGTCTCTTGGACCCATGTCGTAATTATTACAGGAATCGTCCATTTTGAAAAAAATGTCTATTTTTGGACATTTCACACCAGTAGAGTCTCTAGGTATGTGGGATTAGTCTGCTCTATTCTTGCTTAAAAACAGCATCCCTGTTGAGTGTCCTGTTCAATCTGTCATCCAGATCAACACTGAAGTATTTATCCTCCTCCACTGCCAACACATATTCTCTCATGATGGAAAAACAGGCTGAATTGTGTTAAAACAGCTTCAATTGTATTACACCATGACACTCTAAAAAATAGCCATTTTAGAATAGCCATATATTTAGTCATCTTTTGGTCCACTGGAGCAGAGTTTTGCTGACTTTTCAGGGAGCGAGTGCGCAGGAGGGGAAATGCTCTGGCAAGGCGGTGGCCACAGCCTGAGCGACGCCAAGGTGTTAGGGCCGCTTATCCCCGCTTTTGGCCTTAATTCCAAATTGTTTCCTTAGGTAAATGTAAATCACGAGGTACAAGATGCCATTTCCCATATTCAATGCATTCACAGAGCAGTGTGGAGTTCTTACTGATAACTGCAGTGTACATTTAATAGTGAACATGTAAAATGTTTAAGGGTTATTAGTAGGGGTGTCAAATTATCGCGTTAGTTGCGATTAATTAATTGCAGCCATATTTGGTGCGTTATATTCCTTTATTGCATTAATCTAATTTTTAATCTATATTTACAGTTTCTGCTTTTGAGTTGCTTTTAAATAAAATCCTATTTTAGTGTTTCGGCTTCTTGTCCTGGAGTTGTACAAAGGGATTAATCCAATTCCTAATTTGTAAATCAAAAGTTACCGGAACGCAAATAGAGCTATGAGACCAGAATTCACTGACTGATACCGGAACGCACACACACATACACATCCGTCGGACTAGACCAAGCGTTGTGCGCCGGCGCACAGCGGGTGTAAATTGTCAAGCAGATGCCACTGTTATTTAACCCAACTGGCGCCGTTAACGGCTCCTAGCAAACAGTTACCAGAACACACCCTTTCAAAACAAGACAGTTCCTGGATCTCAAATTAAGCCCTGAATTAATCACTCTTAGGTGGACATCTATTGGCTGCTGATTGACTTCCAGTGACGGCAAGGTGAGCAAAAGCGGTTAGTTGCAGAGCGGAGAAGTGACAATGGAGGAGCATATGAGAGTTGTCGGTCCCATGAATTAAAAATGTGCTTTTCAAAAACGTCCCGATGGCACCATGGATAACAATAGTGTTTTTCTTAGCTATTATTAACGCTACGGGGACGCCGTCATCGTCGACGATGCCAGGGACCTTGTTGTGTTTAATCAAACATAGCTTCCAAACCATAAAAGATAGAAACTTACTTTTTTCCCCTCTAAATTGGGAGAATCCAAGCTTTCAGACAGTAGTTCCGGCATCGCTCTAGCCCATTCACAAGGGATACAGTGTCGTGTCAAAGTCGGTGTTCCAATCAGAGCCTTTGTCTTTTGCGCATGACGCGCGGTTGTCAAATTTTTTTTTTCTTATTCATTGATATTTAGTGTGGGTTTTTCTTGAATTAAGTGTGATATTCTAATTTTCGCCTAATTTGTTTTTGTATTTTTTATTCTAATACTCTTTATTTCAAGCAAAGGAGCCTCATTTACACAGCAGTTTATGATATTGCAATTCAAAATAAAAAAAACAAGGTATAGGACATTATGGGGCATTGAAAGGTGGTGTTTTAGTAGCATTTAAACAAAAAAAAGTCAGGCGAGGTTTATTTCTCCAAAAAACCCTTGGTCCCCAGAGGGTTAAATGAGATTAAAAATAGATTAATTAGATTAATTAATTACTGCTCAAAATTAATTAATCTCATCCAATTTTTAATCTAATGACAGCACTAGTTATTAGTTTGTTAGTCCCCCAATTTGTTATTTGTAGGAATCACAATAGCTACGTTTACATGCGCCAAATTTCCCCAATCTGATTAAAATCTTGGTCGATCGGAATTCCCAAATCCCTGTTTACATGGACACTAACTGAAATTATCTGATCATGCCATGAGTACACATGCACCAACCACTCGATCAGGTTAAATGAGTTGAGCATGCGCACAGCGAGTTGTCTTTCCGGGGGAAGAAAAAAAAAAGTAAACAAACTCCGTCCTTTCTGCACGTCTTTCCCGTCCCATCGTGTGCTCGATCTGACTCACGTTATCCCCAATATGGACCCTCTGCGGGTGATTACCTTTATGTTTGGGGTTTTACTGGTCGCATTAACCAAGCTAGAGGCTGAATACATATTACTACTGCTCCTCCACCACAGGATGACTGCACCAGCAGACCACTTCTGTTTACTTCCCGCTATGTTTTCTACTTGGGTCTGCGAAAGCGGAAAGACGTCACACTGAAGTTGTACGCATGCGCAGTGGGCTCTTTTCACCCTTTCTTTCCGGATGGGTGTATACATGCACGTCTATCCGAATGAAGATCGGACAAAACCACCCCTCTCGATCGGAAGTAAATTTCTTTCGGATCAGGCTGCATCGGATCAAAACATTCTGATTGACATGTTTACATGACGTCTTTTTTATCCGATTGGGCGTTTATTCCGATTAAATGTGCCCATGTAAACGTAGCTACTGTCAAATTTAAACAACTTAAGTTCAAGCATTTGTTGCCTCTTCATCTGAATAAATGCACAAAAGGAAGCAGCTGCTGAAAATATTGACCACAGTTTAGTTGTTGAGTGATAATTACCATAAAGTAAATATGTGTTCAAAATAGAAATGAGTTTAAAGGGGAGACAGAAATACTAGTGAAGAGGGACATTTCATCCAAATGCGAATGTCTCCTATGTGTTTATCAGAACTCTTCCAAGAATTTAGCTTTATGCTGTGTGGTTAGAACTTAGCCTACTCAGCAACAAAGTTAGAATTGGTGCTTTTTGTAGAGGCAACATTCACAAACACCAGAATCTAAGGATTCACTGCGTCTCAATGAATTGCAATGAGCAGATTTGCTAAAGCTAACCACATATATAACTTGAGTTGATTTAGTTGGAGCTGACAATCTCAAAAGGAAAACCTTCAACAAGGCCATGGACTATTTGACTTTAATGATGATATAACACTGTCGCTACCTTAAAGTAAAACCAATTTAGACATGAGGGCTGGTTTAGTACTTCTGCACAGTATTCTCAAAAATGTTAGAAATATAATAAGCAACTGAATTTAAAACATTTGATATTTATAATTATTTTTAAGAATACTCAAAACCTCAGATTGCACAGTGGCACTGTTGCCTTGTAGCCAGAAAATGTTGGGTTTGAAAACATGCTGGGACCTTTCTGTGTGGAGTTTACATGTTCTCCCCATAAATGTATGAGATTTCTCTGTTGACTCTGGCTTCCTCACACAAAAACAAGGTCAATTGGCTGCTTCAAATTAACACTAGGTGTGAGTGTGTGGGAAGTATATGGCCCTGTGATGGACTGGCGACCTGTCCAAGGTGTAACCCCATGACCATGAACATGACTGACTCAAAATCTCCAAGTTGGTCTTCTAACTGAATGTAGGCCAAATTATTTCTCTTACCTGGACACACTGTGCTGCATGTACTCTTCTGCACTGACTTTCCTTCACAGAAAGCTCCTCCATTGAGGGGAGCTGGATTTGTGCAAGTTCGAGAACGTTTCTGTACACCTCGACCACAGCGTACACTGCAGGGGGACCAGTCTGTCCACAATGACCAGCCTCCATTCACTGAAGGAGAGTCAAAGCACAAAGAAAATGTTATGAAAACTGGTTAACCCTTGTGCTAGTAACACAACTGTGTTTCAAGTAAAACATCAGCAGGAAGACAGCATCACAGGATCAGAGGTATCTAAATTGAGGCTACATGATGGCATAATCCGTTCATTTGCTCTTGCAGATATAGAAAAAAAAACATTTGAAAACATAATCTGAGTCTTTATTATAATTATGTGAATCAATTTCTGTGTTTCAGCAATTCAGATTTTTAAAAGATTCACATTTATTCCTGCTACAGAAAGTGCCCTCAGAATAAATAGAAATACACAACAGGCAGTCAGAAAAATGAGCATAAAAACACTCCAATCAAGGCTTTGGTTTAGTAAAAAAAAATGTTGCAAGCATGACATTATAATTTCACCCTTGAAAGAGTCATAAATATTTAATATACATAAAAATATTTTAAAGATACTCAAAAAGTGTTCTAAATAAAGTATTCATTGCAATGGCTGGAAATTGTCCTTGACAACACTGCTGATTTTCCATCACAAACAAAGGAGTTCTTGTATATATGTCTTCTTATTCAGCACAAGATTACCACTGGCCCATAACCTGTTCGTTAGACTACGTTTCAAAACTCATATACCATCATGGCCTTCTGCAGACAGAGTGTAACCCTGGGAAATCTGATCTTACCATAAACCACCACTGTAGCTGTGGCACTGCGTCTTTTGGCCACAATGTTGCTGGCAATGCAAGTGTAGTTTCCTGAGTCCAAGAGACGGGCTTCTGAGATTATTAAATCATGGTCACTTCTCTTGTAAGTCATGTCCTCACCAAAACTCAAAGGCTCCTCATTTTTTAGCCATTCCACCTGAAAAAACACAACATAAATAACACTTTATGTGACAAGATTTTAGGAAAAATCCTATATTATTTCGAAAATGATCAAGATTTGATTAGTTAGAACTAAGTATAGATTCTCAATTTCCCCATCTTCATTGAGCTAAAAACCAGAGATATTTCCTGGTTTTGCATTTAAAAAAAACTTTTCTTTCTTATTCTCATTTAAAATGTCTAGCTTTTAATAAATAATTATATGAATCTTACAACTAAATTGGTCATCTGTTAAATGTAAAGAAATCCATTAGTGTATATAATAAATACTAAATCTAACATACCCTAGTAAGCGACAGTACGTTTCGGAAGGTACCATCTGTGCAGTCTGAAATTCTGCCGAAGAAAGATGTTGGATCTATTTTTTGTGAGTTTTGTGATATTAAAATAGGGTTATTTTTGCATAAAAAGGATAGTTGTGTGTTTCCTAAAAAAATGAGAGAAACTGAGTGAAATACTGTAACTTAAGATCTGATGGAAATGTTCAATATTATCTGCTGACAAGAACATTGAAAGGGTAAAATGATTGTCCTGACCATAACTACTAAAATGTTGACAGGTTTTGACTAAAACTAGACAAATAAAATGTTTTCTCGGACTAAAATAAAAACTAACATGCCTGACTTAGAGTTGACTAAAACTACTGAATAAAAACAGGATAAAGTTGACTAAATCTCATTAAAAACTAACAAGTGTGATTGAAACCAGACTAAAACTAATACTAAATTTAAAAATGGCTGATAAAATTAACACTGTGGTGTTGTAACACTGGAAATTGTAATTAATTAGATTATTCAATTACTGAAAATCCAAACACGTTGTGTAACGCCATTACTTTAAACAGCGTTATTTCAAACACTGCCTACAAGTATCACATATTTATGGGAACATTTGCAACAGATATGGGAAGATCTGTTGCAAACGTGAAAAGCTAAAAGTATTGTTGTCCTGCAATTACCATATGCATTTGATGTACTCACTACTAATATTATTTTTTTTACACACTAGAGCTAAGTTAGTTTGCGTTGCCCCCTGGAAAAACGACTTCGGTAAAGTTAGAAAAATATTCACAGATTCTGCTTTTCCGGGTCAATAACTTATGAAAGGAGCATCGCTTTTACAAAACCGACACCTCAGAGCGATTACAGCTGGACTACGAGCTACAACCGTATTTTCTTCAAAACCTCCGAGATGGGAGACTTGCATTGGTCTCTATGCAAAACCTGCCGGTGTGCGAAGGCGCAGGGACCGTCTACAAATTGCAATGCCGAAAGATAAAAAATAACAGAGAAATATTCAATTGCTTCATAATAGGACAGGTGTAGTGATAATAAAATTGTTCACGTTTTTCATACTACATTTCTTGGATTAGAAATTGATGCTTAAAATTTTTTTAAACATCCTTAAATAGCTTTATCCTTAGAAAAAAAGTTATTTCTACATGCCCCATTAATGATTTATTCTACAAATATTATTTTATTTACTTGTCTTATTGTTTAAGCTAAAACATTTGTCATGGTGCTTGGTGGATTTTGACTCAAATACAGGCGAAGACTCGCCAGGCTGAGAATGTGTTCAAAACAAGACTTTATATAAATAAAACAAAGTTCTAATGGGACAGCAAAAGACTTACATCAGCAGAGGTTCAGGAAACCATAGGACATGGAGGAAGCTGGGTAGGACAACATGCAATCCACGGACAACAAACAGAAACTAAACATTGTCCTAAATACACAACAGCACAAAGGAAATAATGAACTAAAACCAAAACAAAGCTACTGAGGACACATAAGGGCAAACAGGAAACAAGGGACGTTAGCACAATAAAACTGGAAACAGAGAGACAAGAAAAGAAGCCACAAGAGCGAACAAAGAAAAACAGAAAACTAAAGAAAATATAAAATAACCCTTCAAAGTAAAAACAAACAAACAAACAAAAAAAGAAAACACTACCAAACCAAAACCACAGAGAAATCTTTGTTGGGCAAAAAAAAAAAAAAAATCACAGCTGAACAAAACCAAAACCCAGAGACCTTTTTTCCCCATTCTCATTAAATGCTCATTTTCAAGTATTGGATTATTTTAAGGATTTCAAATAAATCTGTTTTACTTTTAAAATAAACCTAACCTTTGAAATGCATTAAAAATTACTGCAAGAGAAGGAACAGATTGGATAATCGTTTTATTAGATACATAATAATTATAAAACCCTGCCTTCCACTTGAACAGATGGCCAAATTATTTTGTAAAAAAAAAACTAGTTTTGTGAAGATTTTCTTTGATTTAGCTTTTCTTTAAAGAGATGTGGTTGTGTAGATTGTAGTGTTTACTTGTCATTCCTCAAAGATTATGATTTTAAGCTCTACTGTAGCTTGAGCAGCTGTTTGCTATAAAAAAATACAAATCTATCCATTGATATTCTATATTATTATTTTTATCTTTGGGATATGATGTATAAACAGAGAGAACAAAATAACTACCATAATTTTGGTTAGCATTTAACAAGATGAAACCCAGGCTAACTGAGAGAATAGGAGCTTGTAGGAAAAGTATTACATTGTTGACTGTGAGGACTTTGTTGAGCCTGATTTTTGTTTTATCTTCTTTTAATTTGTTTCTTCTTTTATACTGTCCATGTTCTCTTCACTTCCCTATTTTAGATTTTCTTCTTCATGTTTTATCCCCTTTTTTGCTGGTGAGTCTGGAGGCACGATTATCTATTGTGGCTCCTGCCGCAGGCGGGGTTTAGTATAGTTCCCATGTTCAGTAACAAAAGGGCCATCTCACTCCCTCCACACAGACCATATGTGTGCGATTGCTCTTACAGGTTCACCATGACCTTCAAGCTGCCTTTGCAATCTTTTTAAACCAGAACATGAAGTTATGAAGACTTATTTTAAGAACTATCTCTCTGCTGATATCATTCATCCATCATCCACATTTAACACACCACTAGCTCAATTTAAGTATTTGCCAATGCTCTAGCTGTGTTCCAGAATCTGATAAACCACATACAGACTTTTATAACATCCCTTTGTCCTTAAATGACACTAATCTGTTTGAAAACTTATGAGCAGCACCTGTCCTGTAGACTTCTAGTCCTACAAAGACCATTTGAAAATAAACCCTTTATCCCCCCAGAAAATTGTGATTTGCACATTGATTTCATTATAATTTTTTTGGGCTTCATATTTAACAGTGGATAAATGAAGACAGCTATTTATCAAAATAAATAGCAATGGCCCATGCTCACTTCCCTCACACATCTTCAGCTTCTACAGAAATATTCTATATGCAACTATAGAATTGTAGTACAGTATCCCCACTCAACCACTCAAAAGCCCCACCCCCCACCCCACACACAAAACATACACACACAGCACACCCATTTTCATGATCTCCAGGAGGAAGCTTTCCCTGAAAAACCATCTTGATCCACATAAAATGGTTTGTTATGCATTTTAAAAGTTCTTATATGTGTCAGGGAGCCGTTCTGTACTTGTGTGTACCAGTGTTAATTTTGTTGACTAAAATATTTCGTCATAATTTTAGTCACGAATATATTTTTGCGGAAGAAAATGAAACGAAAACTAAAATAGACGGCCCTATTTGAGACGATTATTATGACTAAAATTATGTTGATTTTCGTTGACAAATAAAAGACGACACGAAAATAGACAGCGATGAAATCCAATCAGAGGAAAAGAAAGATGCAGAGAGGAATCAGTAAAAAGCTAACAGCTGGGGCTACTGTGAAAAGAACCAATCAGAGCTCGGCTTATTGAGCGGTGAGCAGAGGCTTCCGTAGTTGTTTGAGATGCTCCCGGGAAAATGCCAGATGAAGTGTGGAATGATAAGAAAATGTCTATACTATATTGCAGTTGTTTAATTAATACTTCAGAAAATATACTTATTTTAGTCGACTAAATCTACAATTGATTTTAGTCTACTAATACTGCCACATATTTTCATCGACTAAAATTAGACTACAATTAAAACTAGTTTAGTGACTATGACTAAAACTAAATTAAAATTTATTGCCAAAATAACACTGGTGTGTACTAGACATCCGTGTGTACTATACATCAATTGTAAATTGAAACTATAAGTTGTTTTCTCCAAGAAGTTATATATAGCTGAAAGAAACTGTTTTGGCAAACCTAACCCATAAAACCATAACCCTTAACCATAAGCCTTGGGAGGACAAGCACATAACCACAGGGGAATTTTGAGCATCGCCATACTTTCACATACAGTACCCTCAAGGAATTTCCTAGTCCCACTTGCACCATAAAGTCTTCATTTTTAACTCTAAATCTAGGTTTTAGCCCTAACCCTTGGCCTTTAAGAGCCCATTTCATACAAATTTCAGAACTTTGTGGTTATTTCTTAAGTATTTACCTGTAATATGAAACATTTTATATCTAAAAAACGTTAGGAAACACTGATTAACAGACCTTTCAATCTGTCTTCAATCTGTCCGTTCGGAACACAGACAGAGTGTTGAGGTCGACAAACCAGCTGCTGCTAACTAACTAACAAAGGAGTTGTGACGAAACAAGTACAGGCCATTAGAAATCTGGTGTTATCGCCACCTGCGTAGTTTGAGAGATTAAAACTGAAAGAGAAGTTGTTGACCTGTTTTCACACCCACTATGAAGGTAAGAACACCTGTGTAGCTAAAATATTCAACAGAAACCTAAAAAAAAAAACATTTTTAATGGAAGGGCCTCTTTAAACCCTAAACCCCAAAAATGTTTGAAAAAAACAGAGCCTACTCTAACCCTACTAACCCAAAGGAATGTACACAGCATATCTCAGACCATTGGCCAGACTGTAAGGGACGAAGGGGTCCTTAGGTGAGTTTCAGACACTCACTGGAAAACAGTGGGAAGTAATTACTCAAGCTTTTTTTATCTCAAGTTGAGCGTGCACGTGATCCCTAAACCAAACTCTGCATATTCTCCCTAGTTACTCTAGGTAGTAGTTACTCTGAATAGTGGTAAGAGGGGGATCACTGACAAAACTCAAAAACCCTAACCCTATCCCAATCCCAAACCTTAGCTTTATGCAGTTCACTTCAGTGACCAATCAGGCATGAGTACTTCATAATGTCACACAGTGATGTAACAGATTTAATCTGAGGTGACAGCGAACACAAAGAAATAAACCCCATGTCAATACAAAATTCCTATCTACAGTTAGTAAACTTTATGCAATCCAGTGGTGGTTTTCATCCCGCTATCCTAACACAGTATTAACCCCTAACCCTAATTCCTATCTTGAGTTATGAAACTTTTACAATCTGGTCGTGGTTTTCATCCCCCTATCCTAACCCTAACCGCCCTAACCCTAAGAGCAGAATATACTTTCTTCCAACACCATGAGTGGGTCTGGAATAAATGCTCAAACACAGTTTACAGAGCACAGATTAGAAGAAACGCCAAATCCAAAAACTGTGTTTACCTAATTTACTGCATTAAATGTGAAAAACAATATGCTGGTGAAACCAAGAACCACCTTATTGTAAGATTCAGCCAGCACAGCTACAACACCAGGAGAGAATGAAATGTATGGCAACCCCTAATCTCACGTTTCATCACGCATGGCTGGAAGGCACTAAGGGCCACAGTCCTGGAATCTAACCAGGTGGTCCACAGCTCAGACAATGGATAAACAGACTGGGCACCCTATGACTGCATGACCTCACAGATCTGTGCTTATTTCGTGCATTGGAACAATTCTATGCATCGTGTGGTATTTATCAATTTGTACTTGTGGGTAGAAAGGTTCTTAAATACAGCTCTGGTCGTGCATACGCACAGCATCTAGTGGTAGAACATGGAACCGAAATTCTGAAGCTCTTGGTCACCCACGCGTGTTCCTCAACCAATTAGTAATTATGCGTGTTAATAAACAGCTTGGTCATATGATTGGTGGACAAAGTTATAAAAGACAGCTGTGACCAAGAGGTATTTGAGATCGTAGGATGGCTGATCTTGTGTTATTGGCGGGTTTGGCAGAACATGCACCCTGGAAGGAGCGCGTCTTCCGTGAATGTGCAGATGCTGAGTGAGCGCACAGTGTGGCTCCTGCAGATAGTGCTTTCCAAATAAACAGCCCATTAATTGATCCCAAAAAGACCTATTTCAAATTGTAACTGGGTTATTTATTCATTATGTGTGAAGCACAAGCAGCAACTGCTCCTTCTCTTCTGTAAGAGCCTTTATTGCGCCCTCTTTATGCACCGATGACTCTTGCACCAGCTAATTGACCCGTTGCTGCTGATCCTCCATTGTGACAGGATGACAGCTTCTGTTTTGAAATAAATTGTATAGGTCTATTATTTATCTGTCTCCAAGCGCCTAATTGTTTCCTTCATTTATATATATATAAAGAGCGCACAGATTATAAAATAAAAATTGGCTCCTTGTTTTATCTGGTTAAGAAGAATGTGTTTCACTTTAAATAAAGAAAAGTTTGACTTATCTTCCTTGTGGACACTGGATGGCCCTGCATGTTCTGTTGGTGAAGATATGTTTTCACTGTCCCCGTGTACAGTAACACCAGTCAGCGCAACAGCTCCAGTTATGATGGAAACACGTCTGTCAAAAGCAGACAGCTCTGTGGTATACTGTCCACCTCCCGTAGTGACTCTGGACCTTCTGTGCTCTGCTACATGTTTTTTGGTATGTATTTTTATATCAAACCATTTCTTTTTTATTTCTGAAGGGGATCTCTCCTATGTTCCAAGGGCATTAACTGCATCTGCAACTCTCACAGGCTGAATTTTTTCTTTTATTGGTTGCTACCGAGCTAAGAGAACAATTTGATTATTTTGGATTTCAGGAGGAAACCCCAAATACATCAGCTGGTGTTCATAGAGGGGGACAGCGTGGTCATTGTGTCATCACACCAATACTTGGGGGTCACAGACCAGCTCGACAAGAAGAGCCAGTGAAGGCTGTACTTTGTTTGGAGGATGGCTGAATAAAATCGTCAAAAAGGCCAGCTTTGTAGTGTGACTGAGGCTGACTTGTGGCATGATACAAAGTTCAAGTTTATTTATTTACAAAGCACCAGTTCATGACAAAGTAATTTCAAGGCATTTTACAGAAAAATCAACCAACTAATAATAACGCATTTCCTATCAGCCGATTGGGTTAAGTTGTTAGTTCAGAACAATCCCCCATCCTGAGCAGCACGATTGGGGACAGTGGAAAGGAACGACTCCCTTTTAACAGGAAGAAACCTCTAGCAGAACCCGGCTCAGGATGGGCGGCCTTCTGCCTTAGCCGACTGGGGTCTTAGCTGACAGGAAAGAGACACAGACAAACACCGATGGATTTTGGCCAGTCGTCATGTCTATAGAAAGATAAACAAAGAAGCAGTTAATGGCAGCAGTAACAATCAAAACAAACATGGAGAGTAAAGAAAGACAGCAGAGTGAAGAAATGTGGTCAGTATGTCCTCCAGCAGTCTAAACCTTTAGCAGCATAACTAAAGGGAAAGCTCAGGCAAACCCAAGCTAACCCTGACTATAGGATTATTGTGCAAAAAGGAAAGTTTTAAGTCTATTCTTAAAACTACACAAGGTGTCTGCCTCACAGATAAAAAGTGGAAGCTGGTTCCACAGGAGAGGAGCCTGATAACTAAAAGCTCTTCCTCCCATTCTACATTTAGAAACTCTCGGAACTATAAGCAGACCTGCAATCTGAGAACGAAGTGCTCTGTTAGGAGCATATGGAATAATAAGATCTTTAATATAAGATGTAGCTTGGTGGTTCAAGGCCTTATAGTCAAAAGTAAAATTTTAAACTTTATTCCGAATTTAACAGGGAGCCAATGAAGTGATGCTAAAACAGGAGAAATATGGTCTCTCCTTCTAACTCTCATCAGAACTCTGGCAGCAGCATTTTGGAGCAGCTGGAGGCCTTTAACTGCACTATTAGAACACCCTGATAATGAAGAATTACAATAATCAAGTCTAGAAATGCATGAACTAATGTTTCTGCATCCCTTTGATTCAGAATTCTCCTAATTTTAGCAACATTACGCAGGTGGAAGTAGGCCGTCCTGGTAGAATGCTTTATATGAGAACTAAAGGACATGTCCTGGTCAAAGATAACACCCAGGTTCTTTACCTTCTTGTTTGACCACAAACTTAATTTAACCAGCCTCTAATCCCTCAGATCCCATACACCTGCAAGAAAACCATTTTACATGGTGCTGTAAAAAATACACTTTTTATTATCATTCATTCTTGTTTGTTTTTTTTTTAGCTTTCAGGTCTGGCCTTCAGTGTTCATTATGACACTGACAACAAATCAGAGGGAGTGATGTAGTAGGTAGGTCACATCCACTAGTGTTACCAATTCATTGGTTGTGCAGTGAGTGAAAGTAACACGGAATTACAAAATAAAAGACGCTCTGTTGATGCTCCTCTCTTTGCATGACTGGCTCTGTAAATTGGCATTAATGTGCCACTAGCAGGAACTGTTCATCGAGAGGAACGAGCTGGAGCATGAGGTGTGGGGTTTGATTTATGGTCGTGTATTTGAGGATTAAAACTCTGCCCTGCTGGGAGCTCCATGTGTTTGTGAAAGGGGGCTGTTCTTCGATGTGTGAGTGCACATGTGTTTGTGGAGACCATCCATTTGCTGGGGAATTTAACACCCAACAAACTCAGAGATTGCTTTGCTCTTTCAAAACCTTAAGGAATCAATAAATCAAAAGTCAGGTTGTCACTAGTTATTTTTTCCCCCTTTGCTCTTTTTGATTGCTCAGGAAGTCTTTCATCGTTTGGCTTTAATTTAACTTTTTTCAGCTGTTGGTTACACAGCTTTGAACACAAACCAAGCAATGCTGATGAATTGCATTGATCCACCCTAAAGCCTGTTTCTTTGCATTTTTTTTATTTCTTCAGTGTTTCATTTACTTTTATTCTAATCACCTAAAAGTTGGTGGTGTTGTCTTGCACCAGTTTAACTTTCCTTATCTTGATATTTTTGTCATTCAAATCCATCCATCCATCCATCCATCCATCCATCCATCCATCCATCCATCCATCCATCCATCATCCATCCATCCATGAAAAATACTACTCTAAATTAAACAATTGAAAGATAATTTGAAAGGTGAACTTATCATGAATAAAATTCAAATTTCTGAGCAGCTGGCTGTGTGATAATGTGATGAAAAAGCAATAAATGATTTTCTTAGATGGTATCACCTATTTTAGTAAAAAAGTACTTGTAGTAAAAAAAAATCACTCCACATAAATTCTTATTTTTTGGGGAAAAGTTTAATTAAATTAACAGAGATACTGTAGAACAGCTCACACACTACAACCATATTAACTGGAAATCCAGCAACATGTATTTTTGAAAACAAATAAACTAAAAACAATTTTCATGCATTTCTGTTTTTTTAAAGAAAAAAATAATAATTGTAACTTCCCCCTCCACTCTTTGTTTTTGTAGTCAGAGATGAAGCATATTAATAGAGAGAAGTTGGAACTCCACCAAGATTTAACTATTATGTTATGTAAAAAATAAACCATTAATTCTTAATCAATAACATGTCAGAGGTGAATGAAAAAGAAATGGCTCAGATGGCATATTTCTAGCAACTGAAATAATGAATATGACAGAGAAGTAAAAATAATAAGTTGGATAAACATGTAACTATTTTTTATCGTGAGTGGTTTCAGCCACGTTTACTGAGAAGCATTTTTTTTATTGAAGACTAGAAGCATCAAAAGTAATAATTTTTCACATAAATGTTTGTAGATTTAAAGCTGTTCACCCTCTGCGGGACAATCAAACATAACAATGAAATGTTGTCAGTGGTAATGTTTGAATTTGTATTCTGCTGCTTGGCCGTTTCCACTGGGTGCGTATCAGATGCGTATAGCAGCAGGGAAGCAACAGTCAATGAAAGAGCACGAAGTCACGCGAGATTGGCAAAATCACGTGTGACTTCGTCAGTATACACAACAACAAGCAGAAAAAAACTACAACATGGCTCCAAAAGGTTTGTGTTTTATGTTCTGTCCGTTTTATGTAAATATGAAGGACATTTAAAGATCCAGAGGGCTCCCTCGGAGCGTATTTCGGTTTTGGAAAAGTTTACAGTGGGGGTCTACAAAACCCAGTAGTGGAGTGCCATTGTTCAGCAGTTGTCTCTGCTTCACCACTCCTCAATCAAACAAGGTTGTGAGAAACAGTTTTTCCACTGCTTTTCAACCTCGATCTTCAAGCCAGACGTCTTCCTCTTTCCAAAATGTCAAACTTGTGGCGCGTTTCAGACGTGTAGTGCATAAAAAATAGAACCGCTGGGTATGTGCCGCGAGATGTCGCTCCTGAGATGTGTTCGACTCGTGCTGCTAACGGATGTGGTGGAAAGGGTTCTATTGACTACAGCGGTATGTATCAGCTGCGTATGATGTGCTGCTGCAGTAATGTGCTGCTGACGCATCCAGTGGAAAGGAGGGGTCAGTTTTAATCATTACTCCAGTCACTACACAGTACCACCCCAGTCCCCATCAGCAACATATATGCCAATATGATATAAGAAAATAAACATAAAACTAATAACATCTAATCTTGTAAAAGTCTAATAGGAGGTTATATGCAGTGTATATATCATGTAATTACATCAAATCAATCAATCAATCAAATCAAAAATACTTTATTAATCTCTGAAGGGAAATTAAGTGTTATTGTAGCTCAGTTCTTCTTCAAGGAGCCATTGTAGAGGGTTCTAGCTGTGGACAGGAAGGATGTCCTGTAGCGTTCTGTGCTGCAGCGGATTATGAACAATGAGACACTCTGTTGTTGAGTTACTGTGTTCTGAAGAGGATGATGAGGGTTCTCCATCATGTTCTTCATCCTCCTTTGGACAAACAACTCAAGAGACTCCAGTTCAGTCTCCAGGACAGAATCAGTCCTCCTTATCAATCTGTTCAGCCTCTTGATGTCAATTGCTCTGATGCTGCTTCCCCAGCAGGCGACTGCAGATGTGATCAGCTGACAAACTCCTCTTCTTTTGCCGCTCCTCTTCAAATCTCTGTCTGCTCGTATTGTTTGAAAGCCAGGCAGAGACACACTGGAGTCCGGGATATGCTCCTTTAGCCATGTCTCAGTAAAACACATGATGCTGCATTCCTGATACTCTGGCTGGGTCTTCAACAGAGTTTTAAGTTCATCCATTTTGTTAGTAAAGAGATCTCACATTTCTCAATATGACTGATGGAAGTGAAGGTTTAAATGTCGTCTTTCTCTCTCCTCACTTTGCTCCTGCTCAGCATCCACGTCTTCTTCTTTTGAGCTCATCAGGGAACCAGAGTTTCAATTATTATTTATTTCATTATTATTATTTTAGCCTTAGAAATGTCAGTTAGCTGCTCTTACTTGTAAACAAGTCTCTTGTTGCCATGGTTACGCATCATAACAAGTGACAAAAAAAGTGACAAATCAAGCAAAAAATCAATCAGCACAGCACTCAAATCAGAAGAAAAGTATTTAGAAAATATTTCCAGAAGAAAAAACTAGCAAGAAATACTCAAAAAGAACAAAAAAAGCTAGCAAATGCTAGCAAAGTCACAGAGCTACTCCAACAAGCTGCCACCTCTTGTAGTGCTATTCCGGAATGTAGGTATATTATATATTAGGTATGTGGTATAATGTGTGCAATCTAGTGGTTTTGTGTTCACTCACATAAAATCGGAACTTTCTGGAGCCTGGAAATAAGTGTACTAATTTTCAGAGAATGCATACCTCTGAATTAATGTAAGCACATGGTAGTTTTAGGGTTAGAAAACCTTTGTTTCAAAGTTAAAAGAAAATAAAGTGTTTATTCAACTTGGTTTATCAATTTCTCTGCAGTCCTGTGAAGATCAGGCAAATTTGCCTGCTTACGTGTAACACTATGAGCCTCAGTTCCAAGAATAGGGAAGCCATTGTAGAAAAGAGGAAGAGAGCTGGACTCACACAATGGAAATCTACAAATGCAACTTCCTGCAAGGTTGTGTTATTTGTGTATGCCTTATGTTCCTCTTCCTACTGACTGAAACATGCACAGTATACAGTAGAGTCATGTTGTGTTCACAAAAAAATGTGTATGCTGTTTCAGCATGTCCTCCAGGTCCCCTGTCTCCATACACTCTTTCCCCTGCCAACCTCATTTATTGACATTTCTTGCCGGCCACTACAGAAGAGTCTCTGCCTGTCTGCTTGTCCAGTTTGCTGCAAGTAAGGCATCGATAGGCAAAATTTCCAAGGTCCTGTGGAAACAGAAACTCAGATTTCACTGCTACGAGACCCTGCCATCTCCACACTGTTCTTTTGACACTTTGCTCAAAGAGGATATTATAAAAGACTTCTGCCATATGTTAAACATTTTAGACACATCTGTTGACCTTTAAGGTCATCTCTATTCAATTGTAGTCAAACATTTTTTACAATCTGATATTTAAGTGTAATTGCAAAACCTGATAGAAGTATGCTGGCTGCAGGGTGACTTGTGTGTCTTAAGATGTCCTTTGTGGTAAAACCGCACATTATTTATGTGATTTTTTGGGCCTGCCATGGTCTCGCACAAAAAGATTAATTAGAAATCTGTCTATCTAGTTGGTATTGATAACCTGTGAGCTGTGTCTTAGTAAACTACTGACTTCCACAGTACTGATCTGCCCTTCACTAAATCAAATCAAACTTTATTTATAAAGCACTTTTCATACAAAGATAAATGCAGCTCAAAGTGTTTTACAGATTAAAATGACCCCACATAACCCATATTCCCATCCCTTCTCCATAATTTTAAAAACAAAATGACATTATTCCCCCTTCCCAAACACAAACAGACACACACTGCCACACATCCACACACATACATGTATGGGGAAGGTATCTGCGTGTGTAAGACCATAAGTAGACACTAGGCTGAGCTCAGTTGAGTCATGTATGTAGCATTTGGTGTGAACTCACTGTAAGAGTACTAAAAAAACTATGAAAATATAGAAAACCGTCAATAATGTAATGTATCCCAGGACAGCTGTGACTACAATATGCGTGTAGTTTATTACTACCAAATGTGTGAGTGTGCATGTAAATGAGTGAATGACAAATTGTAGTGTGAAGCGCTTTGGGATTTGTCTGCCTTAAAAAGTACTATACAAGAGCATGCCATTTATCATTTACTATTTATAAGTTAGGTAGAATTAGTATGTGCTAATGATACTTTGGATAAAGTTTTTCCATACTTTAAAAAGCAGAAAAATATTTCACAGATAAAACTAGAAAAGCTCTCGGAGAGCGCAGACCTCCGCAAAGCGGACACATTGTAGAAAGTACTATGTCCATTGTATTTTATTCTGACTACTTAATTTTTTCTTGTAGTCAGAACCAGACTTACTGGGTAAGTTTGCACGTTTTTAAAGTTACAGTTATCAAGATTGGTTTCTTGCAACGTTCATTAAAAATAACATAGTTTCTCACTTTTTCTTTTAGTTATTGATTTGGGAAATGAAAATCAAGGTAAAGTAGAATTTCTTTATTGAATATAAGATGTTTTGATAAAAGTTTAATGTCAGCTTAATATTTGACAATGTATGTATGTAAAATATATATTTTAACTTTTTGCAGTTTACAAAGAAATTGGTCAGTGATTTTAACATTTAATTTTAGATATGTTGACCGATGACAATTGAGAGGTAAGTTTAGATTTCTTTATTGGCAAACGATTAGGGGAAATTTTTATTAAAATATTTGTAGTTTTTAAAAACGTTTTACATACTTTTTTATTGGTCTTATTTTGGTTAATGTTTCATGTGCATATATTTCAGTCTCCAAGCACTCTGAGAAGTACTTGTCAGGGTCTGGGGTTTTGTGTTTGGGGATTGATGTTGGTGATGGCTTTTTTCACTGTAAGTTGTGTGTTTCACTGGTGACTATGGGGATCTCTGCAGCTGGTGAGTGTGGTGCTTGTGACACTAATTGTCAGTTCCAGGGCGTGGCAGTCATCAGTGGTTGCAGGTGTGGATCGTTACCCAGCTCAGGAGAGCTGGGTATTTAAACAGAGGAAGAACCACAGACA
>SSNP01000262.1:0-30929 GCA_006937955.1 Pachypanchax playfairii
TGGATGACGCTTAATTTTTTGCTTTTAAATTCAGACAAGACAGAGGTTGTGACTTTTGGGCCTGAGAATCTTAGGAACAAGTTGTGTAGTCAGTCATCAACGTTGGATGGCATTAATTTGGCCTCCAACAAGAAGGTAAAGAACCTGGGTGTTATCTTTGACCAGGACATGTCCTTTAATTCTCATATAAAGCATGTTACCAGGACGGCCTACTTCCACCTGCGTAATGTTGCTAAAATTAGGAGCATTTTGAATCAAAGGGATGCAGAAACTTTAGTTCACGCATTTATTACTTCTAGACTTGATTACTGTAATTCATTATTATCAGGATGTTCTAATAGTGCTGTTAAAGGCCTCCAGCTGATCCAAAATGCTGCTGCCAGAGTTCTGATGAGAGTTAGAAGGAGAGACCATATTTCTCCTGTTTTAGCATCACTTCATTGGCTCCCTGTAAGGTCTAGAATAAAGTTTAAGGTTTTACTTTTGACGTATAAGGCCTTGAACGACCAAGCTCCAGCTTATATTAAAGATCTTATCGTTCCATATGCTCCTAACAGAGCACTTCGCTCTCAGACTGCAGGTCTGCTTGTAGTTCCTAGAATTTCTAAAAGTAGAATGGGAGGAAGAGCTTTAAGTTATCAGGCTCCTCTCCTGTGGAACCAGCTTCCACTTTTTATCCGTGAGGCAGACACCTTGTGTAGTTTTAAGAATAGACTTAAAACTTTCCTTTTTACACAATCCTATAGTCAGGGTTAGCTTGGGTTCTCCTGAGCTTTCCCTTTAGTTATGCTGCTATAGGTTTAGACTGCCGGAGGACATACTGACCACATTTCTTCACTCTGCTGTCTTTCTTTACTCTGGCTGCCTCTGAGGAGGATGTATCTCACATAAACAAGGGATGAAATATTCCCACTAGAGCCATCAAATTGTTATTGCTTTGATTGTTACTGCTGCCATTAACTGTTTCTCTGTTTATCTTTCTATAGACATGACGACTGGCCAAAATACATCTGTGTTTGTCTGTGTCTCTTTCCTGTCAGCTCAGACCCCAGTCGGCTCAGGCAGAAGGCCGCCCATCCTGAGCCGGGTTCTGCTAGAGGTTTCTTCCTGTTAAAAGGGAGTCGTTCCTTTCCACTGTCGCCAATTGTGCTTGCTCAGGATGGGGGATTGTGCTGAAATAACAATTCAGCCCAATCGGCTGGTTCCTTAAATAGAAAATGTTTTATTATTAATTGGTTGATTTTTCTGTGAAGTGCCTTGAAATGACTTTGTCATGAACTGGCGCTTTGTAAATAAATAAACTTGAAACTTGTATGTGTTCAGGTGTTTTGTGGGTGAAGTTCTAATAAAAGGCGTGCAGGCCTCTTCCTGATGTACAACAGTTGTTGTGAGCGTTGTGGGGCGCTGAAAACATTGGGTGCACAGGAAAGAGAGCACTTGCACATGTGTTCATTAAATACATGTAGTTATTACAGAAGCTTGATATAATGTTATCCAACATTCGGTGTGTGTGAAAGATGTCTACCCCTGCTGAGCCATCGGGAGCGACTGAGCAGAGAAGAGGTGCAGCTGCCAGCGGAGATGTAAGACCATTGTAAAGCCATCGGAGGCGCACAGAGTGATGTTAGCTGAACATGTCTTTTGGGGAGTAGCCACTTAGACAAGTTTCAAAACTGTAGCTTATAGTTTTAAAAGTTATTTTGTACTGCTTTAAAGCTCACTGAGCAAAAAAGTTATCAGTTGGGTGACATTGAGAGCAGCAGTAATCATCACACCTGAAACGCTCTGTTAACAATATTACATTGTATGACACTTTTGATAACATGTTTATCCTCAAACATGCATAAAAATTTAAATTTAAACAAAGAAGAACCCACTACTCCTGGGGGCTCCCAGTGAGACAGCTTAGTTCAATTATGTCATGCTTATGCTCTGCTTGGGTGGGTGAGGAATGTGGCCTGTTGTGGAATGTTTGGTAGAGTATGGGTTAGCACATAACCTCAGGTACAGGTGTGAAAGGCAAATTCTGGGAGCAAGGTGGTTCAAGGTTTCCTAGCAATGCATCACAGAGAAGTGATATTAACTGATAAGTTCTTAAAAGTTCAGCAAGCAAAGATTTCAGCAAGAGCAAAAACACGTACTTTAAAAGCTTAATTTACTAAAGTAACTGGCCAAGACTATCGCCAGATTGACTGCTACAGTCTGACATTGTGGAAAAGACAATGCCTCGTACAAATGCCACAGCAGAGATAAGTAAATTGATATTTTGTGTGACGGCTGAAAACAAGAAAAAAGTAGCTTCACCAGCAGGTGATTCACCAGCATACTGGAGGCCTGGCTTAAAAGCACCACTTGAAAAAAGAAGGTAGTGATACAGAGGAAGGAGGATCGAGAGAAAAGCGAAGGAAGGAAAGATGGGACTCCTGAAATAGCCAGAAATCCTAACAGCTAAAAAAACTAATGTATGCACAGAGCTCACGTGGATTTTCAGTACAAAGTAGGATCAAACAAACCTCTGCTTGTATCAGCTCATGTTTGGACCAAACCTATATCTGGTTGTTTCATTTATTCATCACAAATGATTTTTTTGCAGCTCTGATTGCATGAAAAAGAGATACTTGCCTTTTTAAAAAAGTGTGTTTTTTTTGTTGTTTATTGGTTCTCTCGGGACATTTAAAACAAAGCAAGGCTGAGGCTAAGTTCTAGCTATGTCTAATCAATGAACAACTTCTCCTTCCATAGAGGAATGAAAACTGATATTTGGGCTGTGTTTGGTTTTGGGGCAAGTGTGTTGATTTATTGCACCACTGATGCACCCTTTAGCCATACTACGAGTACTGACCGCAAAAAAAGGAAATGAACTAAAAAATTAACACTCACAACTGAGAAAATACTTTGATTTATAGTTAATATCACATTCTTTAACAAAATATAAGATCTGAATCTTTTTGTGTAGATATACAAAACATAAATTTAAAAGAAATATTTTCCATTTTCACAAGTTGAAATAATTTGCTAATGTCAAAATAAAATAACATGCATTGGGAAAATCTAAACAGTGTTTCATGCAATCTTGTCTTGTCTGTCTTTATGATGAACATACATATCGAATTAACCCGACACGAGAGTGTAACACAGAAGTTTAAAGACCCATTCCAAAGAAAAATGTGTTTTTTGTGTTGTTAAGATGTTTTTGTGGCATTTTTTTGATAAAAGAGGACATATCTTGAGAAAATTAAGCCCAAAACAGCATTTTCTAGGATTTCTGTTTTTAATCACTGTTACTCATTAGTAATTTGAAAAATGCTGTTAGAAAAATAATGTTTTAGTGATTGAAAGGGATTAGGCGGGCTTATGGCACTATAGCAGGGGTGCCCAAAGTCAGGCCTCGAGGGCCACTATCCTGCATGTTTTAGATGTTTCCCTGTTTCAACACACCTGATTCAAATGAACAAGTCGTTAACAGGTTACTGCAGCACTTGTTGAAATGCAGAGGATTAGAATCAGGTGTGTTGAAGCAGGGAAACATCTAAAACATGCAGGATAGTGGCCCTCGAGGCCTGGAGCTTGACACCCCTGCACTATAGTGTACGAGTGTAGCAGGATGACTGTCTGTAGGGTGCAGCTGATGCTCATTAATTTGAGTTGGGTTACTGGTAGCCGGCAGGGGGTGCAGTGTATAAGGAGGAAGGTTACACACCCCTCCATATGCTGCCGGTATCACTTCCGGGTTGTTCCTCTCGGCTACCTGGTGTGCTGTTTATGTCTGCCCACACGGTATGTACAAGCTGCTTTATTGACTGAAGAAATAACTATTTTGGGTTCTAATGGGATTATTATACCAATAAGGTTTGGATGTTGTCCTGTGACGAAAAGCGTGCGGTAATTGCTGCTTTAAGTGACACTTACCTGGGCACTGGAGTAATCCTTTATATTTGGGTTTATAAGTGGATTGCCCTGAATATAATTCTGTTTTTCTAATATAGGTACATATTTGTTCAACACGACATGGTTCCTTCTCTGTTGGGAGTGGACGTGCTTGTCCTCCGTTCCTTCTCTGCTAAGTGCCACGTGTTTCACCTCCGTGAATGAATGACTGCATCAAGTTACATGGAGCACGCTGATGTTTCATTTCGGCTCTCTTTTAATTAGATTTTATTATCATCCACACTTTTTGTGGGCTCGCCCTGTGTCATGTGCCTGAAGAAGGACATCTCTCCAGTCCTACGACTGCTGAATTCAGCTTCCAAGAGCAGTCGCCAGTGTTAGCGTGTGGCAGGACAAGGAGGAGTGTGATCTGCCCCATTTTATATGGACATCGGGCAGCGGTTCTATTTGTTTTGTTGTTTGGGTTTCTTGTTTGTTAATTTTATGTTGTTTGTTTTCAGGTTGAACAGCAGGTGGTGAAGGGTCCTGTGTGGCTACTTTTTGCTGGCGGTGCTGGGTTTCCTTTCACATTGGAGTGTATGTTCATGCATGAGTTGGGGTGATATTATTTCTATTTTTGTTTGTTTTGCAGTGTTTTGTTTTGTGAGACATTTCCCCTCCCTTTTCGGTTAACTTCACTTTCCTCCCACAATCTTTAAGATTATTATTACCATTATTATTAATATTATTAGTTACATTCATTTTATGTATTGGATTAGTTTTGCTTTTCTTAACTTTCTGCTAAATTGGTTTCTTTGATTAAAGTTTGGGTTTGCTTTTTTTCAATTAGGTATTTTTGAGAACCTCCCCCATTAGGATTGATTTTAATTAAACTAATAAATTAATATTTATTATTGGGAACCACGTCTCTGCCTCATTAGTACTATTTTCCTATGTGCCTGGTGTTCAACATATTTCCTTGGGCTGAACTGTCCAAGGTGGCGTTGTTTTCTTCCTTTCTTTTTTAGACATATCGCCCCATTCTGCTACACTAGCATAAACAGAGATGTCTTAGCAACAGGGAAAAGGGGCGGGCTTATACTCCGCACCAACGGTTCTACCCTCTCAGAGGTGAATTACTAAGGAGCTACTGCCTAAACTATTTCCTAGAAAAAGGCACAGGTTTAGTGATTTTGGGTAAGAATGCTATAGTTGTTATTTAATGACCACTGAGAATGTTTTAAAATAGCTCAAAATATGATCCGAGTGGGTCTTTAAGCAAAACACTCGCAGGGCCGGTTTTTGCTATGGGCAATGTGGGCGACCGCCCAGGGCGCCATCTATGTAAGGGCGCTTGAGCGCCTTAATGAAAAAAATAAAAAGGAATAAAATGACAATAATAATAATAATAAAAACTCTCAGTTTTCTAGACTACCGCCGCACATTTCCATTAGTGGAGTGGGCGCTGCTGCTGGGGCGCCCTCATTGTCACCTGAACTTGCGGCTGAGAGTCAGAATGCTTGTGTGTCTCCCCGCTCCCTCCCTCCCTCCCTTGCCTCAGAAGAGACGAGAAGGCGGCGAGGTATAGACTGATCCCAGGCCAGCGAGGCCATACAACACAAACTTCTTCAAAATTAATTATATTTTATTCCTAAAATTAAAATAGACCCATATCCTACAAGTAGCCTAATTAATTGGGTTATGTGTGAAAAATGGAAAGAAAAAAAATTGGTTTGGTCATGTCATCTACGTGAGTCACGTGACGTGACACCGGTTGATGGGCGAGTTAACGGTGATGGAAGATGGAAAAATGGTAATGACGTCGACTCTTCATCGTAATGATGGATCCAAGTAAAAGACCAAAGAAGCCATCAGGTTCCCAGTACAGAAAAAGAAGAAGAGGAGAAACGGGCACAAGATAAAGGTATACAGATTTTTGTAGTGACGTAGTGACAGTAGGCTATAGGCTATTACCATTAGCCTCTTGCTAATATT
Organism: Pachypanchax playfairii; assembly: GCA_006937955.1. Classification (NCBI taxonomy): domain Eukaryota; kingdom Metazoa; phylum Chordata; class Actinopteri; order Cyprinodontiformes; family Aplocheilidae; genus Pachypanchax; species Pachypanchax playfairii. The sequence goes on from SSNP01000262.1 coordinate 5,863, forward strand.
AGCCACGCAAGACGTCTGCATTTGACTTTTAGTTTTCCAATCTAGCAACTTACTGTAAGAATTGAGGTATCATGTCATGCAACTAATTTCACCCATAGGCAACCTAGTAGTTTTTGTTTGAAACACTAGAAGTGCAAATTCACACTTAGACGTCCCGACTGAGGATTTAAAAAAAAAAAAAATTCTACACACTATATGCTAAGTAAAAAAAACTTGTAATATATTGACATGGCATTTTGTAAGGTACAAGTGATATACCTTTTTAAATAATTTGTTGTGTGGTTTGTTTAATCAATAGTAGTTTTTAAATAAACAGATGTATTATCTAATAAAATAGTCCCATCTCTGTACATTAGCTCTACTGTATATTGTCTAACAGTAACAGTGCGTTGGATGGATACATTGTTGCTTCTTTAACAATCAGCCCTGTTTTAAAGATGTTAGCGTATGATGCATGTGTGATGTTTGATTTAACTTACATATTTTATCTTAAATTGTAAATTCAGGGGCACTTCTGAAATATTTTGGAGCTAGATCACCCACTGGCCAAAATGAGGCATCAGATCCTTCCACAACAGCCACAGACAAGGTTGTGGAGTCTGATGAGGAGCCATCTACCTCTGCTGCAACCACCACATGCTCCTCGCAGGATTTCTCAGGTGTGTGAGTGTGTGGGGAGGGGGGCTTATTTTATTTACAGTGTTTACTTTTTTAAACACTAAATGATGTGAATAACATGTATATTAATGACAATACCATTTGCTCTTTATTAGAAATGCCTCAGCCAGAAATTTCATCAAAGCCTGTGCCTGAGAATAAACCCCTGTCTACTGACCCTGCTAATTGGCCTTCAGTTCTGACCGACAGAATTCGGACACAGCTGGTTTGCAGAGGACCAAGTGAGGTACCTGCTGACTTTGTGTTTCCCAGGAATGAGTTGGATGGAAGAAGTTGCCATCATCTGTATTTCAAGACATGGATGGCAGAGAGCTTGTGCAGGAGCTGAAGAACTTCCCTGACCTCCCATCAAAGTCCATGACTTTGCTTGAGCTGCTGACTTTCATCCATGAGAAGGAGCTTGCAGAAATCTATCCCAATCTGTGGACTGCACTCAGAATTGGTTTGACCCTTCCAGTGATAGTAGCTGAAGCAGAGAGGAGTTTTTCCAAGCTGAAGCTTATTAAAACATACTTGAGGTCCACGATGTCACAGGAGCGTCTCTCTGGACTTGCCGTCATCAGCATCAATCATACAGTTGCACAAAAGATTTCATACGATGATGTAATTGATGATTTTGTGTTAAAAAAGGCTAGAAAAGTCAAGTTCTAGATTGCACTTCACACCAGGTAATGTTAATGCCAGTTGTATACAAGGTGAAAAACACATGTTGAAAAATCTGCTACTGCACATTCTGAGCGTTAAATTCATATTCTGTTAATTATTTACTGTTCTTCTTTTGATTTTATACTCCATAAAGTACTTTTTTCTTTTTTTTTAATTTATCTTGTTTTTCTCTGTTCCTGTGTTTTTGTTACATCTTTGTATTGAAGATTATATAATAAAATAATACAAATCATATGATATATTTTATATATTTCAGTGTGTTGGTGGGGTTTGGGGGTAAGTCTGTTCTTTTTTTGGGGGGGAGGGCGCCATGGGATTCTTCGCCCAGGGCGTAAATCTAGCCAGGACCGCCTCTGAAACACTGCTCACTGTTACCTTATCAGGTAAAATCTCTAGATGACAAATTTCTATGGAGGGTTATGAGCTACATTGTAATTCAGATCTAGCAGCAAATAAATAAATGAAGCACTGAGCAGTATACCATTTAATAAATATAAAGAAATAATTCAAATCAGTATAACGAGTACAGCAAAACATATCAGTCATGCAAAACAGGATAATTAAACTTACATAGACTGAGCACAATATTTTATGCTTTGGTTAAGGTTTTTTTTTTTTTTGAAGTGTATACAAGTTTGATGTCAGCAATTACTGTAGTTAAGTTGCTTTCGAAATAAACAATCTTGAAAGTTTAGATGGAATAAAATTAAAAAAATACTGATTTATGAAATGTGTTTGAGATTGAAAACACATATTTTAAACAGTGGATTTAATAAACACAGAAAGAATCTGAAATTATTTTGAAAGCAGAGAATAAGTTATTTTTCTACAATCAAAGTTTCCCTCTGAAATCCGAAAATAAACATAATTTAATGTCCCTAAAAAAGAGAAACAACAATAATGCAGTTGAGAAACATACAGCGACAATAACAAAAGTCTATATTGCACTTTTTCATGAAACTTGTTTTGGTAAAATAAAAGCAAATCCTATGATGAAGTCTGCATGTCACTGGGCAGCTGCTGTTGGTCGTAAATTGAGAACAACATTCACGAAGGAGTTTCTAAAATGTTTCAAAATGTTCACAGGACTTTTCTTGCATGAGTCACATGTTCAAATTTTTTTTGACACTTGAATTTTCAACAGATTCAAAAACATTTGCAATACAGGTATTCTCTCAAAATAGTTGCAGTTGTTGGGCATCTGGAATTTGTCTTGAACCATTCTCTGTTTAGTTTTTTTCAGTCAGAAGTGTGAAAAAGAAAAGCTGCAAATAAAATTATGGTAAATTGTGAACAAATTGAGACACAATTAAAGCTGCTATACTTAATTTGCATAAAAAAATTAGCTTAACATATTTTTTTTCATGCCCACTAAAAACGTTTTAACACAGCATGGAGAAAAATATGTTGTGAAGATTAAAAAAAAAAGAAAAAAAATAATTAAGTTATTTTCAAAATCATCAACCAATCAAATGGTTCAGTCTGAAAGGAATGTCTCTCCAGTCATATGGACTTCCGCATTTATTTGGCTTCTGTGCTCCCAAAAATCTGAGACATATTACCGCAGAACACCACTGCTGGGAGTGTTCGCCGCTCTACCATGTCACAGCAGGAGAAACAGCAGCCGGCTGGTTCTGCGTCAGGTTCAGGATAAAGTAACAATTAATGTCAGTTGTTCGTTGTTATATTGTTTTCACATACCGGTGATTCTGCCATGTTACGGTACTTGAATGAACTGGGGACCAGTGTCTTGCACTCTGTCATCTTCTGGGGCTACGCATGTTTCCAAACCTGGGGGGGCGTGGCTTAGGAATTCTTCCCGACAGGAGGGGCTGAAACTTCTGTGACTTTATTGACAGTCTAAGCTAGGCGATTTGAAATCAGGACTATCAGCTTTAAGATACTTGGTGAAAATATAGTGACAGGAAAACTTGCTTGATAGTTGCACAGCTGCATCAAATAAAAAAATAACATACACATACCACTTCAGATCAACAGACAATAAGGTCTTCCCTACGCACATCTGCCTACATGTTTTTCTCATCTGTGTTTTTCATAATTTTATGTTTATCATGCCATATTTGTTTGTCCCTGTCTGCTTCCTTTCAGTCAAGAAATCATGGGTGCAGCTCAATGTCCTTGTTATGCTTATTAGGACACTGGAACAGACTTAACTCACTTGACCGCTGCTGCCTGCTTACTCGCTCTGTTTACGCACCGCCCATTGTAGTAGCATAGCAGCATTGCTTCAGCTATGGAACTGGAAATGTTAATAAAAATAAATGTGCAAGCCAGTTAGTACCTTCTAACCCCCAAAGCTGCAACTACTAAGCAACTAACCAGCTGTATAACTGCTTTGGATCTAAAACCAAAACATTTTAGATTAAGCCCAATAGCTACAATTAGTTAACTTACATTCAAACTGAACCTGAAACTGAAACTCCTAAACCGTCATTCTTTGAAAGTACTGCTTTGTATTCTGGGAAATCTTTGACAGAGGCATCAAGGCAAGTCCCATGTATCCTTGTTAAGATAGCTAAATGGCAGTCAAACCGAGGACAGACGCCCGGTAGCACATGAACATTGGAACATGCCTTGGTGGTTCCTGATGTCGTATCTCCTTGGCAACTTGGGAAGGAGCAAGGCATCAAGGCAAGGTTCATTGACATTCAGAAACACCCCATGTCTATGAAGTTCACTTGCTCACAGCTCTTCCTACTTGTCTCACTTACCTGACCGCTCCGCTTTATAAACTGTGTGCTTACAGGTGCGGGATTGTTAGCTAGCATTTGCCACTATATTCCAGCACCCTTGTCAAATTGACTTCTACTATCTTGTTTCCTCAGATTATACCAACCAATCTGCTTGTTTGTTCACAGGGTTGCCAACTTTTGGATAACTTTAGGAGTAAGATTTTGTTTTGGTTTTTTTTAAGATGGCGGGGGGGTGTTCTCCCTTTAAGCCTGGCCGACAGGCGGAGCTGTAGTACCGCTACAATAAGCATGCAGCTCTTTACAGTGTATCCTAAATATTCTCACAAAAACACAGTAGGATTACTAAGAACTTTTATTTAGTGGTTAACAACACAATAATGAGACAAGAGTTAAATTTACAAACCTGTTTTCACGCACTTCTCTGCTCGGACACCGTCTCATTTCCTGCAACACCAATTGTTGTTCCGGTTTCTCAACTTCCTCTTTCGCAAGCAAGTTCGGCAAGGCGCGCCACCTACCGTATGGGAGTGTGTAGTGCAATGTTTTTTTTTATCAGCGTCAGAAAACGGATGTGTGGAGTGAGAGCATGTGAAGACAGTGAAATGCGTGTGTCTCACACTCATTGCGTGAGAGTTGGCAGCCCTGTGTTCAATCACTATAAGATCTGTCAAGTCACTAACGTCACCTCTTTCAGTCACACTCTGTTCCATTCTCGGTTCAGCACTGAAGAGAGATCTACAACTCTGTTGTCAAACAATAAACCTTTTTAAATGTCAAATGAGCCCTTGTGCACATTCAAGTCCAGCCACAACAGAAACATTACAGTGTTCCTTTCATCTTCTCCCTCTATACCATCTGGTTGAAAGTCACCCTTAACTCTCCAATAATCCAACAGGTCAAAATCTGACTTTATCTAGGCTATTTGCTAATCCTTTTAAACTTTTTACCATCTCCTTCAACAATGTTAAGCCATTAAAGTCCTAAAGTGGCCCGGAGAACTGATGTTTCAAAAATGGTCCCTTTCTGTCACTCTTTTTGCTGCCTTGCAGGTCATCAATCAGTGGTTTATTGGCTAAGCCTGTAAGTGCTGTTAGGACTACTTTGCTCATTCTCCTAAGAGGCTGTAAAATCATCTACCCCAAGCTGGACAGCCTCTTGCTTACATCTGCTGGCACCATGCTTTGTTAAGCTAGCCTATGACTGTATTTGTTGTGGTGTATTAACTTTCGAGACCCCACTATCATTTAACACTTGTCCATCTACTAATGAACACATTCCACAACTCTCTGTTAGTTTCCTAAATTTTGTTAATAAATGTGTTACTTCTTCTGATGAAAACCTTCTTCTGTTCTCATAAATGTCATCAACCCTAGGCTCCAACTATTTCTGAGGACATTTTATTATTAAAACAAAAAAACATTTTGATTCTGCATTAACCTCACGAAAGCATGTTTAAAGCAATACAAAATAACTTTTACAGCTTTAAGCTATGTTTTTGAAACTTGTCTATGTGGATACTCACCGAAAAACATGTTCATCTTCATATTAGACATCACTCTGGACGCCTCAGATGACTTTGCAATGAACTAAATAACCTCGGTAATTCGGGTTGCAACCAGAAGTGGTGTTCTGATGATTTATGCTGCCCTGAAGAAAAATGCTGCCATAGTATGAATTTACAACTTATTTCATAATGAAATGTCATTGGAAGTTTATACAGTATTCTTGATTATGGCGACTGTGACCTGATAATTATTTAAACATATTTTTAGGATCCTTCCGTGATATTTTCTATATAAAAGCCCTCTGGGTCGTTATCGGCCATTAGTGCTGTATGATACTGCAAAATTTAGTATTGATCCGATTTCAAATAAATACAGGGCTAGTATCGCCAATACCGATACTTTTAGTACTATCATAGAGATTTGTGTAATTTATTAAGTGAATGTATCATCAATTTGAAAATTTGTCTGAAAACTTGAATATCATGATTATTTTGTAAGTTTGCCTTTAATAGATCATGTATATGATGATGATAATAATATTAACAGGAAATGTTTTCAGGCAAAAAAGTTTTCCTTTATTATGTCACTCAAAAAGGCTTATAGAAAACCTAGAACTTAAATTTCCCTTTTGGGGTGGTGATCTGCATTTGCAGTTAAACTCGTCTCGGCTCGCACTATAGTAGAGTTGTGTGTTGTGTGTTGCAGAGGGGCTGAGTGAGCACTGAGCAGCAGCAGCAGGCAGCATGAGTGAAGGGAGAGAGGAGCGCTGGAGCAGCTGCTTGGAGTTGTACTGAGTAGAAGCTGAAACTTAAGGATCGATCTCATCACGCAGCTATCGATCAATAATTAATACCAACGTTAGATCAATACTATCGATATTTTAGATTGATCTGCCCAGCCCTATCGGCCATTGTTGGGTCCTTCTCCTCTGGGTGTGTCCAAACATTTGCCTGTCGCTCTGACAATGCAAAGAAAGTAAAAATAACATCATATTTAGTGTTTCTGGTCTGGGAAAAGTTATTTGATAGGTAAAATGTATTTATGGAAAAATGCAGAAACAAAAAATAAACAATAAATCTGTTTATTGAAGTCAAGACTGTGGAGCGGCACATGTGTGTAGCACATCTCAGCAGGTAGCATATTTCAACAGAACACTGCTTCGAGCAATAGCTGTCTGAGACACGGCTGCAGAAAAGTTATTCAGCACTGCTTTAACTAAACAGATAGGCCTACTGACAAACGTGTTGCTGTTCTTTCACAATAAACAAATAAAAAACCAAAAGAATCTCTGGTCAACGTGCATTTTAACTTCTTCAGCTTGGGTTTCTATCAGTATTGGAAGCCCTTCCATGGAGCCCATTATAGTTTAACCTTGGAGTTCTGCTTAAATAATTTTGGAAGGTTTCATTGACTGTTTTATTTAAACTACCTGCTCTATCTGATCAACCTTGAGTTGCATTTGCTCTTGTGTCCATGTCCTGGGAGGTTGACGATCGTTCCATGAGCTGTGGATTTTTTGTATATTAAATTTAATAGATTTCCCCCACCACCACTGATTAGTAGTTGCTACACTCACCAAGGAGGATATGTTTTATCAGGGTTTCTTTGTCTGTTTGTTAACAGGATAACTTAAAAAATGTCTGGATGGATTTTGATGACATTTTCAGATTGGAAATGGTAGAACCAATCAGACAGTGATCCCAAGGGGGGCATTGTTTTAAAACAGTTCACCAACTATGCTTTGGATAAACTGGTTCTCTACTTTTCTATAACTCATTTTATAACTAACTTGTGGCCTGATACAAAATAAATCCAACATATTTACTTCACATATCATCACTTATCAGTGGTATGTTCTCTGTATAGCCATGTAATTTCCCCCGTGGAACACTAAATTATATTCAATTCAATTCAATCTGTTGACAACACTGAACATATTAAAAAAAATATGCTTTTGTACAAATTTGGCAAAATTTATGAAAAAAACTAATCATGAACTGTTAACATAATGATAATGATGTCACATGATCAGAGCAGTGCAGTTTGCTGTTGATGTTTTGGCTGATTGCTGGTCTGAAAACTTTTTTGTACTAGAAAATGTTCTGTGATCTTTTATCTGTTATGATCACCTGAGCAGAGCGTCTGAAATCTGACTGATTTGTGCCGATATCAGACATCTGGGCAAGTTTCACTGATGACTGCACTGCAAGTTTTAACCCAAGGTGATATTCTTAGAGGTGTTTATGAAACAAAACATGATTTTGAACAATTCTTTGCGAGTTTGATCCGTCACACTGACACCAGCTTCCTACAGCATCTTGTCAGCTGTGTTACATGTGGTCTGACTGAGGCACAATATTCTGTAGAAGTCACGTGATAAAAGAGCCCCTGTTCTACTACTTCTACTACTGTCATTTAGCGGACGCTTTTATCCAAAGCGACTTACATTGAGAGAGCATACAAGCAAGAAATCAAAGAGAAGGAAACAACATAAGGAGGTGGACTGTTTGGAGTCCAGTTTAATTCAGACGCTGATACATTAAGTGCGTTTTTTTTTTTTTTTTCTTTTCTTTTTAACAAGCTGTTTTTATTAGCCAAAGAAAACAGTTTGATAGGTTGAAACTTTACAACTACAGATCAGTTCATCTAACAATCTGGCTGAGCTGATGGACATCATACATTAAAAGCATACAGTGGGGCAAAAAAGTATTTAGTCAGCCACCAATTGTGTAAGTTCTCCCACTTAAAAAGATCAGAGAGGCCTGTAATTTTCATCATAGGTATACCTCAATTATGAGAGACAAAATGAGGAAAAAAAAATCCAGAAAATCACATTGTCTGATTTTTAAAGAATTTATTTGCAAATTATGGTGGAAAATAAGTATTTGGTCAATAACAAAAGTTAATCTCAATACTTTGTTATATAGCCTTTGTTGGCAATGACAGAGGTCAAACGTTTTCTGTAAGTCTTCACAAGGTTTTCACACACTGTTGCTGGTATTTTGGCCCATTCCTCCATGCAGATCTCCTCTAGAGCAGTGATGTTTTGAGGCTGACGCTGGGCAACACGGACTTTCAACTCCCTCCAGAGATTTTCTATGGGGTTGAGATCTGGAGACTGGCTAGGCCACTCCAGGACCTTGAAATGCTTCTTACGAAGCCACTCCTTCGTTGCCCGGGCGGTGTGTTTGGGATCATTGTCATGCTGAAAGACCCAGCCACGTCTCATTTTCAATGCCCTTGCTGATGGAAGGAGGTTTTCACTCAAAATCTTACGATACATGGCCCCATTCATTCTTTCCTTTACACGGATCAGTCGTCCTGGTCCCCTTGCAGAAAAACAGCCCCAAAGCATGATGTTTCCACCCCCATGCTTTACAGTAGGTATGGTGTTCTTTGGATCCAACTCAGCATTCTTTCCCCTCCAAACACGACAAGTTGAGTTTCTACAGAAAAAGTTCTATTTTGGTTTCATCTGACCATATGATGTTCTCCCAATCCTCTTCTGGATCATCCAAATGCTCTCTAGCAAACCGCAGACGGGCCTGGACGTGTCCTGGCTTCAGCAGGGGGACACGTCTGGCACTGCAGGATTTGAGTCCCTGGCGGCGTAGTGTGTTACTGATGGTAGCCTTTGTTACTTTGGTCCCAGCTCTCTGCAGGTCATTCACTAGGTCCCTCCGTGTGGTTCTGGGATTTTTGCTCACCGTTCTTGTGATCATTTTGACCCCACGGGGTGAGATCTTGCGTGGAGCCCCAGATCGAGGGAGATTATCAGTGGTCTTGTATGTCTTCCATTTTCTAATAATTGCTCCCACAGTTGATTTCTTCACACCAAGCTGCTTACCTATTGCAGATTCAGTCTTCCCAGCCTGGTGAAGGTCTACAATTTTGTTTCTGGTGTCCTTTGACAGCTCTTTGGTCTTGGCCATAGTGGAGTTTGGAGCGTGACTGTTTGAGGTTGTGGACAGGTGTCTTTTATACTGATAACGAGTTCACACAGGTGCCATTAATACAGGTAACGAGTGGAGGACCGAGGAGCCTCTTAAAGAAGTTACAGGTCTGTGAAAGCCAGAAATCTTACTTGTTTGTAGGTGACCAAATACTTATTTTCCACCATAATTTGCAAATAAATTCTTTAAAAATCAGACAATGTGATTTTCTGGATTTTTTTTCCTCATTTTGTCTCTCATAGTTGAGGTATACCTATGATGAAAACTACAGGCCTCTCTGATCTTTTTAAGTGGGAGAACTTACACAATTGGTGGCTGACTAAATACTTTTTTGCCCCACTGTAACAATAAAAGAATTCAACAGGAATCTTAATTCACACTCAAGCTGTTTTCAGACAGATGTTTGGGAATATTTGCGGACAATTCCATGCGGTCTTTACCCGGAGCCTTTTCAATCACGCCACTGTTTTAAACGAAAACACTGCCGGAACGTCCACTCTTGTTACTAGGTCTTCAGCATTAAAGGCTCCGGAACAGATTATGCGGACAGACTCCGGAACGGTGCTTTAAGAGTCAAAAGTCCAATGAACAAAGCTGGGAACGTTACAGTTTTTCATGGCCTGTCTGAAAGCGGCTTTAGTGAACCTGGGGGTTGATTTTATATTTTAAAAAATTGTTACATTTAGGGATCCTTGTGTTAGATTCCCCATGAGGCTGCAGGGCCAAGTAGGTAAAAAAGCTGAATGAGTAGATGGGTGAATAGGTTGTCAATGACCAGAATGCAAAGGCAGACAACATTTTACATAAAGTAGATGCATCAATATGTGGTGATTTTTTACCTTAGTTGCTATCCATAGGGGATGTCCGACATGTGACGAGCAGGGTCGTGTGAAAAAGTCTTTATTAGCAGCTCACGCTAACACAAAGCAGCAGGTGGCTGAAGTGTGGGAACTCTGGGCTGCATGTTAGCCTGGAGGATACCTCAGATGATTCTGTAGCTGGTTGGATAAGAGAGGTGTGCAGGATGGCGTGAGGATGACAGAGGATCTTAGGAGGGGACTGCAGGAAGATTTGGTTTGCTCGAGAAGGGCCGGGGCAGCTACGTGAGCTCTTTGTCATGGACTGAATCGGCGACTGAGTCAATGTGTGACCAGCGCAGCTGTAGAGCATGATTAGTGAGCGGTACTTATGATATTTTGTTGTCCTTCTCGCATCGGGGATCAGAGTGGGTTTGGTGAGGAATATTTGTCAAGTGCACGCGGGGGGGGGCTCATGAGCCTGGCACTCCATGGCTAAGGGCTTTGTGCTGTTGTTGTGGTGTTCATGTTCCATCTTCCACCTTTAATAAAACCTTTTTTAGATTTTGTTCTCAGTCATTTGTTTAAACAGTTAGAGCTTTGTTTTGGGCACAAATTATGTGCATTCTCTCTTTCCCCCTATTTCTTTTTTGGTTTTTTTATCTGTTACCTGTTATTGTATACAAATTACAAAATTAGGATCAGCAAATAACTGAAATATGAGGGTCCATGAAAATTGTCATTTTACGGAAAAACTATAAAGCTTTATGACTTTGCAACAGAATTTCCTTTAAAGAGACCCTTCCGTTAAAAACTTTTTTCTGAGGTTTCTGTTGAATATTTTAGCTCCACAGGTGTTCTTACCTTCATAGTGGGTGTGAAAACAGGTCAACAACTTCTCTTTCAGTTTTAATCTCTCAAACTACGCAGGTGGCGATAACACCCGAGTTCTCCCGAGTTTGAACGGCCTGTATTTGTTTCGTCACAACTCCTTTGCTTGTTAGTATTTATAAGCTCCCGCAGTTGAAACCACACCTAGCATGCTGCTGGCTAAGAGCTGTAGCATAAGACGCATCAAACCAGAAGACACAACATCTGCTGTTGCCATGCGCAGCGGGGCAGAAAACAGTATGCCTTGCTCTTATAGGCTAGTTTGTTAGCCAATCTGAGTCCAGCAAATTCCAATAGTTAATATTAATGAGTTGCTGCCCGAAACCTGATGAAGCCAAGTGAATTTTGACGCACAGTGATTGAAAGGTCTATTAATCAGTGTTTCCTAACATTTTTGTGATATAAAATGTTTCATATTTTAGGTTAATACTTAAGAAATATCCACAAAGTCCTGAGATCTTTGTGAAATGGCCTCTTTAATTTCTGACAGTCACATTTAATTTGTTTTCTCGTGTAGCTCTTTGTTGCTAATTTCTGACCTTTATTTCTACTCTCCTAATCACCATTCCAACAATGTTTATGGTTCCAGAGATTCTAGCTTTTGCTTTTGATAGTAGTTGAGCACTTTTTCTTGCCTGCTATATAAAATATACAAGCAAAATCTTTATTATCTGATCAGTCCATCTCACAGCTTCCTGTGGTTTTGTTGTAACATAGTTTAGCTGTTAACTCCCACCAGTGAAAGTGAATAGTTTCCAAGTGTATACAGTGTGGTTATTTGAACGGGAGGCTCTGACACAGCAGTGCTGTCCAAAACAAGCTCATGCCTGGCAAAGCAGTAGGATGTCATAGTTTTGTTTTTTATAAATTTATTAAACTATCAGAAATTAGCTCACCATCTGTCACTGGATAGCCAACAGAAGCCAAACATTAAAGCTGCTCCAACAAACACACTGATATACCAGAACCATCCTAATAAATTGAGTTGCTCATCACTATAAGATAGAGATGAAAAGACTGGATCGAGTGGGTATAAGGGATGGGAGGACATTACAAAACAACAATGATTAGTTGAAATAAGCAGTTTATTTTTTTTAAACTGCATTTTTTTATGATTATCAGTATTTGAAAATCAGCTTGTTTGAAATCTCAGCTACATAATCAGCTCTCTCTGAACTCCTATGACCCCAGAGTAGTGCCCCGTTAGTGATACCCTGGTTTATTCCAGCTTGGAAATCTGGAAAGCCAATAGAGGGTGCTAGGGCGCCGCCCTCCCTGCCAAAAACATAATGTGCCAACAAATAGGAATTTTTATTTTTTTAATAAAAATTACATGTATTTAGAGTTAAAAACACTCACATGTGTATATTCATATACTGAGAAGATTGTATAAATGATTTCTGAAAGACAGAAATTGTTTTGTAAAATATGATTTCCTCCTGCTTCTTCACTTCTCATGTGTCTATAGTTCAGCTCTGGGGCGCTGGAGAAAGCACCCTCAGGAGGCGGGCTCTTAGATCGAATTAGTCAATAGTAGATCTGCGTTGCCAAACAGAAGAACTTAATTTAGCCAATAAACGCAGAGAAAATGACTCCACGAAGGGCGATTTTTGAAGCGCCTCAAACCACGTTAAACAGCGCGAGATTATCTGCTATCAAACGACCGGTAAACGAGAAATGAAAATAGTCTGTGAGAGGCTTCTCTCGGAGCTAGCTTGATGTAGCTATAACTTGGTTTTTGTTTTCCATAAAACAAGCTGCACTGATCCTGCCTGGATGGTTACAGGAATGAGGAGGGATATGAAACATCTGTCCAAAAAAATAAAGAAACAAGAGAACACCAGGAGACACGTGGATAATGAAAGTAAGAACAATGTTTTATTTTTGTTTTCTGGTAGAATGAAACCAAACAGAAGGGAAACTTGCTAAACCCAGTGATAGAGAAGTCTGTAAAGAAAAAAGTTGTCAGGAAGTTTAAAATTATAATTATAACTGTTATAACTGTTTTCACTTAAATAAATCATAGGCTATTAATCTCAAAACAAGCCTTTAATATCTCCAGAAATGTTATTGACATAAAAACATTATGGTTGTAAGTTTATTATCATGTCTTCACTCAACATCTCGTCAGTGTGACCTGCTGCATAGAGAACCGTTTCTACAGCACAGTGGCTGTTTGGCTGACTAGATTAACGTGTTCTGGTGATTTTTTTTTTTTACAAAATAAAGTATTTTTTAAATATTTAACTGAAGTTTAAAATGTTTTTTTTTTATATACAGGGTTTACCTTTACAATTGTTTATTGACAGTCACTTAATTGAATTTATGTAGCCCCACCCAAAAAATATTTCACCAGCCGCCACTGACCATAAGGCTGTTACAGTGGACGGTTATATGCACAAAACTGCTGGGCACGTTCCTGTGTCATAGAGAATCCATACGCTTATATGCACAACGCCGATGGATAAATGCACAAAACATTTGGAGGTGTCATACATGCATCTCACTACATACATGCATCTCACTAAATCTCGCTGTTTCTCACTAGTTACTTGACCGTACACCTCCGCTGGTGTTCTCACACACACACCGTCGCTGTTTAGTGTGTGGAACTAGACTGCTCTTGAACGTGTCTGGCGTGGCACTTGCTTGAAATTGTCAGACAGTCGCCAAAAAATAATCAGTCCTTGCACATGCATATCTGGCGCATCTGTTTACTTATAGTGTCATAGTGGATCCTCTCTACGAGTATATAACTCCCTATGTTTAAGAGTTTTACTCTCTTAATACATTGTAATTGCTTTATTACATAATTTCTGATTATCTGTTATCCGACGGATAAATCCACACAACGTTTATATGCATAAAATTGCTGGGCACAGAGGTCGTGCATAACCGTCAACCACTGTATTTTAAATTAACTTGAGCTAAGGAACTTATCAAAACATTTAAAAAATTCGTCAACACAGTACATTTACTGACCAGTACAGACAAAAAAGATCAGTGTTCACAACTATATTTTATTCATTTTGAGAATATTCAGCTTTTAGCAGGGGCACATGCATAAAGTTGAATAAAATTAAACCAAAATCAAAATTCACTTAAATTGTTTTTCCCTTATATTTGAGCCGAGGCACAAACATCTGTTGTTAAATTTTAGTAGAAGGAAAAGACTCAATTTATTTTTACCATAGGTAAATTAATTCTTTCTTGCATTCCCAAAAACAAACTCCCTCTTCAGTAAATGAATCTCCTTCAGTTAGCAAAGTGGCTTAAGCTACAATGAATCTTCCAACATAGAGTTTTTCTCTTCTGGAAATGGTTCATCCAGCTTTTTGTCAATCCGGAAAAAAAAACTTTCCAGTGTGATCAGGCTGGTGGGGGTAACTCAACAAACAACAGATCAGGTTTTCGCTGTCGTTTTATGATCTTCGGGTGAGTCAGACCTTCTGACACATTGTGGGAGACGAGGTCCAATGATCACATCCTGCTTCCTTACAACTCAATTAGAGAAAACATCTCTCTCTTCAATCCTTTGTTTCCTTATTTGGTGTTAAAGCAGTACAAAATAACTTTAAAACTTGAAGCTACTGTTTTGAAAATGTCAAAGTGTCATGATTTCAACACGGGGAACAGGACTCTAAATCAAGCGACAGACTCCAGACCAGGAAACAGGTGGTGAGGGTTCAAAAAGGGAGGATTTATTAAATCAACAGGGGAAAATAACCAGCAGTAGATATACAAACTAAAAATACCTCCGCGGGTGCAGCAGGAGTCTACGGGGAGCAAGCAGGTGCCAGTCTGCTGAGACAAGAGTGTGAGTGCTGGAAAAGGGTGGACAGACTCACTCAGAAGCGGACAGGCGGATCCCGCGAACTGGAGGAATGGTGCGGAGGCAGGTCAGAAGAGGTGGAGCGTGAGGCAGGGTGGAGACCGGTGTGGAAACCGTCTCTGAGCGATCCTGGACAGAGGAGGTGTGGAAACCGCTGGGGTGGTCCGGGAGTGGGACGAGAACAGCCTGAGAGCTGCCTGGAACAGAGGCTGGACCCAGGGAGGAACACGGTGTGGAAACCGGGACACGTGAAGAAGTTCCAGCTGGATGAGCGGATGGAATGGAATGGAACGATCTGACGCCTGCTCTCTGCCACCACTCCTCTCTTAAGCTCCGCGGCTGATGAGCGTTAACTGGATCCACCTGCCGGTAATTGTCTGTCGCACCCCTGAAACACAAGTGGAAACACTCACACAATCACCAGCAGAATTGACACCCGACACAAAGTGGATACTGAAAAACATGTTCAGCTTCATATTGGACATCACTCTGTGCGCCTCTGATGGCTTTACAATAGATTAAATAACTTCAGTGGTTGGGGTTGCGAATGTGGTGGTGTTCTGATGATTTATGCCGCCATAGTGCAAATTGACAACTTATTTCATAACGAGATGTCATTCAAAGTTTATATAGTATTTTTGTTTATGGCTAGTGTGTCCTGTTAATTATTTAAGCATATTTTTCTGCTAGAGGTTTCTTCCTGTTAAAAGGGAGTCGTTCCTTTCCACTGTCGCCAACCGTGCTGCTCAGGATGGGGGGTTGCCCTGAATTAACAATTCTACCTAATCGGCTTGTTCCTTAGAAAGAAAATGTTTTATTACTAATTGGTTAATTTTTCTGTAAAGTGCCTTGAAATTAATTTGTTATGACCTGGGACTTTATAAATAAATAAACTTGAATAAAAAATATTTAAGCATATTTTTATGATCCTTCCCAATATTTTCTATATAAAGCTCTCTGGGTCCTCATTGTTGGGTCCTTTTCCTCTGGGTGAGTCCAAACATTGGCCTGTCGCTCTGACAATGCAAAGAAAGTTCAAATAACATCATATTTAGTGTTCCTGTCCTGGGAGAATGTATTTGATAGGTAAAATGTATTTATGGAAAAATATACAAAACAAAAAATAAATGATAAATCTTTATATTGAAGTCAAGACTGTAGAACGGCACATGGGCAGAAGGATTGGTAGTACATCTCAACAGGTAGCATATTTCTGCAGAACACCGGTTCCAGCAATGGCTAACATGGTAGCTTACAAAGCAGAAAAGTTATTTAGTACTGCTTTAAGTTGACTAGTACTGCATCAAGCTGACTTTATTACTGCATTCTATTTTTACTCTCTGGTATTACAACTTGTTTTTCTCAACTGTAGCTTTGTGTTACTTCCCTAGTTTTCTTTTTTCTTCCAGTTATACTCTCTTGGTAAACTGCTTCCATCTGGGTTACTTCCTCTTTTGTTGACCTCAGCTGAACTGACCCCTAACTATAAGGACTGCAGATATATTCATCCATTTTTTTTTCACCCACCTGATCCCAAGCAGTGTCAGAGAAAGCTGGGGCCTAGCTCCAGGGGCCATTGAGACAAAGGGGGGTTACACGCTGGACAGGTCATCCGTCCATCAGAGGGCCACATAGAGACAATCAGTCATTCACATGTTCACAACTGATTACACCAATTACCCTAACATGACTATATTTGGTCTGGGGCAGGAAACAAGAGTATCTGAACCAAACCCAAGACAGACATGGGGAGAAGATGTATTTTCTGTTTAGAAAGGCACCGAGAGTTAAACCAAGGACCTTCTTGATGAGAGGCAACAGTGCTACACAGCTGTTACTCTATTTGTGACCCCATGAGACACAGTCTCAGCTGGAAAAGTTGATAAGGGAACAAGAGGAGGATGAATAGTAGTGGTCAAAGCAGGAGAAAAAAACAAGCATGTAGTGCCTTTTTTAGACTGTAACGTCTGGTTTTCAGAGCACAAGCTTAAAGCCCTGGTTTCACTGCATGTCAAACTAAGAAAAAGACCAAATCGCAGGAGGGCAGCAAAGTGAAAAATGATCCCGATAAATGAGTCAGAGGAACAGAATGATAAATGGTTGCAGTGACATCAGAACTGGTTTAATGGCAGCATAATGAGGATGGCTGAAACTAAAAGTCTGAGAAAAAAGAGCTTAAGAAAGTCAAAGTGAAAAAGAAAGAAGCAAATATAATGAAAGCAGTAGTTGGGGGAATTTATACAAGACAGAGCTAAGGACAGATGGAATGTTAGTTCTCTCTTCTGCAATAAGCCTCCAGCAGCGAGGGCAAGAGGCAGAAAGGCCAGTATTCCTGACAGAGCCTTATCTCATCTTCAGCCTGGAATAAAACCTATTTCCTAGCCACAAGACAATAAAGCACAAGGTTACTAAACCTTACACCCGTGACACCCCTATTTAGAAGCAGGCCTCGGCCCGACATAAAAATGCATAGCACCATCATCCCAGTGGGAGATAGTGCATGACACCAGGTCTTAGCTTACTGTGTCTGTGAGCATATATGTGTGCTTCTTGATAACGTGAGAAAAGTGAGTTAAACTCATCTGCTCCAGCAGATAAAGTCGATTGGGGCAAGTAGAGAAACAGCAACAATGATTCGGTGCTGTCGTGCTTTTTTTTTTTTTTTCACAAACCAGAGGTAATTTAATTAAGGAATAAAGAGCAGGAGAGGACGACTTTGTGTGAGTGTGTGTATGCTTTCAAACAACTGAATGAACACACATGCCCCACAGCCAGCACGTTTGACTGCATCCCCCGGGATTTCTTTCCCCTGCATGTTGAAGTGAATGTGACATGTGGTCTCTCATCATCACTAAGTGGATTGAGCATCGTGATGGGAAAATCAGGCACCCCTCAGGAAACGGCGCCGCATGGATCATACGTTAATGGGATTCACCTCCGTTATAATGGGTGACAAGTGTTTCCCGTCCACCATCCCCTCATCCTTTCATACTAGAGCGCTGCCTATCTAAACTTTGCCTGAGGTGAAGCGGAAACAGAGGCAATATGTATGATGAGGAGATCAACATGAGAAAGCGAGAAGGAAAAAAAAAAAGGATTTGGTGGTGAAAAAAGATGAGATGTCTTTGTGGATTGGTACGAGTCAGCACATACCCACAAGTCTTCAAGCTTCATGTCTCATAACAAAAATCGGGCAGAAAAGTGAAATGTCCAGTATGACAGAGAAATACACTCTGGCAAAGAGAGATGCAAACACAGGCTGGCTTATGCTAACATTTGCCCAGAGCTAATGCTTGCCTGATTTAATTATTTGTAAATCTCATCTTTCTGACTGTTTGGAAATTCACACACACACAAACACACACACACTTACACACACAAAAGTACCTAAAATAGATATAAATAAGAAGCAACATGCCACCATAGTGTGAAAAAGCCTGCTCCCATTTTTCATTTTAGTGCCAATTAGACTAATTAATCCCGAGCATGTTTGGCACTGTTGGTGTAATTTACAGAGCATTTAACACCAATGTCATGGTGATTGCATGTGTGTTGCAAATACACTCTTACACATCACTGGACAATCAGCCCCCCAGGGCCAACTCTTTCATGGTCTTACCTTGTTCATCAAAGTGAGATGTGCCAATCTGGCACCGTACCAGCCACCACCCATCGAGATGGAAAGGCTTCTCTGGCTTGCTTTGCTAAATTAAACAGCTTCAGTGAGTCTTGCTTTGGCATTTACCAACTCTTTTAATTGCTACAAGTGCTCTTAAATGATTTGGGGGGTAGGTGACAATTTGACAGTAAGTGAAAATAAAAATATATTTTGGTTTATTTCAGACCAAGGGTTTGTAGCTATGTCTTTTATAAAGATCTCCAAATGTACGATTTTATTTATTTTTGCAATGTCAGTAATCAGATTTCTTTTGTCCTATTAGAAGTAAAACTTCTAACATTTTTTGTACAAAGATGAGTAACAAATTAGAAATGTGTTTTGTATTGGATATCTTTGATATTGATTGCTTTTAGACATGCCCACTCACATACATGGTTTGTGAATGTGGATGATCTTTGATAACCTGGCTCTGCCAGATTTATGTGTAGCCCCGCCTCTTCTTGATTCGGGGATATACATAGATCTGGAACTGCTCCGTTTGAAACTGTCTATAAAAGGGAGGGACGTCTGATATAATATGTTAAGCTGATTGGAGGACGAGCCAGCAAGTGTCTGCCTTTGAGGATTTGTTTTTAGCCAATCACAGTAAATCAAGCTCTTGCAACTCCATTCGAGGGAAAAACACACACATTGTTTCCACTAAGAAAAGAAAACACATCTTTACTATCAAGAAATTCACAAAGTTCTTACCTTTGCTCATTTTTCAATGAAGAAATTGTCTCCAGTTCTCCTAAAACAGATTCAATAGTCGCTTTTATGCATACATCCACCGGCGGAGCCATGTTTGTTTTGCTTTGCATACCTGAACACCCGCCCCAAAGCACAATGCTAACACACGATTGGTGCGAGTGTGTTTTTGTCCAAACTAGACGGTTGTAAATGGAGCAGTACATTTTCGTGTGTTTGGAAAACTCCAAATATCTCGAGAATCCATCTTGCAGAGCGAGGCTAGATCTTTGAAGGGTCTTGGGAAAGTTTTTGCACTTGTTTATAAAAAACCGCGGGGTGCATAAGCATCATGCTGGTGTAGCTTAAACTTCTAAAGCGTAACCACATCCTACCTTAATTTAAGAAAGATATACCTTGTGGGACAGTGGCATAGTGTGACAGTGGGTGTTCAATACAGGGTCCTTATGGGTACTTGCTGCTGATAGTGTGTGGGGGCAGATAGGGGGCAGAGGAGTGGCTCATGATGGGTGGCCGTAGTCTATTAGGAGGGACATCGCCTCTCTTTTGGAGGACCGGGGTTCGATCCCCGGTGCCGGCAGGCTACATGTCAAAATATCCTTGGGTAAGATACTAAACCTGCAACTGCCCCGGGAGGCCGTAGTCTATCTGGAAGGAGGTTGTCCTCCTTGGGAGACTGGCACTCGATCCCGAGTCCTGGCATAGGCTACATGTTGAAGTATCCTTGAGCAAGATATTGAACCCTGCAGTTGCCCCTGGGCACCGTACAAAATGGCTGCCCTCTGCTCCTCACCTCATGGTGCAGAGCCTGAATTTCCTCAAGAGGAATTAATAAAGTATAAATATTAGCATTATTTTATATTACTAATAAGATCGTAGCATCAACCTAAGTACATTCACATTGAGGAAAGTCTTCAAAATTTAATTCAATCAATCCTAATATGTCATGTACACGGTGGGGAGTGTATCCAAATTTTTATCCAGATGGAACGGGGTCTCATTGTGCACACACCCCATTTAGGTTGAGGTTTGTACAGATAGCATGTTGCCTTCTAGGCTGCTGCTTGTTGACCCTAAAGGCTTGCAGGGAAATAATCAGAATCATGGCACATATTTCCCCATTACGGTAAAACCAGCTAAACTCTGTGAAAATTTGTAACTTGAATGCCAAAAATGAGGTAATATATTTTCTCATTAGGTTTTGTTCATTTTGAAATCCTGCTGTGGACCTGTTATGTACAAAATGCAGCCTTTGGCCATGATTCTCATTTAAAGAGACAGCTATACAAAAGCACTTCATCAAAGAAAGTTCAGCTCGAAAATACCAACAATATAAATGCATTCTCCTTATGTATGTTGTCATGACAATAAACCAAATGTGTAGCTATAGTGATGTCTAATGAGAAATGACATATTTGAGGATTATGACTTGATAGTAGCGTGGACAATCTTTCTCTTGTTATCTTGTGTCTCCAGTCTAATAATTTCATATCATAATTTTCCAAAAGTAAATATTCCAAATCAATAAGGCATTCAAGTGCTATGTAGACATTTTGTATTTTGTCAATGTCAATTTGTCAAAACTTTGCTGTTTACCCTTAATGACAACATAATTTTTATACTTAATTTAATAAAATATTGAAGACAGCACTAAAAAGATTTTTTTCAGAATGCATTTTTTTCCTTCTTTACTAGCACTACACACAGAGCAAGCTAATTTAAAAAAGGCTTATGATTGACAGTTGATTGACCTACAGTATCTAGTAAAACATTTAAAAAACACATGCTCCTTTTTTAAATGTTCTCACCAACTGCTGTTAAAACACTCTGAAAAGTGCAGTAAACTGCAACTGCGTGTATGAAAAGAAAAGATTTATGTGGTCAATGTTTTCTCTATGACAGCCTTTCTCAGGAGCAGTAAAATGAGCAGGCAGAGAGACAGGTTCAGATGACTCCGGATTTCACAGAGCTCAGGAGAGGCACAGAAGCATCGGGTGTAATCCAGCAGGCCCTCCGAAGCTTCTTCTCCACCCACGCAGCTTAATAAGCAGCTTAACGAGCAGGTGTTCAAGCGTTCCAACCAAAGATCTTTCTGAGAAGATTACTCACTCAGTACAGTCGCTAACAAAATCTGAAACAACTCTTTTCCCCAGAGCAGACTGTACTTCCTCATGAAGCTAAGATCCTTCAATGTTTGCAGCAAGATGTTGAAGATCTTTTATAAGTCTGTTGTGGAGAGTGTGATCACATCTGCAGTCACCTGTTGGGGGAGCAGCATCAAAGCAAGTGACATGAAGAGGCTGAACAGATTGATAAGGAGGGCTGGTTCTGTTCTGGGGACTGATCTAGAGTCTCTTGAGTTGATTGTCCAAAGGAGGATGGTTCGGAAAATTAAAATCATCATGGAGAACCCTCATCATCCTCTTCATAACTGTCATGTCCAGTGCTCTGTGTCTGTGTTGTGGGTTTTCTGTGTCGGGTGAGTTCTCTTCTCAGAAATGTCATCTTCGTGGAGAGCAGAGCAGGCTGATTGATCACAGCTGGCGGAGATCAGGACTGATGAGGAGTGAGAGCTGTACTTAAACTGCAGGCTGACTCTCAGTCGTCGCCTGGTTGTTGACCTAAATGGTAAACACACCTCACGCCATTCTTCCGAGTTTCCAGTGTTTTCTTTCCGAGTAACGTTATAGTTATATGTTCCGAGTTTCCTCGTTGTTGTCGCAGAGTAACCTGTCTTCTCTCCAGGACTACATCCAGAGCTCTCACTCCTCCGTCCTCCCGTGCAACCATCCTCCGAGTTCCCGTGTTCCTGAGTCTCTCTGTGCCCCCCTGGATTATCTCTGTGTTCACTGTGGATTACCCCGTGTTTCACCTGCGTCCACCTGCACTCCTCGTGACCTCCTGTGTCTCTCCTCGTGACTCTCCCTGGACCTCCCTGCTTCATCTCCGCCTTCAGCCTGCCAGCTCTCCAGCCGCTCACCCGACACACACACACCTCCAGGACTCCATCTCCATACACAGACACACCACTGGACCTGCCTTCCCCTGTGTCCCTCATCATCAGCCCTCCCGTGAGTGTTTCCCCATCTGTGAACATTTCCTTCGTGTGTCCTCGTGCGTCAGTTACTAACTGTTTCTCTCCTCCCCAGTCCCAGAGATCCCAGAGAATAATCATCTTTGTACATTTCACATTGCTCACCTTGTAAATAAACCTTCACCCTTTTTCACCTGAGCTTGTGTCCGTGTATGAGTCTGCAATTGGGTCAGAACCTCTCCTAGCGAGAATGTGACAATAACACAGTAACTCAACAACAGAGTGTCTTCAGTCAAAGGCTTCTTCAGCTCCGCTGCAGCACAGACCGCTACAGGAGATCTTTTTTGCCCACAGCTATAACCTTCTACAATGGTTCCTTGAAGAAGAACTGAGCTACGACAACACTTAATTCCCTTTCGGGGATTAATAAAGTATTTTTGATTTGATTTGTATTTAGTAATAATGTCTTACCTGTCAAGCAAAAATGATGCCGACTACGGGTCTTTTCTCATACCGAGATTCTCTCAGCATTTTCCACTTCTCAAATGCCGAACCGATCTTTACCTCCGTCGATCCGACTCAAGCTTCACCCTTTTTGTCACACCGGAAAAGACTGTTGGTTGGGTTCTGGGCTGGAGTGTGCTCTCTTATTCTTGGTAGAATCCATGCTTCAAACGCTACTCTCTGCAGCTTTTAGCTAGCGATAGCAAACGCTATGCCTAAAGCGTGGACGAGCATGACTCCATGATGCATTTGAGTGTCTCTGGAAAGTACAGTGTGTGTTCGACCCCAACAAGCTTTATTAATAACTAATAAAATGGTTTTACATGCATATAGAGACAACTACGGTGAAAATGCCTGGGCTCTTTATAGTGACCAGGACATTGTTGGAGCATGTATAAGGAAGAAATTGTATAGTTCTATACATT
The DNA here is from genome assembly GCA_006937955.1 of Pachypanchax playfairii. Lineage (NCBI taxonomy): Eukaryota > Metazoa > Chordata > Actinopteri > Cyprinodontiformes > Aplocheilidae > Pachypanchax > Pachypanchax playfairii. The sequence continues at coordinate 29,228 of SSNP01000262.1, forward strand.
TATTTGTGGTTAAACTTGCTCAGAGTCCCTTTAAGATTCAAACTTGTTTCTTTGTTCCTAACTATGAGTTACAGTCTAAATGTTTCAGGGTCATGCTATACAGATATAAAGTCTAATGAGTAAAAATAAAGGAAAAAAATACATGGATTTAAGGAATCTTCATCCCCTTGGGTCAATTTATCCTGCAGCAACAAGCAAACATTTCAAATCGCTCTCCAAAACAAACAGAATGAAGAGAAAGCAAAAAGAGCTGCTTATGTAACAAGGTAATGGAAGCAGGGACCAAAGAAAACTTAAACCTGTTTGTCTGGCATTTTGGCAGGATGTATCTGCACCCTGACATTAGCAGCAGAAACTCTTAATGCTAACGTTTTAAAAAAAATGTTAATAACGTTTCGTTGTTTTTGATGTCATTTAATGTTAGCATAGTACCACAATTTGGCTTTTTACTTTATCAAATCATATAGTAAAACTACATTTTGCCTTTGTACATGGTATTATGAAAATGATACATTACTACTGTCTTTTGTATTCTACAAGACTAAACACCAAAATGACATAAAAGCAATGGAAAATTATGTGCTGTAATTGCAAGATTTGTTGTTGCCTGCAGAAACACCTCTTGATGTAAGATAGGCTTCTGTTTCCATCCTCTGTTATTCTGAAAGAAGGAGGGGCAAAAATACTTGAAGGCAACACTACCACAAGGCAATTTGCAGTGAGAAAAATAGCTATAGTTAGCTGGCATTATTTGACAATGATGAAATGTGAGCTCAACATTTTTCTTGAGGTGCTTGAGACAGTGCGGTAAACTGTGAAAAAGGTGATGGAGGGTGAACTCCACAAAATTAGGGTGTGAGTCCAGCAACGTGGAGTTGTTTTTATTTGGGTGTGCACATGAGTATGTCTTTGTGCAATTGTGTGCACACACAGAAGCCCTTTATCAGATGTTGGCAGAGTGGAGAACAGCCAGATCGATAAAGCTTTGGCCTGAAACAAGGAGACGGTACCTAGATCTCAGCCAGCCTCTACCTTTCCTCTCATTGATCTTCATTACCTCAACAGACTAGAGAGAGCCAGAAGGAGCTGGTCAAAGTGTCTAATACACACAGCACAAATGATGTACACATATACACATCTACGCTAAGGCTTTACCTAAACTGCATAACAGTAGCAGTTATCTCTTTGACATTGAGGGGAATGAAAGTCACACAACAACATTCAAATTAAAATTAAAGTATATAGTGAATCTGTTAAACTATGAAATGAAAAGATGAAAAACTGAAAATGTGAGTTTCTGTGAACTAAGTTTTAGTTTTTTTTACATTTTGTGTACTTTTATGCACACATTACTACTGATAAAAAAAAAATTAAAAATCAGCCTTAGACATTTTTTCAAAGCTTGAAGACCAAAAACCATTTGTGCTGAAACAAAATTATTTTAACTAATCCCTTAAATTGGATCCCACATGCGATTTTGATCTTATTTTGCTACTACATATCAATTAATATTGCATTTGGGCCCAGTAGCCAATTTTGCACAAAAATCAAGATGCACATACCTGCAGTAAGAAAACTTCTAATATTACATAATCAGGGAGTGTTAAAGCAGAACTAAGTAAGTTTTGCTCTCGCTCTCCCCCTACTGGTCCCCTGTGAAAGCTCACTGTCGTAACATTCCCCCGCCGCAGACCCCCCCCCA
>SSNP01000262.1:30939-102275 GCA_006937955.1 Pachypanchax playfairii
CCCGCCGCCGCCCCCCCAACAACAACGCGCAGAGAACGCTTTTGCAAGAAGAAAGAAAAACAAAACCAAGAAAATGTCTCGACAGGTGAGTATTATTGTCATCTTTGCGCTCCTAAGGGTGGCGTTGCTAACAACGACAAGGGCTTCATGCTTGTATTTATGTACGTGAGTGTGAGTGCCGTAAAGCAGGTTTGTTCTCGCGAGATTAGTCGGGTCCGATCCACTGAAAGTTGCAAGTGCTGCTTTCAGGACACAGACCCCATAGGGAGGGGAGGGACCCACGAATCACCCCGCCAAGTCCTTGTTTACCCCCACAGGGACTCTAGAAAACATTTATTGAGGTGAAAAAACTTACTTAGTTCTGCTTTAAGGCACAATTTTTCAACTGGAAGTGCTGAAAAGTGGGAACCGAAGATGTAAATAAAGCAAATACCATAGCACAAAATGTTGACTCATATCAAGGTTCTGTCTCTTTCTGAATGAGAAATCAACTCAGAAGAAGAGCCATTAACAAGAGAACAAGTTTTGATGCATGCAACCACATATGTTTGAGACAAATTCAGTTCCAAAGGCTTCAGTTTCAGTGGATCAAACACAATCAGTCTCAGTGTCATTATGGATGCCAGTGAATGTTACAGATAGACAGCCAGATCTGAGCAGAAGAAGAAAAGAGACCAAAATACACTAAGGAGTCTCTCATGGAGTGAGTGTTTTTGGCTCCTTCACACACTCCTCCTCCTTCTGATTATTTGTGTTTTTCAGGGCCATAATAATATTACTAAGTCAAGTGAATTGTAGGCATGTGTGTGAGTGTGTGTGGTGATAGATTTGAAAAAAGAAACATTAATGATGCATCCTCGCCTCTTGTTAACATTACAGGTACAGGTTGGCAGTTTCATTAGTCTTTGAAACATTCATACATGCCTCATGAGTGTCAAACAACACACATTTGCATCATGCTCTGTCCAACAAACTTACAATGCTTCGAAATGTTTTACTGAGATCCAAGCGTGCTAAAGCAATGCAGTGTATCAGTTTCTAAATGACAGACCTAAATTTTAACACTTTGTGGCACATAAAAGTATTGAAAGTTTTAGGAAGATATACCAGTGACAGTAAATGGTAAAATGCCCTGTATTTGTATAGCACTTTTCTAGTCATTCAGACCACTCAAAGCGCTTTCACACTTTTACATTTACCCATTCACACAACCCGATATGTAGATCGGGGGGAGAGGGGAGGGTCTAACACTCATACAACCCGATGCGCAGATCGGGGGGCTACATGGGGTTCAATGTCCTGCCCAAGGACACTTCGACATGTGCCGGTCGAAGCTGAACCACAGCTGCCTGACAGTGTTTGTGATACACTCAAAAAACTCAAGAATAAGATTCTTCATTTACTTTGAGTTGTGCTTTGTGCGGTTAGCTAAAGCTTAAGCTAGGATGATGCTCAGAATTAACTCTAATGGTGAGTTCACGCCGGCCACTTTGTCAACGTCAAGCAACGCTCATAACGCTCCAAGTTTGACATTTGAAATTTGAAGATCATAACGCCTGCCAGTCAGAGCGCATAGGCGTTAAAGCTCGTAACGCTGGACTGTTAAAAAGAGCGCGAAGGCGGGGCTTCCTTTGTTATCGGATGTCCGGAGCTATGGCGGATCATATAGAGAGAGTGGCTGGGCTTTATTTACTCTGTTTGTGGATACACCCCATTCTTCAGGTGTGTTTGAGGAGTTAAACCATTTGCTCCAGGAGCTACATATGGATGAGGTTTGCTTCCAGCGCTACTTCCATCTTTCCCGCGCCCTGTTTGAAGACTTCCTGCTTCATTCAGGTACGTCACTACGATGAGACGCTCTGATTGGTTGACATGCCGCTTCAAGAGCGTTATGAGCGTCAAAAGTTCAGCTAGCTGAACTTTCTGCGTTTCGAGCTTTTCAAGCGTTTGAAGCCTCAACGCCTGAAACGCTCGAAAAGCTTGAATAGTTGCCGCTCATAACGCTCACAAAGCGACGCAGAGCCGTTGACGTCTGACTGATGCACTCCACCATAGACTTTACATGTAAACTTGCTGCTTCTGACGTTGACGGTTTGGCCGGTGTGAACGCACCTTAAGATCATTAGACAGAAAATGAGAAGTCTTACAATGTCTAACTCATCCACAGAGTTGAGTCTTATGGGGCATGTTATAGCTGATGTTACGCCTCATGGGTCTGTGATAACTCTAACGTGATTAGATCACATGATCATATTCAAAGCACTCCTTCAAGAAAATTACATCACTGAAAATGCTGGTGTCAAGGTCATTGAAAAGTACAGTTTAAAGAAGCCCTTCCATTAAAAACGTTTTTTCTGAGGTTTCTGTTGAATGTTTTAGCTCCACAGGTGTTCTTACCTTCATAGTGGGTGTGAAAACTGTCACGGGCTCTGTCAGCTTGTTGACCCACATGCTGGACTCAGACACAGTTTCTCAGGTGCAAAGTGAACAGGTTTATTTACAAGTGGACAGGTGAATAAATATATACAGTGATAAATGTGCTCGGTGATCTGGTGCGTCCGGTGGTTCTCGGGACTGTAAGGGGAGATGAGAGTTAGTACTTGAGCTGGTAGATATGCGCAGGAGATATTGCAGTGAAGGGAGATGAATGATGACTCACAGGAGTTTGAAGCAGGTAACTCGCGGGAGGAGGACAGGTCCAGTGCGGTGCTGTGCAGGGAGGTGGTGAGTCCAGGTCGGGTGAGACCACTGGAGGGAGGTAGACAGGGCTCAGGGAGATCAGACACTGGTCACAGAAGGATCCTTGGAAACACGAGGAGCAGGGTGACGCAAATCCTGAAGACAACAGGGTTAGTTGAACACAGGGAAAAACACTCTCGGATAATCACAACAGGTATCTTGAAAATCACTAGGAAATATTTCACTAGGATGGCACAAAGGCGCTACCATGTAGGTTAACAACCAGGCACTGAATGAACGTCTGCTTCATCCTTAAATAGCACCCTGCTCCTCATCAGCTCTGATCTCCGCCAGGTGTAATCAATCTACCTCGTGCTCCAGCGTAGCTCTTCTCTGCAAGCAGATGACTCACCCGACACAGAAAAACACACAGCACACAGAACACTGAACCTGACAAAAACAGGTCAACAACTTCTCTTTCAGTTTTAATCTCTCAAATTACGCAGGTGGCGATAACAACCGAGTCCAAATGGCCTGTATCTGTTTCGTCACAATTTCTTTGTTCGTTAGTATTCATCCCCTCCCGCAGTTGAAACCACGCCTAGCATGCTGCTGGCTAAAAGCTGTAGACTAAGACATAGCAAACAGAAAGACACGACGTCTGACGTTGCCATGCGCAGCGGGGCAGGAAACAGTATACCTTGCTCTCATAGGCTAGTTTGTTAGCCAATCAGAGTCCAGCAAATTCGAATAATGAATATGAACGAGCTGCTGAGGAAGCAGCCTGACGGAAGGAGCCGGAACCACCCGAATTTTAATGCAGACAGATTTAAAGGTCTGTTTATAAGTGTTTCCAAATGTTTTTTAGGTATAAAATATTTCATATTACTGGTTAATACCTAAGAACTAACCACAAAGTACTGAAATTTGTATGAAATGGCCTCTTTAAGTATTAACCAGTAATATGAAGGTATATAGGAGAAGGGGAGGAAGAGAATAAAAGGAGATTTATTGACAGAATGAAGCTGCTAGGTATCTTTCCATTTGACTTAAGTTAATTTAATTCTCCACTAAACCCCATCAAGCCTCGTCTGGAACTGAATGGCCTCAAAGTCAAGCTGGAAAACACTAAATGATTGTAACTAAATTGTTGCTGGGTTATCTCTGATTGTCCGGAAAGCAAAAAATGCAACACTATGCTTTTTTTCTCCACCTCTCCCACCCTCAATAACCCCTCTTGAGATAGATGCATAGCTGTCTTTTGAAGAAAAAAAACCCCACAAATGCTATAAAAAGGAGATCAAGAGAAGCGCATTACATAATTAACAAAGAGCCTTTGTTGATTCTCATTAAACAGATTACAAGATAATGAAGACCTTAAAGAAATTCCTTTTTTTCTACACTTTCAAATCCTGATGTTTCATCTTTTCTGACAAAGACACCTTCATGCATAAGAGTTGTGCTTTTTGAACTGCACAAAAAAAAATGTTTTTTCCTTTAAAACTATAGATCAGTTAATTCTACAGCGATTTAAAAACTAAAGTAGCACTACACAGAAGAGGTTTTAAAGTTTCACTGATTTTACTGTGTGTGAAGGTTGAGCCGAAGCATTCAGAACATTTTTTAACGAAAAAACTAATATTTTATTAGGATAACAGTTTAATGATTAAGGTTTGTGTACAGATGACACAGTGTTAAATCAGATCATGCAGCCCTCATGGAATCTATCTTCATTAACTGGAATCTGTTTTATTCACTGTGGGAGTTTTCCTTGTTTATTCTTGTCGGTGTTTATATTCCACCATAAACCTGTACAGGTGAGGCTTTAAAGTGTCTCTGACAGGTGATTTGTATGTGTTATTTTACTACTTCATATCATTTACTACTTCAAGCTTGCATTTGTGCCTTGTTGACACATTTTTACATACATCACAATGCATATATTTCTAGTCATAAAGTCTCAAATATGGATATTTATGGAATATTGCTGGACAATTTTGAGGAAGGCACATTTACCAGAAATGATGAAATGCAGGAGATGTTACTATGTTATTACTATGGCAGAAAATGGAGAATCAGATCAAGATTCTGTCGTTTCTAAAGGAGAAATCAATGACTAAAGAAAAGAGATAATATGTTTGAGTTTGATTCGATTCCACAAGTTCTGCTGATCAAACAGAGTCAGTCTCAGTGTCATCGTGGATGCTAAAGAATGTTTATGGATAAACAGCGAGATTGGAGCAGAAAAAGGAGAGAAAGACAAAAGACCAGAATCACGTTCCAGCGTTTCGTCACTTCCAGTTTCAAAATTGAAACTCGCTCAAAGCTCATCGACACATTCATACCTGCCAAAATAAACAACACAAAATATCCACCATGATTTGTGAAATAGGTCACAAACACTTTAAGAGGCCTGGCTAACCAGTTAACCCACATGGAACAAAATCACCCAGATTCACTGTTCTGTGGTACTTTAATAAAGCAAACCTCAGACATGAGCTTCAAAATTCAGACAGCATGTTACCTGTCCAACCAGAGAAAGTAATATTCTGGATCACTGTTGCACCGTCATAAAAGATGTCAATCATTCTGTACCACATGCAGCTTTGGGTCTGTCTCATTCATCCGCTCCCTACCTACATACAGAAGCATAAATGTGTGAAGTCTGTAGAAGACAGAGCACTGAGGCAAAAGAGAAACTACAGACTTGTTTTAACTGCACTGATTGGACATTTTTTGAAGCTGCTGCATCAAACTTAGATGAAATCACTGACACTGTGACCTGGTACACCTAATTTTGCAAGAACTTGTATGTGCCAACCAGCCAGTTTCATTCTCTTAACAGTTCTCCTTTGCTTCTAGAATGTTTATACAGTAATTCCTCATTTATTGCAGGTGTTACGTTCTGGGACCACCCATTATCAGTGAAAATCTGCAAAGTAGCAGCACCATATTTATTTTATTATTTTACATGTATTTTACCTTTTTGAACCCTCCCTGCATTGTTAACAACCCCTCGTCAGTTCGTTTTTGTTTCCCACCGGTATGGTTCCTATGGATTATCAGTTTTAGAATTATCATAATCATCTCTGTTTTCGTCTGGTTCATTCAATTACCCTCATCTTCCTGTAAGTTTTGTATTGCTGCCCCGCCAGCTGTTTTGTTTTCCTATTAAATGTTCCTTTACCTCATGTCTTTAGTGGAGTGCTTTCTCTGCACTTGGGTCCACTATTATCACCACGAAACGTTACACTTGTGACACACTGAATCTGCGAAAGGTGAACCGCAATGTCGCGAGGGATTACCGTGTATATATATCAAAATCAGAATCCGATTTATTTGGTCCAGTATGTTGCACATACAAAGAATTTGGTTCTGGCTCACTTTTCACTTGTACAGGCAGACAGACATATATAAAATAATAGACAGTGTTGGACATAGAACACGTAGAACACACAAGAGACGAGAAACATCAGCAGCATTTTTCCATTATGAAAGTTTTATTGGTGGTTTGAAATCAGGTAGTACAGATATCTTTATTTTTATGATAGAAAAGGTTATTCCTCTATTACGAGAGTTAAACATGTTTGTTCAACATGGTAACAGCCTGCAGGAAAGCAAAATACATATATACACATTTTTTTAGATGTAGCAGTGATGTTAAGTAATATTTCAGGTTTTATTCAGGGTACAGTAACACATTGTCAAGAGTGACACTGTTTCTGGTCAAAAATACCCGTAGCATTGCAATTAGATGATTAGTGAGACAAAGGAAAATGAAAATTAGGATGTAGATGAGATCAAATTAAGACAGAAGAAAAGTAAAACTGTTTCTCATTTTTGATAGTTCCTGTGTAACACAGTAATTTTGTGTGATTAGCTGAGAAAGATTCCATAAAGTCTTTGCTAGACCGTAGTTATTAATTTGTTTTTAAAAGATAGGTAGGTATAAGAGCCCTTCTTTCACCCACTATTAATATGTGTTCTAACTGGTCTTTTTCTGATTATGTGCAGTAGAACCTAGAATTATTGAAATATCCCCCCTTTAGATATTCAGCTTGCAAGGAACTATCAATTTATGTCAGCAGGTGGCTTAATTATTTTTTTCATACTTATTCAATGCATTACTTAAAATGAATCTTCATAAAGAATCAGTGGTTAGCTATAAAAGGTTTTAGCGACATTCAGACAAAGTGTTCTGGTTCTCATTTAAGAAACAAAGCGTACAATTTTTCACATAACATTTTAGTAGAAGTTAATAAGAGCTTTTATCTTTTTCATCAAGATGTACAAAAATGTACCACTATAGCCTAAGAAAAGTTCAAGTTTCAAGTTTATTTATTTATAAAGCGCCAGTTCATGACAAAGTCATTTCAAGGCACTTCACAGAAAAATCAACCAATTAATAATAAAACATTTTCTATCTAAGGAACCAGCCAATTGGGCTGAATTGTTATTTCAGCACAATCCCCCATCCTGAGCAAGCACAATTGGCGACAGTGGAAAGGAACAACTCCCTTTTAACAGGAAGAAACCTCTACCAGAACCCGGCTCAGGATGGGCGGCCTTCTGCCTTAGCCGACTGGGGTCTGAGCTGACAGGAGAGAGACACAGACAAACACAGATGGATTTTGGCCAGTCGTCATGTCTATAGAAAGAGAAACAGAGAAACAGTTAATGGCAGAAGTAACAATCAAAGCAATAACAATTTGATGGCTCTAGTGGGAAAATTTCATTGTTCGTTTATGTGAGATACACCCTCCTCAAAGGCGGCCAGAGTAAAGAAAGACAGCAGAGTGAAGAAATGTGGTCAGTATGTCCTCCGGCAGTCTAAACCTATAGCAGCATAACTAAAGGGAAAGCTCAGGAGGACCCAAGCTAACCCTGACTATAGGACTGTGTAAATAGGAAAGTTTTAAGTCTATTCTTAAAACTACACAAGGTGTCTGCCTCATGGATAAAAAGTGGAAGCTGGTTCCACAGGAACAGAAAACACTACACAAAAGCATTATTTTAAGATTTATGCAACAAAGTATGTTTTATTCATATTTTTTTGTAATGACATTTTCATAATTTTCTAGTAGGCTAAGGATGAAGACTTTGTGGACTCACCTGGAAAAGATGATCCTGGCTTTTTGTACTTCACGGAGTGAAAAACATCCTCAGACAACCCGTCTTGAAACTTTTGAAAAATCGATCTATGGGCTGATTACTTCCAGTAACAACAAAATATGTTAAATCTGGAAGTTTGGGGATTATTGACTGCTAGAGTGCATACAACAGATTGTTATACAGTGGTTACTATGGTGCTCATACACAACACACTGGATGAACAAGTCACAGAGTTGACAGAAAAGATGAACTTTAGTTTCATTGCGTTGAATCACTGGCTTGGGACAGAACATAGGACTGGCATTCTGAGACGCTTATTCAAAGCTCTAACAGCATGTCATAACAAATAAAATCCACTCTGTACTGTACAGGGCACTGTTGACAGGTGATGTGTGGATGGTTATACTAGAGTCTTTCTTTGTCCTTAATCATTTCTTTTAATTGTTGTAGTCAAGTTCCCTTGTGTTTATGACATATTGTATATGAAATCAACAGGAAGGCACATAACACATGATTTCTTGTTCTGTTGATGAGACTCATAAATAAATCTAATTTAAATTTCTGCTGCTGTGAAGTAATGAAAGCTGGAGGTTTTGTAATAGCGTTTATAAAAAATATCATAATCTCATGTGAGTTATGTGCCAAAAATATCATAAAGTCAATAAACAAAGAAGGTTTTCTTTTTATGGTTTATGCTAATATGAAAGAAAAGAACAGCTCTTTCCTGCTTAAAGTAAAAACTTCCAAAAACCTTATTTGCAATTCTGCTTTTCAAGTCATTGTCAAAAATAATACATTTAGTATGCACAATGTTCACATGTGCCTCAACATATTTGTTCGAGTTTGTTCAAAATAATTTGTTGTAGTTTTGTGGGAATATAGTTTTTAATTATTTTAGTGAAAAACAAAAACATTTTTTTCTATTGAAACAATAAATACTTTTTTACAGTCCAGGTTCATCTTACTTAAAATGCAATATGTTACACGTCATCTATAGTAACAAAGTAGAATTTTGATATTCTAATTTTTGTCTAACTGTAATAAAATCAAAATGATGAAATTTGAATTTAATAGTAAAAACCTAATGAAACACAAATCAAAGCAGACTTTCCTTCGCAGTCCAGTTTCAGATCAGTTAAACACAGTATGTTGCTTTTTTAGTAACATAGAAGAAAAGTTGTGAATTATCTTTTTAATTTAATAGCAGTTGCACTACTAAAAGGAATGGTATTTTATTTGTAACAACTGAGTAAATACTTGGTAATACTTGTAATTACAGTTACCCAGTTAGTCAAGGCAGAAGGCTGCTCATCCTGGTTCTACTAAAGGATTCTTCCTGTTAAACCAGCTGTTTCTTTAGGTAGGAAATGTTCTACTTTTACAAATTGACATGATATTATTGTAAAGTGCTTCGAAATAACTTCTGTTATGAAATGGTGCTTTACGAATAAAGATGAATTAAATTGACTTACAATCCTAATATTCTAGGTAATTAACTTTCATTTACCATGTAATTCTAATTACCTACTAATTAAATGTAATTTACTGAGTAATTACATGGTAAATACTTGGTAGATAGGAGGACTGTAAAAGAAAACATTAATAAAAAACCATTGTAAATTGTTGAAGAAGACTATATTTTTACTCACTGAACAATTTTACACAGCCTGTCGGCATCTGCTGATTACAACTATCCCTCATGCCTAGCCACACTTATTCACCACATCAGGGCTGACCCAAACCTTAATGACGCCATAAGTGAAATTTGACTTGGTGCCCCTACCACAACCTGTAATCTTGACTACTGTCTTTATAATTCACACGTGTACAATAAATATATCTCTTTATTTTCTAATCTGTCATTTGAGTATTTACTAGTAAAACTAGATGTGAGAATGTTGTGATTTAATTAGATGTTAATCCACAGAGAGACATGGAATCAGAAGACCAGATAACATGTTTGCAAACTTGCAGAAAATGTCTTTATTAGTATTTGGTTAAAGTAGCAGCCTCCAGGTAATGACTCAGAGAAGCAACACAGAGAATCTTACAGACTTGCATTAGTGGTGGTTACATCATCTACATGGTAGTGAGATTTTACCCATCAGTGGCTTTTAACCTTAAATGGCAGCAAATGAAAATTTGGCCTGCTGTTTTATTTACATGTAATATTTACCGTATATATTCGCGTATAAGTCGGACCTCTTTTTCAGCAGAGAAATTGAGGAATTTAGCATTGACCCGCGTATAAGTCGGTGTCAGAATCAGTTTGTATAAGGAATATACACTCACCGGCCACTTTATTAGGTACACCATGCTAGTAACGGGTTGGACCCCCTTTTGCCTTCAGAACTGCCTCAATTCTTCGTGGCATAGATTCAACAAGGTGCTGGAAGCATTCCTCAGAGAGTTTGGTCCATATTGACATGATGGCATCACACAGTTGGCGCAGATTTGTCGGCTGCACATCCATGATGCGAATCTCCCGTTCCACCACATCCCAAAGATGCTCTATTGGATTGAGATCTGGTGACTGTGGAGGCCATTTGAGTACAGTGAACTCTTTGTCATGTTCAAGAAACCAGTCCGAGATGATTCCAGCTTTATGACATGGCGCATTATCCTGCTGGAAGTAGCCATCAGAAGTTGGGTACATTGTGGTCATAAAGGGATGGACATGATCAGCAACAATACTCAGGTATGCTGTGGCGTTGTAACGATGCTCAATTGGTACCAAGGGGCCCAAAGAGTGCCAAGAAAATATTCCCCACACCATTACACCACCACCACCAGCCTGAACCGTTGATACAAGGCAAGATGGATCCATGCTTTCATGTTGTTGACGCCAAATTCTGACCCTACCATCCGAATGTCGCAGCAGAAATCGAGACTCATCAGACCAGGCAACGTTTTTCCAATCTTCTATTGTCCAATTTCGATGAGCTTGTGCAAATTGTAGCCTCAGTTTCCTGTTCTTAGCTGAAAGGAGTGGCACCCGGCGTGGTCTTCTGCTGCTGTAGCCCATCTGCCTCAAAGTTCGACGTACTGTGCGTTCAGAGATGCTCTTCTGCCTACCTTGGTTGTAACGAGTGGTTATTTGAGTCACTGTTGCCTTTCTATCAGCTCGAACCAGTCTGGCCATTCTCCTCTGACCTCTGGCATCAACAAGGCATTTCCGCCCACAGAACTGCAGCTCACTGGATATTTTTTCTTTTTCGGACCATTCTCTGTAAACCCTAGAGATGGTTGTGCGTGAAAATCCAAGTAGATCAGCAGTTTCTGAAATACTCAGACCAGCCATTCTGGCACCAACAACCATGCCACGTTCAAAGTCACTCAAATCACCTTTCTTCCCCATACTGATGCTCGGTTTGAACTGCAGGAGATTGTCTTGACCATGTGTATGCCTAAATGCACTGAGTTGCCGCCATGTGATTGGCTGATTAGAAATTAAGTGTTAACGAGCAGTTGGACAGGTGTACCTAACAAAGTGGCCGGTGAGTGTATATATTCTTCAGGTCGAGGAGCGAGAGAGGCAGTGAGAGTTTCAGCTACGGAGAGAGTTGTGTTATTTAATAAATTCTGTGGAGGTTTTTCTCTCCACATGCATCCTTAGTTTGTTCGCCGTTTTTTTTTTTACCTTTTTAATTTACCTTTACCCAAGCTGTCAACATTTTCCTCTGGAAAAAAAAAATACTCCTTCCCGATATCTCGCGTATAACTTGGAACCCCTCTTCAGACCTGAAATTTACTCCTCAAAAAACCAACTTATACGCGAGTATATACGGTAGCGTGAAATACCTAAAACAGGAGGGATGTGGGCGTGGTGAACTGACAACTAACAAAATAAACATAAAGACAATGTATTCACTGTAACCAGGTCAAATTTACTAGTTTTGTTTTAAATATTCACTTAATTTAAAGTGATTGCAAATTTACAAAAAAAGGACATTAAATAACCTCAATATGAAACAAATACGTATATATTGACAAATGAACAGAAGAATGTAAAATAACAACAATATTTAATAGTAAAATATATTGTTCAATAATAACACTAAATACTTGTAAACATGTTTGCTGTTTTTTTATTGTGATAGTTAATTTATTCTGTAGATGTAGAGGTCATGGAAGCTTCTGTCATCGTGTGTTTTGGAGAATGTGAAGTTCTCCTTTAAAGTCAGTGATCCTCTGATCACGTGATAAGTCCTTTCTGACTCAGTTGGGTCACCTGGTAGAACTGCTGGTTGTAAACTGAATGTTTCTCAGGGATCAGATGTAACATCACACTCAATAACCACAGAAGAAAAACCTATAGGAAAACAAACAGAGATAGAGGAACATTAGATTAATATTTGAGAGCGAACTATTAAAACTGAAATACGGAACAAACACAAAGGCTCTTTCTGTTTAACTTAGCAGGTATATCAGCAGAACTTAAAGGCAAGACATACGATTTTGTTCCGAATGAGAAGCTCAACGGCTGTTTGTCGTTTTTCGAGTAGTGCGCATGCGTTGTAGCCCCCCTCCCTTCCTCTTCCTTCTCTTCCCTCAACGGAAGAAACGCCTTTTGTGAATCGGAAATGGGGAGCCACAGTCACGCCCATCTTTTCTGGTCCATGGTGTCCCCTGGACGAAAAAATAATGAATTAAAGTCAGTGGAGCGATAAAAGTTTTTTTCTGATCCAGATTGAAATGCACCATGGATCGACGAACATATGATGTCCATGAGTTGTAAAGACAAGTTTTGATGCAGAGAAAGCGATCATTTTGACTCGCGGCAAAAGTTATTTTATATTTTGTGTGAAGACACGTAGTAGACTACAACCACTTGTCTCTTAACATTGACGTAACCATACCGCTCAGAAGGAGAAGAAGAATCAGAATAGGAACAATGGCGGTGAGTTTAGCAAGCTGCACCTCCTTCTATCAGGACGAAGGAAGGAGCATTAAACGACTAGTTTTGTGGTGACAACCAGGTACAAAACACACCGGCATTGTCGCGTAAAAACGAGGGAAAAGGCAGCGGTGAGATTCTGCCGTGACGTCATGTGCGACTTTCCAGTTGTAGTCATTTTAATGACTAAATTCAAAAAATAAATAAATCTGAATCCACTTGACAGACCCGATCAAAACATACATCATTATTTATCATTTAAATTGCGGTACAGCATGTGTGTGATTCAGGGCATAAGACAAAGCGGACCAGAAAATAACTTTTATCGCTCCATTGACTTCCATTCATTATTTTTTCATCCGGGGGACCCATGGGCCGACCGGAAGGGGAGGAGACTGTAGCTCCCCATTGTGTAGTTTTGTTCAGTACTGGCATTGCTGGAGTTTTTTGTGGAACTACTACAACATTGTTTCTTCAAACATCTCGGAGTCATCAAAGGAAAAAGGCTGTTTATTGTTACTCAGTACAAGTGCTAGCTAGCGTGAATCACTGAAGCCTGATGCTACACACTGCTCAGCCCCTGTTCATGTCAGATGCATCTTTCTCCGCGCTGATTCACAAGAGTTTCTGCTCATCTGTTTATTTTTTCACCATGGGTAAGTAAATAACATAAAAAAATAATTGAAGAGTGCTTGTTTTAGTTACTCCTGCTTTTAATATGACATCATTCATCTTGTCTTCAACTCTGTCTCTTTCGTTTGTTTAGAAACCCCAAAAACCCCACCCCCCTCAATGTAGTCAGCACACTCCGTTGCGCTGTGTGTGTATTTGTGTAGATGTGTGTGTTGTGTTTATTTTCATCTCTATAGTCTGTTTAAATACACAATTATGATTGCGTTTGTCAATCGCGGTATTTTATTTCGAAGAATTGCTATTATTGTTGACTGGATTGTCTCGTGTGTCTTGGTGTTATTTCCTGCCAGAATTGACATGAAACGCTCGTGCAAAAAATAGACCAGACGCCAAAATGATCACTTAACAGCTCCATGTCTGGCGTGAACTACATTATATAGGTTAACAATGGCGCTGAATGGAAGTGGTTTCGGTTCCGCTCCGCTTTGCAGCGCTTCCGCATGAAGCAGTAGTGAGACCTAAGCAAACTATGTAGTACGTACAGAAATATGATTGACAATCTAGTAGCCAATAGATAACGAAACGGGTTCGTTATCTATTAGCTACTTTGTTTCAAGCCCCACCGGGTCTGTGATTTATGAATATTATAACTTTTTCTTTTGGAAACCATAAGTATAAGACCCCTACAAGCAGATAAAATGATTTTAAAGTAAATTTGACATCTAAATTTGCTACAAAGTCCTCTTTACCACCTTTAAAGTAGACAGGGAGGGGACAGTAGACAGGATGGGAGACAGTGGACCCAGTTTACAGGGTGGGGGACATGGCCCTGCAGTGGATGAAACAACAAACTACATACACATTTTTTACCCAGTATGGCTAAAATACTGTTTTTGTATGAAAAACAAAAAGCATAAAAACACTTTAAAAAGATATTTGGATCTCGTGTAAATTAACCCTATAATGCCCCTTGTATCATATTTGCTACGTAGTTTTGATCATTTCTAACATGGTTGCTCCCAGTAAATGATCCACTTGCCTTTTTTCGGGTTAAATCAACATTATTATATGGATGAATGCATTATTATTAACTCATTTTATATATTACAATTAAACTGTAAAAACGGCCAATGTAATGAATGTGATACAAAAAAGGTATTATAAATAACATGATACAGCAAAAAACTTTTGTGAATTTTGTTCTAAGGCTTCGTCAACATCCCAGTTCCAAATAATCAGAATTTTCTGGCTATTTTTAATAAGTTGGGTCTTACAGGGTTAAGATGTATAGAGTCCCTTTGCATATCATTCTATCATGTACATGTCATAATTTACTGTGTGTTTGAGATCAGGACCAAAATGCAGGAGAGGACGACGGAACTTCAGAAAAAAACAGTAATGTAACAAAAGAGAATGCTGGCAGAGCAGCGGGACTTACAGTTATTGAGACAAGGAGCAGGAAGGGCAGAGAAGAATGATCCAAATCGTGAACATATCCAATACAGAACAAATCCAACTAATCCAATAAGCAGAACAAAATCCCCGAACCAAGAAGAACTGATGCAAACCCACTAAAATACAAACTGAAATAATTAACTGAACTCAAAACACCTGAACGTAAAAACACAAGCTAAGGAGGAAACACTGGGGTAAACTGACAACACTAACCATCTGCATTGTAGTGGCTTAGGGGGAGTGGTTACTGCTGCAAATGCTTATGGGACAGTTCTTGTGGTGTTAATGTTTAGAGTTTATTGCAATAATTGTTTAAACACAATGTTTGTTTATTTAATTGTCTGAGTTTAGTTTTTAGGGTGGCCTGTTCTGTTCACCATGACAGTTACAGCTGTTGCAAATAATGACCTTTGCTCAACTTTCCTTGTCAATTTTCCAAATGAAGCTAAAGCTGCATTCAAAGACTATGTTGCAGGTGAGTGACTCTTTGAAGCTAAATTGACTCGACATATTGCCTGACATATTTTTGATAACATGTTTATCTTTACACACGCATGTATAAACAGTAAATAAAGCAAAATGAAAAGAAAAGGCCACTGCTCCCAGTGGCCTCCTAGTGGTTACGGGGTTCTAAGCAGTCGTGTACTTCACTTAAGCCACGGACGGCTCTGCACTACATCAAATGCAAATTTCCGTTTTAGGAGTGGAAAGTTTTTTGAAATTTTGCTGAATCAACCACAAAGTTTAATCACAAGGCAAATTTAAGTTTCTACAACAACATGATACATAAATTAAGAAGCAGAGGATGTAGTGACTGAAGAAAAGCACCTCTGCCTGAAGCTTTTTAACAGGGGAATGTGCAACTATTCCAACACTGTCCTGATTAATCCTTAATGACCAAAACTTCTTCTTGTTCTTGTCTCTCGTTTATACTGATACTGTTGCACGTCTGTGTTAGAAGCTGCTGCAGTTTGTTTGAAAGACCTTCATTCTCCTGGGTTTTATACTAAGCAGTTGCCAAAGTTAGGTGAAATGAGGAGACTGTGTTCTTCTTTTCAGGTTAAGCTCTGCTCATCCTTGACAAGTTGCTGGAAGAAGTTCAATAGTTAAGGAGCGGAGAAAAGGAAAAAAGTGATATTGTGAAGAAACCTGAACAAACCAGCTGTAAAAACTGCAATCTGGAGTTTTTTCCTTTTCAGGAGTTCCGATTTTTTTAAATTACATAAAACTGATAGTCTGATCCGGTTCTGTAATATAATGTAGGGCAAAATGTCATATTTTTTTCTTTCTCAAAGCCCCCCACCCCTGTCCCGCAGGGGTGCATTTAATTTTCACTGAACGTCTCCCAGCATTAGCCAAGAGTATTCTACATCTACATAGGACACCTGTCTACCAATCAAATTGTGCGCCCACATATCCAGAAGAACAACAGCTGGCCTGCGTTTACGGGGTGTTTACCACGCTGCGAAGATACATGAAACAGAAACGAACTAACGAACGAACTAACTAACTAACTAACTAACAATAAAGAAATGTAACTTACCCATGAAGTGTCCATCGTTAAAAGGGGGTCACGCTTGCACAGAGGAAAGCAGAAGCTGGCGATGGTATCGCAGAAACATATGGGCGGGACTTTAAGGTGCAACACATTTTTTTCACCTTAGTTGTGCCCTCTGAGAAGAAACTCCAGATTGCAACTTAAATGCTTGCATTATTTATCATTTTACTTTCAGTTATGGTCTTGGGACACTTAAATTGGTTAAATGATTGTGTTGGGAACAAAAATCATTCATCTGTCCCACTGTAATGTGAGCTAGATTGGCTATTTGTATTTCAAATTTAGTTTCTTTCTTTTAAATCAGTTGAATCACATTCCATTAATGAAAATAGAGGATGAATTTACCCACTGGACCAACCTCCCCATATCACTTATGGGAAGAGTTGCAACAATCAAAATGAGGGTTCTAATTATATCTTCCCTATGGTCCTAATTAAACCACCCCAGACCTGGTTCAAGACTTTAGACACATGTATTTCTGCATTTCTGTGGAAATGTAAGGCACCACATATAAGTTTGAAAACCAAACAAAAAAGCTAAAGATGGTGGTTGTCTAGAACTTCCAAACATCAACAGCTTCTATCAACTCATAGAATGCAGTACATATTAAAGTAGATAAAACAGAACTCCTCAGATCTTATATGGATGGATGCTGAACAAACACTTTCTGATGGAAGAAATATCCAAGATACTCCATTTATCTGCCCCATAATAAAGCAGCATAAATGTTTTAAAAGCATAAATATAAACATGACCCTGACAGACTGATGGGGGTATCTTAAATAAATGGGTCTTTGCCTCTCCCTTGTAAACTGGGACAATCCTGACATCCTACAGAATAAAAAAGTTCTAAACTTTATAGCATGGTATAGTAAAGGCATCACTCATTTAGAGTATCACTATCAGGGGGAAATTTTCATACCATTTCATGTCTTAGCTAGATATGGTATAAACAAAAAATAAATTCTTAGAATATTCCCAACTGAAGTCAATCATAAAGGCCAATTTTTGTACCAAGCAACTCATTCAGGTAAGTAACCCACTTTAGGAACTGGCCATTTTAAAACATTTAAGTCCCCCAAATTGGTCTAAAAAATGTACACAATAATATCCGAGGTAGACTTATTTGTTTTCCTCTGTAATGTACAGGCTTTGAGTACGGCCTGAATGCAAAAGGAGACAGGATAGCAGGTTAACAGAGTTTATTTTCTAGCCAGGAGGGGAAACAAAAAAAAACAAACTAGGGAGATCTGATGAGAAAAAACAGAACAGGATAGATGATGAAGAAAAACATCTTCGGGGAGAATCTCCACAGTCCCAAACAAAGTACAAAAACCGAAACCTCTAAACAGAACGGGACAGGCTTACAAACAGGCAGGGTTCAGTACACACAGGGCGCTGAACAGACAGGACTGACAAGTCTGGCATAGGTTGGAAAATCATACGGTTTAACAGGACAAACTGGCATTAGATCACTGACACTGCTTATAAAGGGAAGCGAACAGGTGAAAACAAATAGGCTGATTGCAGGGAACACAGGTGACACGTCCCCCAAGGGACGGCTCCTGTTGGCCAAACCTGAGAGAAGGGGAAAACAAACAGGCTGGAGATTAAAAGCGGGAACAGACACCCAGACACAGAACCCAAACAAAGAACAGAACAAAAAATAGAATAAACCTAAACAGGGCACAACTGACACTAAGCACATCCCACTAGAACACATGACAAACCATGACAGGACAAAAGCTGATACAACTACTACACATCAAGCACGCATCTGACAACAGGTAAAAAACAAAACGTGAAACATGCAAAACATCAGACAGACACAGAACTAGTAAATAACATATGCTAACAAGTAAAGAACATAAACTACAAGTAAAAACAAGGAAACCAGACTAACAACCAAAAACCGCACATGACTATGAGAAAGGAGTAGTAAAAGAGTAAAAACTCCTAATTACTGACAATAGGGGTAACGTGAAAATACAAATAATGACTGATGATGACAAACACTGGATCGTCTCCTTCCAACACCTCTCGACCGTCGACGCTGAGATTTCACAGTTTTAGCTGTTGCTTTTCTGCCTGTTACATATTTTGTATCGGAGCCTACAATGCTATCCTCTTTGGCACTCTAAGTTGAAAAAACAGAATAAGTTAAAAGTATGAATGGTACATAAAAGCTTTAAAATTAAGCTAATTTACATGGAGACTGATATCCTGGAAATAACTTTGAAATTAACTGTTTTTGTGTTATCCGAAAAACTTAAGCCATAATTCTTATCACTCACCGGTGATTCTGTCATGTTATGGTGCTTGAATGAACTGCGTACCGGTGTTTTAAACTCTTTCGTCGTCTGAAGATTCCAGACCTTGGGGGAGTGGCTTAGGACTTCTACCCGACGGGAGAGGCGAGAGTTCCATGACTTTGTATACATTTTATAACATTCTAAGCCAGGCAATTTGAAATCGGGTATAGCAGCTTTAACCATGGCTCAGTAGCTACCATTACGACTCCGCTTGCTAAACCTATTGTTTTCTTTCCGCCTCACGTGTATCCGCTTTAGAGTCACATATGTTGCGTCACTTCTTTTCTGTGATTGGTTCTCTCTCAACTGGCTAAGCCCGCCTTCGAAATTGAGAGACAGTGGTTCAGCTTGAGGCCCTCACATCTTTTTAAAGTATTCTGTCAAAGACATGAGGGCCTGGTTGATCAGGTAAGCACCCCTGGAGCAAGGCGAATAAAGACCTTCATGTGACATTGCTAGATGTCCAGCTGGAACTTCAGGAGGAAGAACAGCAGGAACCTTGGACAGCTAACGAGAACTTCAGGAGGACAGCCGATGAGAAACAGGACTAGAGAGACATTGCCACCAACAACCCTTTCTATGACAGGGATAGGGAAAGCATCAATGGGAGGCAGGAATAGGAGGAGCATCGATCAACTTAACCTTCTCACAGACAGGAACGGGAGGCAAGAATCCAACATCAAGGTTCCCCACAGACTCAGGAACAGGAAAAAAGGAGTCCACAGCAGCCTACTCCGTCACCAGAACAGGGACATGTCTTATGCATACCAGCATAAAGATAATCCTGCATCTCCCTCACCCAATTCCATGCAAACTGGAATGTCTGTGCATCCATGGCAGATACAAAAAAAAGATATAGACCAGGCATCTCCAACCCTGGTCATCGAGAGCAAATGAATGACTCATTAGCAGACCGTTGCTAAACTTGATGGCTTGCTCAAGAGGTAAGTCAATTAATTGATTCAGCTGTGTTGGAGCAGGGACACATCTAAAACCTTCTGGACAGTAGCTCTCGAGGACCAGGGTTGGAGATGCCTGATATAGACTATGCACTCGCAGTGCAGCTCTCTGCCAAGCTGCTTAATTCCTCCCATGTTGTGATCTACGCCAAAAGACTCCCCCTAAGCCAGCCAGGTGGCGGCGGAGGAGGTTATGTTTTCATTGGGGTTTGACTGTCTGTCTGTTAACAAGATAAATCAAAAATTCCTGTATGGATTTTGATGAAACTTTCAGAATAGTTCGGAAATGATACAAGGGCCAATCGATTAGATGTTGGTGGTGATCTGGATCACTGTCTGGGATTTCTGTCTGGAATCAATGTAATCAAAATGACGGCTGGCGGAGGTAATAAACGCAACCACTAGGGATGGGCGATATCTTATCGTTTACAACATACCGTTGAAAATGTCTCGTCGCGATAACAACGATAAGTCATGTTGATGATGTAGTTTTGTGCAAGCCCGATTCACGTGCTGAGTGACGGAAGACAGACGTGAGGCTGAGGAAGAGCTTGTTGCTAAGCGAGGAGCTAACTCCACAGTTTGGAACTGGTTTGGTTGCAGAAAATCAGAGGAGTAAACTACAGTAATATGAAAAGTTTGCAGAAAAACGATGGTTAAAAAGAGTGGAAACACATCCAACCACATCCACCGTACAGTCATGTGACTTCACCCCAGTCTACAGGGAGCAGCGCTGCTAATGTTGCAGTGACTGTGTTGCTATATTTACCATGTTTAGACTCCTCTACAGGACTCTTTTTTAAAAAAAGCAACTAGCGACAAATCGCGTTACTTTTTATGGTGTTATTGGATACTTTCCTGGACTAACGTGGAACATGTATTATTGTTACTTTCTTCCCTTAGCAGTGGAGCGTTCGCAACCTGCTGCTCAGTAGGACAGACCCGCTGAGGCCAGAACGTTAATAAATTGCGTCCGTCTAAAGCTGCCACAGCTGATCACCCGGGTTCCAAGGTCAAAGGGCAAAATATTTTCTTTCTAAAATAAACGACTACACACTATCACCAAATCATCGATTTCATTTGCATCCCTAGTCACTTTCTTTCAGACCAGGTGTGTGTGTCTGGACTCTTCTCTGAGTCTAAACTGACCTCTTAAGAGATACAGAAAGAAGTGGGAATAAAACACCGAATTAAAAGGCTGGTTGAAGCCAAACCACCACCTGCCACTTCTGCCAAGTCCAAAATGTCCAGTTTGCACTGTAACATACAGGATTTGAGCATGGCCCACATGCAGGAGGAGACAGGATGGTGGTTCAAAGGTTGAATTTGGAACATTTTCATAAAAATCTATAATTTCAAAAAACATATTACCTCCTTGGAGTGTTTAGAGGGGCACAGAATGAAAGTACACTATTTCCTTTAAAAATGATATCTGAATTAAAATAGAATAAAGTATTGATTTTGATGGGCACATTGGCATTAGGTTTACATCTAACAGACAATAGCAGGCACCATCGTGGGTTGCCTAAGATGGTAAATAGTCCGTAATAGTGAGGCTGATAGTGTAGAGAGTGGCGGAGTCAGCAAGTTGAGCAGCTGCTTCATAGCCCCGGGGATTTTGTTGTTCTTCACAGGGGATGAGTGACTGTAGAGGATCGGGGGACAGAGTGGGTTTGGGTGAGGATTAAGAGCCTGGCGCGGGCTAGAGGCCTTGCTCTACTGTTGTGGCTGAGGCATTCGTGCACTGAATGTTGTTTTGGTGTTTGTGTTCCACATTCCACCTTTAACAGCATGTATTTTCTAGCAAGAGAAGGAGATAAAAAAACCACTCTACAGCGTTTGTCTGATGGGGAAAAAAACTGAACATTCTGAAATCAGATATGGTCAGTCATGCCTTAAACTCAAATAAAGTTAAATACACAACAGTAAATTAAAATTCACTTGTTGTAGAGTGAACCTGTTCTGACATAATAAGGCACCCAGACCCATAAATCTGTCCGTCAAAAAAAGGAAAGGCAAAAAAAAATTAACGACAAAGAATAAAAGTAGGTGAAAAGTACTTCAATTTGATATATATTTGTTTTACATAATGTTGATATAGATAAAAAAAAAATAAACATCTGCTGTGCTGTTATTGGATGACTGTGTCTTGGTTTGCCCACTGTTAGTGTTTATGTAAACAAACATGGAGAGCGACTGAGACAGCAATTACAGTAAGCAATATTTCTGAAAAAATTGAAGAAAATTAGTTTGTGTTTCAACATTTGGAATTGCTGGTTTAACAGTATTTCCTAAATTATGGCTCATTTAGTGTTTAGAAGCTGGATGATCCTCCTGTGAAACATTCTTCAGATGATGTACAGACTTAATCAGTTTATGAAGAAAGCCGACTTTATTAAAAAGTCCGGGTCATCTGATTGTTTTCTCTCCATCTGGGTTCTCACTGAGACAAGTTTACACATTGCCCTTCTCAGTTAAATCTCCTGCATGAAAATACGTCTCCTCCTCAAATTGTCCCTCTCTATAGTCCTCATGCGTCTGGTCGCGATGTCTCCTGTGGTCTCTTCAGCACTCCACTATGGTCCTAAGATTTAGTTTTAATTTTCAGTTTAAGCATTTTTTAATGTGCTAATTGACATGAGCTTCTATTTTGGACAAAACAACAGACAAACAGTGTAAACAAAGGAAGGATGTTCTTGTTCATCCAATGGCATCACATGCTACTTGAGAAAAAATGGTGGAATGGCACATTCAGCAAGGGGGCAGTAAATTTCAAACTTAATTCATTCTGAAATTCTGAAATTCTTTATTGAAAACATAAAAATAGAATTTTGAGCTCTAATATATTTTGTCAGTTGTTTCATACACATTTTAGATTCGACTTTACTATCAGAGCAAGACATGAAACAGTAACATTAACATGAACACTGGGGTAAAATGTCCTGAAATGTTTTGAAGTGTATCAAAACTTAAAGGAGTTATTCAGATCATAGGAAGTAGGTTTTTTGTGACCTCTTTAGGTAACCTTATTTTGGGGGGAAAAAAAACATGAGTTATGAAAGCCCGTGTAAAGTAACAACAAATGTGTGTTCTGAGTTTGTCACTGCACATGAATATTAGTTATTAGTCATCCAGCCAAATTTGAATGATTAAAAACACTGCGAAGCATGTGAAATTTGGTAACAAAATAATGAAAAAAGGATCAGTTTTCTCTGCTCTGAGACTCTGGGGGCGTGTCCGCTGCAAACCTGTCTGTCTCATCCTCTAGCAGCACCTCCTTCTCTTCCCCACATCACTGCATTTCCTCCGTTTCTGAGTTCCGGCTGGTTCGTTAAAGGAACTTAAGGCAGCTTTACAAAATCTGACTCAGTGCTGCCACGACAGGCGCTGTGGCTAACTGTAGCCACCAGCCAAGCCGGCACGGGAGCGCGCACAGACACTTTACAGACTGTTCGTCTTCACAGCACTGCACCGGGGAGGCTAACATACTTCACGTCAGGTCTCTCCACTCTGTTATTTGATTTGATCTCATCATTTTCATACTGTATCAGGCTCTAAACACGACCTATAATGTTTTCTCACCTGGTCACAAGGAAATGAGCCATGTCAGCATCCGTTTTCACTCCCAAATGCAGCTGAAGTTCCCTCCATGAACCGAACGCATATCCAATATTTATGCGGGTGCCTGCCAGGCTTCGGTCATATTTTTTTTAGACTCACGAGATGCCGCTGATAAAGTCTTTTTTTTCTTCGTGGTGCCACTTTTTTGGGGGGTGAGAGTGGATGCAGGTCGTTTGCTGGCTGCAGAAACATCCATAAGTATACCTTCAGTGTTTGAATCCAAGTCCACGGCGGCCATGTACTTCCTGTTCAAGAGCTGTCGGCAACGCGCATGCAGCGTCAATTTACGTCACATCCCTACAACTGCGCGGAAAATTCGGACGTCGAACTGCAGCGCATTATGTGGCACACAGCGTTTCCAAGGCAACAGACATATATGCGGATGGCCTCGTTATTTTGGGTTTTTAATGCTTCATGACCCATTAGCATTGAATAAACTGGAAATGCATGTGTAGTTTTTCACAAATCTTGCCTTAAGTCCCTTTAAGTTTGAGGTTCTACCCACATGTAAAACTGCGCATCGCTGCTTTTTGAGACGTTGAAATATTTCCACACAACCGCAATGCTTCAGACTTGTTGATCAGTGAAGGAGCGGAATGTGCTGCTACGCCATTCTGAGCTTTGTTTAGCATATGAAGGCAGCAGGTGGCAGAAGTAGCTCCTACCTATCATGCTGGTTTAGTTACTGTCTACTGTGTGGCTCCTCTGCACAAAATCGACCCAAAGCTTTTTCAGACGGTCATCCCTCGGATGAAGGAGCGGGAAAACCACTGAAGCTACCGCACTGTATGGTTTTATATGACGAGAGCAGCAGGGGGCGGGGTTATCCTGAAGGCTGCCCTTTTAGACCCGCCCATAAAATCCTGAAACAGAAAACTCTTGAAACGCAATTTGAAGGCTAGCTCCACAATTCAGTTTTTAATTGTTGGGAGGTTTCTCACATGTTTAGAATAGTACATTTATTATGTTTATAATGTGGTTAGAAGAAAATAGAAGAATTCCCTTTACACGGTCTCTATGAAAAGACAGACGAGTTACTGCCTGGTCGCAGGGTGCACTTGAGTGTCAAAACTTTCCGAGCATGTTTATGTGAATGTTTTGGGATGTTTTACATATAAAACCTCACACTAGGGATGTCCCGATCACGTTTTTTTACCCTCAAGTCTGAGTCATTTGATTTTGAGTATCTGCCAATACAGAGTCCCGATCCGACTTCTATAATACATTAAAATATTTGTGATACATTGCGATCATCAAGGAAATGCATCCCCTCTTAAAATGGCGACTGCGGGTTGCATGGTAAAGTGTTCCGGATACTGACGTCCCGCTAAAAGGTGTATAGATGCGTTAAAAAGTAATGAGAATATACTATATACATATATGTCCGAGTCCTGATCTGGAGGTAACGTCTGATTCTGATCGAATCTGAAACGATGTGATCGGGCCTGATTTCCGATCACGTGATCGGATCTGGACAACCCTACCTCCCACCACTGACAATTTCACCTTACCTTTTCAAGAATAGTCAGAAATGGCAAAAGGAAGAGGTGGGGATGATCCGGATCACCATCTTAATCCAGGAATTTTTTTAAGGATCCTTCATCATTGTTAAACAGAACTGTTTTAAAAATATCTACAGTACACGTAATTCCACAATAAATTGTCCAGGTGTTTGATAAAAGATTCGCCACTTGTGCTGTCAGAGTTTCTTTTGACAAGTAAACCTCAGTATAGCAGCATTATTGAACTTCAAACAACCCCTGCACAATAAATTTTATCCAACAATCAGCTCAGAGCATTTTCTGCAGAGATCTGCAAAATGTCAAGAATGCTCACACAATACATTCCTTACTCCAATTAGTTCCATGTTGCCTCAACTATTTAAACTTGTAAAAAATCTCTCACATAGTTAGATTATCTGTCATTCAGAAATACATCAAATGAGTGAGACTTGTCAGTATCGTATAAATGTGGTAAAATGCCAAATATGTGATAAAATCATATTCCTGTAAATAAAATAGGAAGCAACAAGCTTTTACTTATTTGAGTAAGTAGTGTGCAAAAGCATGCTTATTACCACACGTGTCAGTAAACAAGTCAAGCTTATTTCATGCTGTGAGTTCAGGTGGTATTTTAAGTCATGTTACAGAGAAAATCAAATTTACAAGCTGCAATGTCACCTCTTTAAATATGGTTTTAAAACTTCCATTAAAGATAAAAGAGAAAACAAGAATGGAAGTGACTGTTGCTCTGCAAAACCAGACACTTAATAAACTGATGTTTCGTTAACAGATAGAAAAATGAGCATAGGAATGAGGAAAAAATACCAAAAATAATGTGTTTTTTTATTGAAAACAAATATCTAGTAAAGTTTTGTCTCTGATTAAATTCTGTGGCTCAGTTTCAAGCTGTGATAAAGGCTCCAGTCCTGGTTCATTTGTTCTCCTAGAAGCTGTTTATTTTAGAGCCAAAAGAAATTGCTGCTGAAAACCTAAGAAATATACAGTGGGGCAAAAAAGTATTTAGTCAGCCACCAATTGTGTAAGTTCTCCCACTTAAAAAGATCAGAGAGGCCTGTAATTTTCATCATAGGTATACCTCAACTATGAGAGACAAAATGAGGAAAAAAAATCCAGAAAATCACATTGTCTGATTTTTAAAGAATTTATTTGCAAATTATGGTGGAAAATAAGTATTTGGTCACCTACAAACAAGTAAGATTTCTGGCTTTCACAGACCTGTAACTTCTTTAAGAGGCTCCTCGGTCCTCCACTCGTTACCTGTATTAATGGCACCTGTGTGAACTCGTTATCAGTATAAAAGACACCTGTCCACAACCTCAAACAGTCCCGCTCCAAACTCCACTATGGCCAAGACCAAAGAGCTGTCAAAGGACACCAGAAACAAAATTGTAGACCTTCACCAGGCTGGGAAGACTGAATCTGCAATAGGTAAGCAGCTTGGTGTGAAGAAATCAACTGTGGGAGCAATTATTAGAAAATGGAAGACATACAAGACCACTGATAATCTCCCTCGATCTGGGGCTCCACGCAAGATCTCTCCCCGTGGGGTCAAAATGATCACAAGAACGGTGAGCAAAAATCCCAGAACCACACGGAGGGACCTAGTGAATGACCTGCAGAGAGCTGGGACCAAAGTAACAAAGGCTACCATCAGTAACACACTACGCCGCCAGGGACTCAAATCCTGCAGTGCCAGACGTGTCCCCCTGCTGAAGCCAGGACACGTCCAGGCCCGTCTGGGGTTTGCTAGAGAGCATTTGGATGATCCAGAAGAGGATTGGGAGAACATCATATGGTCAGATGAAACCAAAATAGAACTTTTTGGTAGAAACTCAACTTGTCGTGTTTGGAGGGGAAAGAATGCTGAGTTGAATTCAAAGAACACCATACCTACTGTAAAGCATGGGGGTGGAAATATCATGCTTTGGGGCTGTTTTTCTGCAAGGGGACCAGGACGACTGATCCGTGTAAAGGAAAGAATGAATGGGGCCATGTATCGTAAGATTTTGAGTGAAAACCTCCTTCCATCAGCAAGGGCATTGAAAATGAGACGTGGCTGGGTCTTTCAGCATGACAATGATCCCAAACACACCGCCCGGGCAACGAAGGAGTGGCTTCGTAAGAAGCATTTCAAGGTCCTGGAGTGGCCTAGCCAGTCTCCAGATCTCAACCCCATAGAAAATCTCTGGAGGGAGTTGAAAATCTGTGTTGCCTAGCGTCAGCCCCAAAACATCACTGCTCTAGAGGAGATCTGCATGGAGGAATGGGCCAAAATACCAGCAACAGTGTGTGAAAACCTTGTGAAGACTTACAGAAATTGTTTGACCTCTGTCATTGCCAACAAAGGCTATATCACAAAGTATTGAGATTAACTTTTGTTATTGACCAAATACTTATTTTCCACCATAAATTGCAAATAAATTCTTTAAAAATCAGACAATGTGATTTTCTGGTTTTTTTTTTCCTCATTTTGTCTCTCATAGTTGAGGTATACCTATGATGAAAATTACAGGCCTCTCTGATCTTTTTAAGTGGGAGAACTTACACAATTGGTGGCTGACTAAATACTTTTTTGCCCCACTGTAACTAAACTAAAACAAAACAATAAAAGCTAGATAAGCTGACTTAAGTTTTTAATAGTGTCAGTGGTTGTTACCAGGAAATAAGACAGTTAAAATATCAGTTCATATATTTTTTTCAGTGTTTCACAAATCATGAAAGGCAGACACTTGCTGGCGTATCCTCCAATCAGCTTAAAACATTATACCTGATGTCCCTCCCTTTTGTAGGCAGTTTCAAATGGAGCGGTTCCAGATGTTTGTGTTTCCCCGACTCGACAAGAGGTGTGGCTACACAAAGATCTGGCAGAGCCAGGTTATAAAAGACTGGGATCTATTTTTCTGTCATCAGCTCCACATTTGGTCATTCTGCTGCTTTTGTGTAGCACAAAACGAGGCACGCTTCTTCTTCTAGTTTAATGGCTGCGGTTAAACAACATGCAGGGAGCATTACCGCCCCCTAATGGGCCTGCGCACTTCCATCATGTTTGATGGAGAAAATAGCTTCATAGCTGATCAAACTGAAAATAACTGTTCATGATCATATGATCACCCAGCACTTATCGGCTCCAAGAGATAATCTGTAAAAAACTTAAGGGGGGGGGATCTTGTTCTGTTAACCCTGTAAGACCCAACTTATTAAAAAATAGCCAGAAAATTCAGATTATTTGGAACTGAGATGTTTACAAAGCCTTAGAACAAAATTCACAAACGTTTTTTGCTGTATCATGTTATTTATAATATATTTTTTGAATCACATTTATTACATTGGCCGTCTTTACGGTTTAATTGTAATATAAAAAATGAGTTAATAATAATGCATTCATCCATATAATAATGATGATTTAACCTGAAAAAAAAAGGCAATTGGATCATTTACTGGGAGCAACCATGTTAGACATGATCAAAACTGTAGCAAATATGATACAAGGGGCATTATAGGGTTAATTAACAATGAGAATCTTTACTTATTTGTCTGACTATCAGAGTTTAGTTTCTAACGCCTATGCTGGATTAATAGGTTTTCAAACTCGTCTCTCTTTTGGTTACATTCATCTCGTAGCGCACAGCAGAAAGGTCAGTTTCATGACTCAAACCACTGTTGTATTTAATAGTCCTTGGAATCTGCTGCTACAGTATGAGTCATGTAGAGATTTCTCTGAAGCTCAGCTCGTGGATGTGGATCACAGATGCACTCACACTCTTTCTTAAACATCCCGTACACCTCCAGTTCTGCTTCACCCTTCCCAGTCTGTTTAATTTTCACACCTCGAGCAGAGCGACGCGCGCTCATGAGACGCACAATCTCACATAGAGGGCATAATCATCTAACTCCACCGAGCATGTCATTCCAATTGTCAAGGTAATTAGTGAGGTCTTGCTCTGACTGTCAGGACTCGGCTAACAGCAGTGTCAGACGCACATCTGCATGCGAACATTGTTTTCACAGTTAGGAACAAAAGTTAGATGAAATTAAAGGGTTGCACCTTGCAGCTTGTGGTGCAAATTGTTTCGTATTTAGTCATTAGTTAAGCAAAATTGTTAAAGGTCTTATCAGTTTTCTAGGAATTCAACACATGACTTTGTTGTCCACTTGTTCAGCCTTGGCAAAATCCGCAAGCTGTCTTTTTAGTCCGACTGATGAAAAATAGTCCAGCATATTTTAGAAGCTGAAATGGAGTCCACTGAGAAAGAAACTTGGCTCTGCACGCTTATTGCTTACCGAAAGCAAACGGATAAACAGAAAAACTCCTCAGAGGCTGTGGCCAGAGAAAAATATTTAAACTTTCAACACTTTGGTTTAAAATAATATTAGATCTATAAAATGGATCATTTGGGACTCTTACAACTCGAGTAAAAGCATAAATCATGAAATGCACTAGATCATCATTTTCAAAAGAAATCTATCCAAAGCTTGATCATTTAATTTTAAAATAATAGTTTAGTTTTTTGAAGTTTTGTTCTGTGGCTCTGGAGACATGGTTACCAGACTGGTTAGCTAACGACTAGTCAAAGCAGGCTCAGAACAATGTGGGTTTCTACTGCTTTAAAGGTTCTGTATCCTGCTATTTTACAGCTTCCAATGTTTGGGATAGACACATATATAATAAAATCTTACCTTTGGTGTTCTATAGTCTTCATTTGTCCTGAAATATAATTTCTTGAGTTATTCTCTGACTAAGAAGTAAAATGCTTGTGAGTGCCCCTCGAGCTGCCTGAATAAAATTGTGAACTCTCACAGCTAAATTCACATTTTCACTGATACATTTTTAGTAAGTAATATACGACATAACAGTGGTACTTAGTGTCTTGCTTCAGACTCTCGCAGCTTGGTGTGTGTGTGTTTAATCTGCAGGGGCAGCATGGACACACCGGGCAGGTCCTGGTGTAACATTGTTACATCACTATGTTACAGTCAGTCATTTTCCAGGAGAAAGAAAAGCAGCTGCTCAGAGTGCAGGATTCAGGAGGAATGATGAAAAATGAATGAATTAAGCCAAAAACCACTCTGGGTTTTTAATAAGGAAATAACATCACAACATGGTTAAAAGCTCCAAAAAAGGATTTTGCATGTGAATTATTTATATCGCCCTTTATTTTACATTGTCTGGTTAGTTGCATGGAATTTGTGGTTCTTTGCAAGTGCAAAGAGAAGCAGCAGCAGCTAGCTGTAGCAGCCTGGAATACTTTTCACAAGAAACTCATAATATTTCAGTTGGAGCAACATTAAAAACTATGTGATTGTAAAACTATATATAGTTTTTTTTCAACTTCTATGAAATTTTTTAAACAATGACAGAACTCCACTTTGATTCATTTTACGTATTTGGACAGGCCATTAGCTCATCATTTCTGTCAGTACTATTCTCTATTTCTCTAAACAAAAGTTATTCAAAGAGCAATCTACAACATATTCAGATATTAATACTTTTCACTGAACCTCACTTTAAAAGATATGAATCACCCCTTTAAGAGGTTCCAAACTATAAAATTTAGATCATCTTATTCTCCAAACTTAACAAGTTGTGTCTGTACAGTCATGATCATTTCCACTTTTGCCGAAGAGGAAAACGTTTGTCACGTAACAAGGTGTATGATGAGATTAATTGGATGTTTGTGGAGCAGTAATGGATCCTGCAGTGAACCGCTCTATAGATTGGGTGACAGTCCCAAAGGATCTGCAACCAATCTGCAGAAATCTACCCACAATGCCACTTATTGTGCAGCTCGCATGAACGCCATTAAACATCCTCTAACTACACTTCATTGTAATGTAGGAACAAACTAGATAGTATAATATCAAGATCATTTGCCAATAAAATCCTGTATTATTTATAATTGGACAGGTTATGTGATAATGGACATGCAAATTGAACTTTTTTTCCATGAACACATGAAATAAATAATTCAAAATAAGACTTTCAGTTTAAGGAAAGCAACAGGCTGCAATTAAAATGTGAACCTTCAATTAGTAGCTCTCCAATTACCAACATTTTATACACATCACAGATTTTTCTCTGTGCAAACACAGAAAGCTACATTTTATGCTCTAGCAGACATAAAATGGTAACATACTGCAGTTTAAGATTCAGCACATTGATCCCTCAAACACCACAATCAAAGCCAGACCAACATACCAAAAAAAATGTGTTGCTCTCCAGAATAATAACTTTTGACCTACTCAAAAAAGCAGAAGTTGAAAAAAAGAACTGCAGAAAGGCACAAGCAGAATCTGTCTTCATTATTTACATGGAACAATCATTTGTTACTGCCTTTAAATCAAAGTTTTGCAGCAATAAAATAGACCTCTTCATACTAACTGTGGTAGTCTGAAAAGAAATCCTTTGATTGGAGTAAACGTGTATTTTAAACAGAAGTAGACAAAAAATGATGAATTTTTACTTACTCAAAGAAGTGATTTCCAATCAGTTTTCTTTCAGTTTTAATCTCTCAAACTACGCAGGTGGCGATAAAACCCGAGTTCTCCCGTGTCCGAACGGCCTGTATCTGTTTCATCACAACTCCTTTGTTCGTTAGTATTTAGCAGCTCCTGCAGTTGAAACCACGCCTAGCATGCTGCTGGCTAAAAGCTGTTAGCATAAGAAGAAGCAAACAGAAAGACATGACGTCTGATGTTGCCATGCACAGCCGGACAGGAAACAGTATTCTTTGCTCTCATAGGCTAGTTTGTTAGCCAATCAGAGTCCAGCAAATTTAAACAATGAATATGAATGAACTGCTGCTCGAGGCCTGACGGAAGGAGCCGGAACCACCCGAATTTTAACGCAGAGAGATTGAAAGGTCTGTTAATAAGTGTTTCCTGACGATTTTTAGATATAAAATGTTTCATAATACTGGTTAATACTTAAGAAATAACCACAAAGTCCCGAAATTTGTATGAAATGGCCTCTTTAAGGAGCCTATAAAGAGTCTTTACTGCACACTGAATGACTTTACAATGTCTCAGCACCAAAGCTGCACAGTGATTACAAAGCAATCTTTCAATGGTTGGCATCAAAAATGTTGCATTTGGATTTCTGCTTTGATTTTGATTATCAATCAGCACCATTTTTTTTTCCACAGGAGACAAATAAAACGTGAAAAAATAAAAAGCTAAAGTACTAAAACATCTTGTGAGAGAATGTTGAGCTACACAGTTTAGTGATCTCTCATGTGAGAAAATAAAAATAAGGAAAAGCAAGCTGTGATGCTTAGTTTTGTGTTTTACCTGGTCAGTTATTGTATAAAATAATTTTTAAAAATAATCCAGATTTAAATGTAGACCTTAGATGCTCTTTTCTGAGACCACTCCTCTGAAACATCACTGTTGGCAGTATGAGCTGCTGACGTGATATTTTTTAGAAATGTTCTAAAAGAATAGCGTGTGAGAATGCCAGTGTTTACAGTATTTAGTGCTGGCATCTCACTGAGGTTTTCCAGCTTCGTACTAAATCTTTAAGATGATTGCATAGTGAAACTGTGTGAATGTAGCAGCTAATCTTCCAGTGTATTCACTGTGGGTAAGTGATGCACAGCAGGCTTTTTGCATTGAGTGTGTTGCTCAATTACACACCACCCTCGCACACAATGGCCTGTATCACTGTGAGACCACATTCTTCAGAAATCTCTGGTGTTACTATGTGGCTCTTTTTTTTATTCTCAACAACAATAGGTTTTGTGTAAATCATCGGAAAATGACTGAATATTAAAAAAAAAGCCTTCCATAGATTTTGAGTATTTTTGAAATAATACTTGGGACAGATTCATAACATAAAAAAGTTTGTAAAAAAACATTTCACCACCACTAATTGGGAGAGAATCAAACAAATGTAATTCCTGAAAAGCATAAATAGCACCTTTAAAATTGGCTGTCTACTAAATGGGGGCTTGCTATGCTGTTTTTGATTTGCAAATTTAGATTTACAAGTAGATTTTTAAGGTGCATTCACACCAGCCCTGTTTAGTCCACTTGAATCGAATTCTAGTTCGTTGGCACAGAAAGTCCGGTTTGTTTGGGGAGGTGCTAACGGGCAACCGAACTCTGATTCGGACCAAACAATCGAACTCTAGTCCAACTAAAAAAGTGGGTCTCGGTTTGATTGAAACAAACTCTGGTGCGGTTTGACTGCATGTGTTAATGCAACCGAACCGAGACCACACCAAAAGCAGGAAATGGATTATATTGTGCAGCTGTGTCAGCCGCCTTGTGTAGTCCTCTGTCTTGTTATCTGCTCATTCTGAGTCCAGTGCTGCAGAATATTGGTCTGGTGCAATCACTGAACAAAAAGATCCCAAAACCACCAGAATCTGCTGCTACTCCAAGTTTTCCAAGATTGCTTACATTTCACGTTCCCGCTGCAGCACCAGGAAGTGCAGTAACAACAATAAAAAAGTAGTGCAGAAACTCTACAGCGCCACCACAGGTGGGGGTGTAACATGCTCTAAAGGTCTTTTGGTTCGGTTCATAAAGTGCAGTGTGAATCCAAACCGCACCAACTAAAAACAGCAACAATGTTGCAACTTTGGTCCCCAATCAAACCGAGTCCACTGGACTATCAGGTGTAAATACTGTCTTAAATAAATCCAGAAGAAAAATGAACCAATATTTAGGTAAATCACTGATAAAACAAAAAGTACCAAGTTTGTAAAGACCAGCATTCATTCGACATGCAGGGAAAGAGTAAAAGATTTAATGTGCCTGCAAAATTAGCAATAACTGCAGCTCAAGAAGAAAAAAGGAAGAGGAGCAACATGCTGCACTGCTGCCTTTCTAGAGTGGGCAGAAGGAGACAAAATGTCTTTGTTTTTTGAATTCAATTGTTGCAAAAAATCTCGACACAGAAATTGTCTGAAATCCTTTTTTGTTGTTGGTTATTGAACATTAGTCCAAATGTTGTGGATACTTCAAAAGTTTAAAAAAAGTATCCATTCTGAGAGTAAAAATACAAAATGAAAACTAGAGATTTTTTTAAGAATTTAGAAAACATGTTTTAATCGTCTGGTTTGTTTTAAGCAGACCGCTTTTTAAAGCTTTGAGAATGTCTGTTTTTCTTTTCTGCAGGATATCTCGCATTGCCTGTCATTTTTCCCAGTGTTTCTTCACTGTCTCCTCAGATATCCCTCAGGGAAAGGATGGGGCATCCTGACATCATCCACAGTGGCGGTGAAAATATGATGTTGGTAGAGCACCAGTAAAACCAACACTGTTTAGTGTCATCAGCTCTGTCACCTCAGGGGAGTGACCCAAGCTGGAGCAGTGACTGTGACAGTAATGGGACAGGTCTCTGAGAGAAGGGTCAACAGGGATGACAGGGGGAAAAGAACAGGAGAACAAGTGAGGGTCTGGTGACTGAGGAGATAAACACAAGCAAAGAAGAGATGGATGGAAAACCATTTTGGGGGTTTTGGTGCAAAATTTAGACAGATCAAAGGGACAAAATATAGGTAAAAAAAGGATTTATGAGGTCTTTTAAGTGTGTTTTTGTGGAAAGGTAATGAATAATTAACATCTTACCTGGTACAAATGATGTCAATAAAGTTCTGAATAGATTGACAATCTAATTTTTATCCCCAGTGGATTACTGATATCTTAAAACACAACTATGACGGCCTCTGAGTTCTAGTCTGGCCGTTTGTTTGTACACCCGTTTTTCTGTTCTTTCACTCTTTTTCTTTCTTTTCCTTTCTTGTCACTTTCTTTTTACATAGGGCGGTTTCCACCTTGATGGGCTGGCGAGTGACAGCCGGTGGGGATCAGCTGAGTGGGGCCAGATGAGTCGTAGTTGGGCAGCTGGCGGCATTAAAAGTCCGTGGACCGGTGATACGAGGGGCGAGAAGGCGAGGGGGCGAAAAATCGATGAGATTCCAGATTCATGCCAGTGTGAAGATCCAGTTTGTTTTTCCCTATAACAAGACTAAAGAAGCTGATTCATTTAGTTTGCAAATAAACCCGCTTGTTGATTTTACACACGCTTCCTAAGTTCGTTTCCGTTTAGATTCCTGGACCCCTATACTCTTTATTTTACAGTTTGTTTGTTTTTTTTTTTCTTCTTTTTCTTGTTACCGCCCAAACAAGCCTGGGTCGTAACAACAACTAATCTCAAAATATTAGTTTATTTGAATGTTATTTTTTAAAACCACAATACTATTGTTAATTTTCTAATTAAATAATTATTATTAAAGATTAAATTGAATGTTTATTTGCAGTAGAAATGAGTCAAACTAGCCCTCTTAGTTCAACATTTCACACTTCTGGACAGTATTTCATTGAATGTTTTCTGGAATAATCATGAAATGTGAATTTAACAGCAATGTAAACATTTCTAAAATAGCATTCACATGAGTCACTAGGATATTTTGTCAAACAGTTTTGATGCCAGGGGCCCTCCACTCAAATTGGCCCTATGTGATGGATGAATTAATAAATGATTAAAGTTTCTCGAGAGAGAGACAGACATAAGTCATCTAAAAGTTGGTAATTTAAATATTTTTATGATGTGTCTCCGCATGGTTATGGTTCATTTAACAATTGTAGACTTAAAGAGGCCCTTCCATTAAAAACATTTTTTCTGAGGTTTCTGTTGAATATTTTAGCTCCCCAAACTACGCAGGTGGCGATAAAACCTGAGTTCTCCCGAGTTCGAACGGCCTGTATCTGTTACCTCACAACTTCTTTGTTCGTTAGTATTTGGCAGATATCACAGTTGAAACCACACCTAGCATGCTGCTGGCTAAAAGCTGTTAGCATAAGACGTAGCAAACAGGAAACCACCATGTCTGACGTTGCCATGCACAGCGGGGCAGGAAACAGTATTCTTTGCTCTGATAGGCTAATTTGTTAGCCAATCAGAGTCCAGCAAATTCGAACAATGAATATGAACAAGCTGCTGACAAAGCAGTTGAAGCAGCCTGACGGAAGGAGCCGGAACCACCCGTATTTTATCGCAGACAGATTGAAAGGTCTGTTAATAAGTGTTTCCTGATGTTTTTTAGATATAAAATGTTTCATATTACTGCTTAATACTTAAGAAATAACCACAAAGTCCTGAAATGTGTATGAAATGGCCTTTTTAATAAGTTTGTTTTTTCTTTTTATTTTCTTCTGTATAAGAATATGCCTTGTCAGCTAGTCATTTCATTTATCATTTTTTAGTCCAGAAGCTATGAGACTCATCTATGAATCTGGCTGCCAGCAGTCATTGTTCAGATTATTTAGGATGCAGCAGTGTTGTCCACCACCTCAACATACACAACTAAACAGTGTTTTCTATGGGCAGTCTGGAGAAAGAGGTGTTGATCCTGTGATTTGCTCATTTAGCTCACTCCTAAGATTTCTACTGCATCTGCATTTTCAGGAGACTTTGGAGAAAGAGTTATTTTAAAGTCTTCTTACCTATATTGTATCCTGCTGGGTTTCTTGGAAAAAACATCCAGTGATATATTCTTTTTTTGCTCAGAAGGAGTTTCATTTTCAAGCCTTTAAGAACATTTTGAACCTACATTTCTTGAAAGACCTCGTTCCAAAATTGCTGCAGCTAATTTTGCCCTGCTGATTCAGTGGTGAGCAGCTTGTGTATTGTACCTTTCAATTTTATCCAGGTATAGTCTGATGAAAAAAGATCCCTGTAGGCAATAAAAAAACCTTGTCAAAATCTTGAAGACCTAATTTATGAATTTGACTCGCTGCATTTTCATATATTTATTCAGGTAATTTTGTTGAAGGTCAAACAATGAATTCTTAAGGATTTTCAAAACTAAAACAGATTCTGTTTTTTTTTACTGAAAACAGCAAGAGTTATTTGTCATATAGATGATTTAGGTCAAGAATGAATCAGCCTTCCTACACATAAGGACAAAAGCAGGAAGAATCTTTGCTACGCATGTCTCTCCTATATGCAGCACTGGTATGGGTTATATGGAATAAGTTGACACATAACAACAACAGACATGACAAACCTGGTGAGTCGCAGCTTATCACAGCTCTCTGACTTTGCCATGTGTCATCACATGCCTGTCTGCTGTCTGTCATGAACCCTTCCAAAATGACTAAATATTTTTGTACAGCTTTGGAAAATATTGTCAGCCTTGATTATTGCTCCTACCAGTGTTAGTACTTTATCGTTCTCTGGTATTTACTTTTTAAAAACGAGGGAATGTATGTTGCCCACAGCCTTTCATGCCAGAGTTTTAAAGTAAGATCAATTCATGTTAAGAAATGAAGGAGTGACAGCCATATTGATGGAATCTTTAAAGGTCCTGTATCCTGCTATTTTGAAGCTGTCAACATCTGGGATAGGCACATATATGATAAAATTTTACCGTTGGTATTATATAGTCTTCATTGTTCCTGAAATATAACTTTTATTCTCGAGTTATTCTTCGACCAGTGAGTAAAACACTCAGTTTACCTAAAATCCCGCCTCTTCTCCAGGCCCCCTCCTCCTGAGTGCTGCCCCTCGAGATGCCTGAATAAAATGGTGAATAAATTCCTGTAACTCTCACAGCCAAATGCACATTTTCACTGAGACATTTTTAGGAAGTAAAATACTATAAAACAGTGGTGCTTGTGTCTTGCTTAGGACTCTCACAGCTCGGGGCGTGTGTTTAATCTGCAACAACACATCATCAGTAGGGTAAAACTAACCTGTCTCCCGACGGTCTAAACCCAGCTCACATTCCATATTAGTGGTTGAACAATCCAACGCTTGGTGACCATTTACCATTTAATCTGCAGGGGTGGCACGAATACACCAGGCAGCTCTTGGTGTAACATTGTTACATCACTATGTTACAGTCAGTCATTTTCCAGGAGAGATTGGAGCAGCTGCTCAAAGCACAGGATGCAGGATAATTAATGAGAAATGTGTGTATTAAGCCAAAAACCACTCTGTTATTTTTAATAAGGAAATAACATCATAACATGGTGAAAAGCTCCAAAAAAGTGATTTTGCGTAGGACCTTTAAATCAGCATGTTAGCATTCAGTGTATGTGTTCTGAATGACTCAGCTACAATTGTATGAGCTCAATGCCTATAAAAGTTGCTGCCCTTTTTTGTGTTTGCTAAGGTTTATCAGCTGTGGTGGCCATCTTGATTTGAAGATTTAAGATTTTATGTCTATCCCAGATGCTGAAAGCTGTAAAATATCAGGATACAGGACCTTTAATACTCAGTAAAATAGAAAGTGAATTACAGAGTCCAGCTAGGACAGAAAGGCTGTGGTCAGCAGACAGAACAATGGTTGCTAATCCAGGTAGTTCAAAAACAATCAGCAAAGGTTTCCAAAAAGGGTCAGGCAAGACGGTGGTGGTGAGATGTACTTCAGTGATTACTTCCTGGGAGTTTCAATAAAGTGCTTCCAGTGAATCATGAGTTACTTTGCTATCAAACACAGAGAGTCGAAAAACAACGTCATCCATCTTTTCCCATTCATTGATGATAAAACCTTTAAAGAGGCCCTTCCATTAAAAACAGTTTTTCTGAGGTTTCTGTTGAATATTTTAGCTCCACAGGTGTTCTTACCTTCATAGTGGGTGTGAAAACAGGTCAACAACTTCTCTTTCAGTTTTTATCTCTCAAACTATGCAGGTGGCAATAACACCCGAGTTCTCCCGAGTCCGAACGACCTGTATCTGTTTCGTCACAACTCCTTTATTCGTTAGTATTCGGCAGCTCCCGCAGTTGAAACCACGCCTAGCATGCTGCTGGCTAAAAGCTGTTAGCATAAGACGTAGCAAACAGGAAGACACGACGTCTGATGTTGCCATGCGCAGTGGGGCAGGTAGCCAATCTGAATCCAGCAAATTTGAATAATGAATATGAACAAGCTGCTGCCAAAGCCTGACGGAACGAGCCGGAACCAGACAAATTTCAACGCAGACAGATTGAAAGGTCTGTTAATCAATGTTTCCTGATGTTTTTTAGATATGAAATGTTTCATATTACAGGTTAATACTTAAGAAATAACCACAAAGTCCTGAAATGTGTATGAAATGACCCCTTTAAGTATGGAGGAATTAAACAATATGTTTTATAAGAATTAACTGTTTGTGTAAGAGAAGATGGATTTGTTTGTAGCAAGACTTCTTGGTAATACAGTATCGTGTTAAACACCTGTGATGCAATGATGCTAGTAGTATGCAAGCATCCCTGCTATTTCAAGATGCAGCCACAAAGGTAAGGTAAGGCGGGGGGGGGTTGGAGCCTTTGAATCATCCGATTTAAGTTCAAACTCAACAAAATGAACTCAGAGTATTTAAAAGGGAATTCTGAATGCTATACGATCACTCATCCTGACAACTCTGAGGACAGATTCCATGTTACTTAGCCCTCCCTCTTATTGGCTGAGCATTTACAGATATATTCATTGTGCGAGAAGGAAATCTAAAATGATCAGTTGCACATTCATGGCAGGGCACATGTTTTTTGAATGCATGTTCACTTACATAATAGCTCTTCTTTGGCAGTTATGTCACCAGTAGCAACTAGTTATGCCACTTTTCTCTCATGCCAGGCTGCCTCTGTCTTTATTAAACCTGCAGGAGCTTTTTAGTTTCAACAGGAGAGATGAGGTTCTCTGTTTCTCTGATAACAAACAGTTCTTGCTTTTTTTCTCCATTTTCCTTTCTCTGCTTTACATGAGAGAGAGAAAAAAAAGATAATAATGTCATAAAATGATGGCGCATCAGCATTCTCTAGAGGCCGATGGAGGGCATAACATATTCTTTCTCAAGAGGCATTCATCTTTCTCTCTGTCTGATCTTCCTGCCTGCCTGCGTCTTCTCAGTGCGAGATAGTATCATATTTATTGCAGAATTCATCTCTCTGCAGACTGTTCTATTTCGAGCTGGGTACAGTCTCCCCATTTTTAAAAAGGAACTGACTTGTATTATGTGAAAATAGGAATCCAGATAGACAAGCTGTCTTGTGGGTTATGATGAATTTACATGTAAAGGTTGGTCAACATAACTGTGACACTCCCTGACTGAACTTGGAAAAAAAAAACAGACACATAATTCTTTCCCTACATTTCTTATCTTCTGTCATTATTAATATTTCGTCACATTTGAGCAACATTACACAGTAACATTCCAACAGTTTAGTTTGTGGATATCTGATGTCATGTGTGTTGGACCCTGTACTTCCACTTTGTTAACATGTTGCATTCATGACACATCCAACCAGTGGGTGTGTCTGCAAATTACTTGGAAACCAAAATGAAACAAAAGCCAAAGACAAACAAAGCCAATGAAAAAAAAAAACCTCAGAGAGTAAACTCCCTACAGAGGTATGCATGGGACTGTGTGCTACAAAGGCACATTTATGTTTGTTTTCATGTAAGAAATTAGATGCAGAATGATGAAGATTATTAGTATTGTATTATTATTATAACTACTATTATTATTATAGTGCTGTACATTAAAGGTACAGTATGTAAAGTCACATTGTAACAGATCTCGATCTCAGCCAGCTGGCTGGTCGCTAGTTTTTGTCACTTTAAAAACGCTGTTCTGCGCTGGAATCATTATTTCCACATCCAGACTTCCTGGTTCCATAACGAATCACATGTGAGTCGCAAGGCTGCCAAGTCTTCAACACGAGCAGCTGTAATTAAACAACGAGCAGCAGCAAAAAGTAAAAAACTACTGCATCCTTTCAACTGAGCAGCCGAGTTGCATGTCATTGGGTTTTTAAACACACTTAGGAAAACTCAACGCTGAACAAATGGACCATTAGACATTCCCAAAAATTGAACAAACACAAGAGAAACTAAATGAGGATCAACATTGAAACCGGCAACCCAACAGAAAAATCAGAGAGGGGTGGGGGTGAGTGGCTGAGACGATTTTTCTTTTCAACTTGAACTGCGGTAGTCAGATTTGACGACAAGGTCTAATTCTTACATACTGTACCTTTTAAATGATAAGTATGATGCTATGAGGGATATGATTTTGTATTGAAATTAAATCTTTAAAGGTTGAATATGGAATACGAAAACCACAACAACTTCCATTGCATGGATGCCGCAGCCACAACAACAGAACAAGGCCTCTAGCAGTTGGGGCGCCAGGCTCGTGACCACCGCTCTGATGCCGTGAAAATTCCTCACTCGAACCTACTCTGGCCCCTGATCCTCTCCGGTCGCTCTTCTCCAAAGAAGGACAACAAAATCCCCGGCGCTATGAAGCTACTCCACCCACCAATTCTGCCACCCTCCACAGTACCAGCCTTGCTACTACGGACTGTTTAGTGTTTTAAGCAACCTGCAATGGTACCCACTGCTCTGTCAGCTATTGGCTGGTATATGTAAAAATAATGCCAAAAAAATTGCCAATGTCGTGCCCATCACAATAAATATTTTATTATATTTTACTTTAAATATAGTTTTTAAAGAAAATACTGTATTTTCATTCTGCACCCATCTATACGCACCGTGAAGGTATTATGTTGTTAAAAATAATGTTTTTCATGGAAAGTTTCGCTAAAGTTTTCATTACATACAATCCCATTTTTTATTTCTTTCATCTGTCCTAATGTTTGTTAGACGTTTATAACTATATGGAGGCAGCAGTGTTGTTTTGTTTGCAAATGAAACTATAAAGTGGAATCTACAGGCCAAATGCACGTACTTTATAACCTGCTTATCCACCTGCTTGTTCTCTTTCCATTTCAAAGAAATGTCTGGTTTCTTTTATTGTAGCTCATTCCAACACATGATTGTCTGAACACACTTTTTTCTTTCTTGTGACACCGCCTCTCTGTCAGTGGCAAGTTCTCTCATGCCCAGCCTGTGCAGGTTGGAAACCCATGTGATTTAGAGCTTGTGATGCTCCACCCATCATTTCCTGTTCTCAATCCCTCCACCAGGTCTTCACCTTAAACTCAGCCCCCATTTCCAGGTGAGAAACCAAGTCATTTACTATCACGGCAAGAAAAGCTAACACACATCAATGTCAAGAAAAATCTCTTTTATTTGGGCCTCTCTCTCTCTAGGGTAAGATGTTTTATTTTTGTCTTTTATTTACAAAGCCATTTTTTAAAGAAGTGTTATGTAGGTCAACTGCTGAATTTCAATATAGTTTCAGATGAATACTCAAACAAAAACTATGCAATCTAAAAAAGCAGGAATGTGTTTTATTCTTTATGTTCTGTCACACTATGAAAAGGATCTTGTGATTTCTACGGATAACTATAAACTGACTTGAACTACTTGATTGATAATGAAAAAAGGTCATTTTTGGATGTAAATCAAAGGATAAAAAGAGGATTATAAAAGCTACATATAAAAACTTTTCCTTGCGCTGAGAGCAAAACCATCCAGGAATTGTTTTTGTTGGGTGTGCAGGTACTTACAAGTCGCTCAACCTGCAAAGCCAGTTCCAGTTAATGCAGCAAAAAGATATACAGTATATAGTCTATAGTTTATAACTCAATTCAGTTTGTGAATCAACCGTTGCAGAAAAATGTAAGAGATTTATTCTCAAGTTATTTTTAATTTCTTGTTACAATATCCAAATGCATCACACAGTCTGATAGTGATATGTGTGTTCTGTCACCACAAGGAAGGACAAACCTTTAGCAAGTGTAGATAGATGAGGTCAGCTGCTGTTGTAAGAATAGAAGAAGTTACAATCGAGAGCAAATAGGGAAACAAATTGTATTTTGTATGAGGAAGATGGCAAAGCTGGAGATGTTTTATCAGAGAAGTTTGTTTTTTTCCTTTATTCCTCCAAATTACATGCAATCGTGCCCTAATGAGGAAAAAATGCATACTGTTTACATTCATTGAAAAACTAAACTGTAGTATATAGTTACTATACTATCTTTAATGCACATTTGCATTGGGTAAACAGTTAGACGGGATTTGTGGATGAGCTTCCTGCAGTTGAAAACACACCAGTAATACTACGGTACACCAGTAGTACTATGGTACTTTAAAATAATCATCCAAACTCACAGAGAGCATCTGACTGCAGACCACACCAGACTAGGCAATATGATTTGTCAAAGTTATCAACCTAATATGATTGTGTATTTTGAATGCAAGGTCTTGAAAATCATTCTTGTAGGGGCACAGATTTTGAAAAGGGTGGCATATGTAAATGGCCCATAACCTTGACTTTTTTTTTTATTTTAAAAACTATATTTTTACTATAAAAGTATTTTTTTTAAACTAAATTACAGACTGTTTGTCATAATTTAAGTGGCACCATAGACCAAAATGAAATCAAAATCTGTCAAACACAAAGGCAATGGTTTACTTTAATTATTCACTATCTATATTTAGTGGAAAAGGTATTGATTGTCTTAGCTTTTAGGGTGGAGGAGAGCACAAAGACCAGTCTCATTGGAAGAGTGGCCTGTGCCCCTTGGGCCACCCCTCTTGATACACCCCTGTTTGAATGGCTAACTACTGTAATATATTATTTAGACAC
Source organism: Pachypanchax playfairii (assembly GCA_006937955.1). Taxonomy (NCBI): domain Eukaryota; kingdom Metazoa; phylum Chordata; class Actinopteri; order Cyprinodontiformes; family Aplocheilidae; genus Pachypanchax; species Pachypanchax playfairii. The sequence continues at coordinate 74,181 of SSNP01000262.1, forward strand.
CATTTAATTTATCTAATTTTCTTCAATCAATCAACTAAGTAAAGAAAATACAGAAAGAGGTTATTTTAAAGCAGAGAAAGCTGCTATGAGAGGCTGGATGTCCGAGCAGTGACTATAAAAGTTGTGTCTGTTCTCGTAAATAGAACAGTGTTGAGGAATCACTCTGGATTTCATGCTATGAATCACTGGTAGGTGGCCAGACACTGCTAGTTGGGGGACGATACTTAGAAATAATTGGAGGCATGTGATGGGTTTTTAATTTCTTGCTGTGAGGCCTCACTGTTGTGTCACTTGAATTTCAAGCATGTTCAAAAAATTTGCAAGAGAACAAGTTTTCTCAAATATCTGTATTAAGTTTCTGCAAAGTCAAAGTGCAAGAAGTCTGAGACAACTATAGGAAAGTCTGGTGATCAAATTGCAAATAAAATGCAAACAATTTCGATGTGTAATTAGAATACTTTGGAACTAAATGACAACAGGAAAAGTTGTACATTAGTCTTATGTAGAACAATCAAGTTGTACATACCTGGTAAATGTGATCCCAGCTGAAAATGTATTAATTTACTCATTATTTTGTAGTTAATTTCAGCACCACCAGTCTCAACCCAGTAAATTTCTTACTTAAAGCAAGTGTGATTTGTAAATGATAAGCCAGAGGATTTAAAATAAACTGTTCAATAGGTAAAATACCTCAATATCAGAGTCCTAGAAGCCCAACCTTGACATTTTTGCTGCAGCCTAACTCACCCATTTTGAAATAAAAGGTAAAGTGTGGTAACATTAGCAGCCACTGAACGTGTCTGGCTCTAAATAGCCCACGTTTGGATCCTGATGGCATTTGCAGAGTCGTGTAATTTAATCGTCAGAATTGCTGGATGAGAGAGAGAAAATAGCAACTGATTTGACAGCTTAATATGTTGACGGCAATGCTGAAACTGTGACAGAAAAGCATTGCAGAATTAAAATACTGAGGATTAGATGAGATGGAGCTGAAATGGAACGGTGGGCACGGAGGCTGTTATCCAACTTTTTTCTCTGACAGGCTGCAAAGCGTTTATCAGAATGAGATATAAATGTTGAAAAAAACAAAAATTAAAAAAAAACTCAATTTTTCTGTCACTAAAAAACAGTCATTGAGAAATCCTAACCTGTTTGAATCACAAAAATACTCCTTATGTCTACATAGCAATATAAAATATGTTCCAGTGTTAAAATAAGAAAAATAGCTACACGTGATTAGGAACAGCTATATATTTTTAATGTCTGTATCACTACATCCATGTTATCAGGCAACAACGCCCATACTATACTAATTTACAACTAAACACCCTCCTTTGAAGGAAGTGAGACTGCAGTAGTTTGATTTGAGGGGGGGGGAAATTACATGGAGATACAGAGAACAGCTTGACCTTAACTCTCCAGGCTGCCAGAGCATGTGTGCCCAGCGCCACTGATTAGGTCAGCCAAGGTCACAAAGGAGAATACATACATAGATATACAGTGGGGCAAAAAAGTATTTAGTCAGCCACCAATTGTGTAAGTTCTCCCACTTAAAAAGATCAGAGAGGCCTGTAATTTTCATCATAGGTATACCTCAACTATGAGAGACAAAATGAGGAAAAAAAATCCAGAAAATCACATTGTCTGATTTTTAAAGAATTTATTTGCAAATTATGGTGGAAAATAAGTATTTGGTCAATAACAAAAGTTAATCTCAATACTTTGTTATATAGCCTTTGTTGGCAATGACAGAGGTCAAACGTTTTCTGTAAGTCTTCACAAGGTTTTCACACACTGTTGCTGGTATTTTGGCCCATTCCTCCATGCAGATCTCCTCTAGAGCAGTGATGTTTTGGGGCTGACGCTGGGCAACACGGACTTTCAACTCCCTCCAGAGATTTTCTATGGGGTTGAGATCTGGAGACTGGCTAGGCCACTCCAGGACCTTGAAATGCTTCTTACGAAGCCACTCCTTCGTTGCCCGGGCGGTGTGTTTGGGATCATTGTCATGCTGAAAGACCCAGCCACGTCTCATTTTCAATGCCCTTGCTGATGGAAGGAGGTTTTCACTCAAAATCTTACGATACATGGCCCCATTCATTCTTTCCTTTACACGGATCAGTCGTCCTGGTCCCCTTGCAGAAAAACAGCCCCAAAGCATGATGTTTCCACCCCCATGCTTTACAGTAGGTATGGTGTTCTTTGGATCCAACTCAGCATTCTTTCCCCTCCAAACACGACAAGTTGAGTTTCTACCAAAAAGTTCTATTTTGGTTTCATCTGACCATATGATGTTCTCCCAATCCTCTTCTGGATCATCCAAATGCTCTCTAGCAAACCGCAGACGGGCCTGGACGTGTCCTGGCTTCAGCAGGGGGACACGTCTGGCACTGCAGGATTTGAGTCCCTGGCGGCGTAGTGTGTTACTGATGGTAGCCTTTGTTACTTTGGTCCCAGCTCTCTGCAGGTCATTCACTAGGTCCCTCCGTGTGGTTCTGGGATTTTTGCTCACCGTTCTTGTGATCATTTTGACCCCACGGGGTGAGATCTTGCGTGGAGCCCCAGATCGAGGGAGATTATCAGTGGTCTTGTATGTCTTCCATTTTCTAATAATTGCTCCCACAGTTGATTTCTTCACACCAAGCTGCTTACCTATTGCAGATTCAGTCTTCCCAGCCTGGTGAAGGTCTACAATTTTGTTTCTGGTGTCCTTTGACAGCTCTTTGGTCTTGGCCATAGTGGAGTTTGGAGCGGGACTGTTTGAGGTTGTGGACAGGTGTCTTTTATACTGATAACGAGTTCACACAGGTGCCATTAATACAGGTAACGAGTGGAGGACCGAGGAGCCTCTTAAAGAAGTTACAGGTCTGTGAAAGCCAGAAATCTTACTTGTTTGTAGGTGACCAAATACTTATTTTCCACCATAATTTGCAAATAAATTCTTTAAAAATCAGACAATGTGATTTTCTGGATTTTTTTTCCTCATTTTGTCTCTCATAGTTGAGGTATACCTATGATGAAAATTACAGGCCTCTCTGATCTTTTTAAGTGGGAGAACTTACACAATTGGTGGCTGACTAAATACTTTTTTGCCCCACTGTACATACATACGTACATAAGCTCGCGTAAACCTATGTGTTAGAAAAAAACAGATGAATGAGACTACATGAGGTCAGGAGGAAGGAAAAAAAGTTCCTCACACCCAGTGCCCACAAGGGGGCGCTGGATGGAGGCACACAAAAACTCCTTATGGGAGCGGGTGAACAGCTATTACGCACATAGTGAGGATATTGAGAGGGCGTGTCTGCAAATGTATGACATGAGTGTGCTGCAAACGAATGTAAACACAATCGCTGAGCAACGCTCTCAGATGTTTTTGTCAGGAAATCACTGTCTTTTGCCGCTTTTCCACCTACAGAACACGGTGCAGTGCGGTTCGGTTCTCTTTAGCGCCCTGCGGACCCTTTTCCACTGCCTTTCTCGGGTCTTAACCGCGTCATTCCGTGCCAACCCGGCCTCTTTTTTCAGACCACCTCCTCGGTGGTCCGAAGCGGCCCAAAGCGGGCCCACACACCCACCTGTCTACTGATTGGTCCAGTAAACTGCTACCAGTGACACGACTACCTACGTAGTGGTAGCCCCTGATTGGCCCAGCTGTGTGTGGTGTTCATGTGGTGTGATATAGAAGAGCTCCGCAAAAGGCTTTAAAAAAAACTCCCAGCAAAATACAATTGACTTTGGACAATGGCGACTTCCTCCACAAGAACCAAAAATCAAACCAACCAAAATGTACAAAAACACACATATATCCGCCATTGATGTTGTTGTTTCACGCGCTGTGACGTCGCAGACAAAGACTTTTGCACACCACTTTTCATAGCCAGATGGGCACGCCCATATCCCCACTTACGTCCGCTTTATGTTTCTACCGCCTCAAGCGAGTCGATCCGCGCTATACTGTACTGCTATCGAGCGCGCCGTGCCGATTTGTCGGTGGAAAAGGGGCATTTGAGAGCCTCCCAGCTCTGGCATCTGGAGTGGGTGGTGGGGTGGGGTGGGGTGGGGTGGGGAGGGGGAACCGAGTGTCTCATCTGCATTCTCCTCAGGGGAATTTGGAGTGTTGATCTTCGGCCCAGCCAAAACAAGATAAGGAGAGATTAGAGCAGAACTGCAGAATTCAGCAGTCCTTTCAGGCCTTATGGTGCACTTTTTCCAGTGGAAGTCCGAAACATCCGAAATAGACCAAATCACATAAAAAACAGCCAATCAATCACTCCTCCACACTGGACTGAACCTGCAGCTTCTCCAAGATGACACCCATCCTTCCAGTGAGATCCTAACCACATCAGTATGTGATCCAGACCCCCCGCGCCTTTTAGTCCGAGTGCTGCCAGATAAGGTTACACACTTTCCATTACTTTTCCGAATTTGTCGATACGTTAGGTGATTGCCAGCTCCAATCAGCAGGTTCCCACGATCAGTAATCCAAATATATCCCTCCTCCACCAACAGAGCATGGTTCGAGTCTGAGCATGGTGGCTCCCCCCTTCACGAGCCTCACTTGTAGTAAAAAGGTTTTCCAATGTGTAAGTGACCACGATACCAGATCCATAATTTCATATTCAAGCAATTTGCAGGTGGGTGACTCAGAGATGCACAAAAAGCAGGGACGCTGCTAACGATCACAAAGCGCTGCAGAGACTCTGATACTCCTCTGACAGACTCCACCATAGACTTTACATGTAATCTTGACGTTTCTGACATTGACGGTTGGGCAGGTGTGAACGCACTATTAGACCTTGTCATCAAATTCAAGTCCCACAGTTCATGTAGAAAAAAAGACCATCTGCTCTCAGCCACTCACCCCCTCCCTGATTTTTCTGTTGAGTTGCCAGTTCTGATGTTGATCCTCGTTTAGTTTCTCTTGTGTTTGTTCAATTTTTGGGAATGTCTACAGGAGGCTTTTCCACAGACTCTGCACTTTTCTTATTGCACTAAATGTGCCCTATTACGGGAACGTTCTGCTTTCTATTGTTCTCTATTAATTTATACAATTTTAAGTAGGCAGGACAGGCTTTTGTTAAAGAAAGATACTTATTTTATTATATTAATTTTATTATTTTGCACTAAAATTCGCTAAATAATAATTAGTTTTCTATGTGTTCATAACACAAAAAATATGCACCTACTTAAATCAGGTTCAAGTCAGATAGTTAAAAAAATAATTTCATAAACAAAAAGGACTAAAAAAAATTCACCATGCCAAGAAAGGTGAAGGCAATCAGGTTGGCCAGCCCCGCCAGACAGGTCTCCCTTTTTTTTTCAGGGAGTTGGCACCCCGAGTTCTAATAACGTAAAGGTTCTGTGAGAAGAACTCCCTGTTTTATACCTAACTTTATCCATCCATCAGTGACTTCGTAGGATCTTTATTAGATCTATAATAATAATTACATTTTATTTCCCTTTCGGATTAACAATTCTCTGGTTGTTTGGAAAGATTTAGGCTGTGGCAGGCCATGTATTTCACACACAGGTCTTCAGTGGTGCTCTGTCTGAATCAATTCACCCCTCAATAACTATTTTCTGGCTATGGCTTATGCCGCCAGAAATTCTGGGCCCTATGGAAACCAACATTTCTGGGCTCCCTACATTTTTTACAGATAAAATTTAACCCAATAAACATAACCTGTATACTTTAAAAAAGATACTTAGCACATTGCACATTTAAAATTTCTAATGATGAATACAAAGCTTACAAAAACAAGAAAAAACTATGGAAATATGTACTTGTTTACATAAAAGGGAGAACATTTATTATCTCAATTGCAATTGTAAGCACAACAGAGCATAATGTACACATATTGTCATATACAACCTTTAGCTACTACTACTACTACTACTACTGTCATTTAGCAGACGCTTTTATCCAAAGCGACTTACATTGAGAGAACATACAAGCAAGTAATCAAAGAGAAGGAAACAATATAAGGAGGCGGACTGTTTGGAGTCCAGTTTAATTCCGACGCTGATACATCAAGTGTATCAATTTTTTTTTTTTTTTGTAGAGATAAACTCCCAAATTGCTATCATAATTCATAAATCAATTCCACATTAAGACTGAAAGTGTTCTTTAAAGAGGTGAGTCTTCAGTCTGCTCTTAAAAGTAGCTGCTCACTCTGAGGATCGGACCGAGTTTGGTAGGTCATTCCACCATCGGGGGATAACAGAGGAGAAGAGTTTGGAACATGATCTCATGCCACGTTGTGGTGGAAGCGCTAGGCGTATTTGATGCGTGCTGCAACTGGAAGCCAGTGCAGAGAAATGAGCAGCGGAGTGACATGAGCCCTCTTGGGCTGGTTGAAGACCAGACGTGCTGCTGCGTTCTGAATCATCTGCAGAGGTTTAACCGAGGACGCCGGAAGACCGGGCAGCAAAGAGTTGCAGTAGTCGATGCGGGACAAGACCAGGGCCTGGACCAGAAGCTGTGTGGTGTGGTCTGTCAGGAAGGCTCTGATTTTCCTGATGTTGTAAAGAGCGAATCGACATGAGCGAGCTACGGAGTTAACCTGCTCCTTGAAGGACAGCTGGTTGTCCAGTATGACACCAAGGTTTCTGGCGGAGGTTTTGGGGAACAGCATGATGGAGTCAAGCTGCACGCTTATCTGAGGAGGTAAGGAGTTACTGGCAGGACAGACAATGAGGTCAGTTTTGGACAGATTAAGCTGAAGGTGGCGATCTCTCATCCACGCCGAGATATCTGAGAGGCAGGCAGATATCCGCACTGAGACAGAGGTATCATCTGGAGGGAAGGAGAGGAGGAGCTGAGTGTCGTCAGCGTAGCAATGGTAGGAGAAGCCATGGGAGCGAATGATCTCGCCTAATGAGGTGGTGTATAAAGAGAAGAGGAGAGGACCAAGGAAGGAGCCCTGCGGGACACCTGTTGCCAGCTCATGCAGACTGGACATCTGTCCATGCCACGAGACTCTGAAAGATCTTTCCGCAAGGTACGAGGTGAACCACGAGAGGACCGGCCCCGAGATGTCAAGCTTAGATAGCGTCAAGAGGAGAATGAGGTGGTTGACGGTGTCGAAAGCAGCAGACAGGTCGAGGAGTACGAGTACTGAGGAGAGACCAGCCGATCTGGCAACCCGTAGTGACTCTGCAACTGAGAGAAGAGCGGTTTCAGTGGAATGGCCTCACTTAAAGCCTGATTGATAAGGATCAAGTAGGTCATTGTCATGGAGGAACTGTGAGACTTGAGTGAAAACGGCTCGCTCTAGGATCTTGGACATGAACTGTAGGAGCGAGACTGGCCGGTAGTTTACTACCTGGGCCGGGTCGAGCGACGTTTTTTTCAGCAGCGGCGTGACAGTGGCTTGCTTGAAAACTGAAGGAAAGACACCAGTTTTCATGGAAGAGTTTATAATGTGGGTTATTGCAGGTTTGACGGCAGGAAGAATGCTCAGCAGGATATCTGTAGGAATCGGATCCAGAGGACACGTGGTTGGATTAGATTCCACTATGAGTCGGGAGACTTCGTCCTCATTCAGTAAGCGAAAGGAGCAGAGTGATTGACCGGAGGAAGGATGGACCAGACTGGGATGGTCAGGCTCGGAAAACTGATTTTTAATGGAGGCGATTTTGTCGGTGAAGTAGGTGGCGAACATGTCAGCCCGGTGGGTGGCTGAGCAGGTGGAGGACGGAGAAGAGTATTGAATGTCTTGAACAGTTTTCCCATGTTAGGAGCATTTTGGATTTTGTTTTGGTAAAAAGCTATCTTGGCAGCCTTTAAGCAGGATGTGAAGCTAGAGAACTTTTGCTGGTATTCGGACAAGTCAGAGAGATTTTTGGATTTGCGCCATTTCCTTTCAGCTGCTCTCAGACCAGCTCTGTGATCCCTCAGAGTGTCTGTGAGCCACGGACTAGGACTCTGCCGGGCGGCCAGCTTTGACACACGAGGGTAGACTTCGTCCAGAGAAGAAGCTAGTGAGGAGCAGAACGTCTCTGTTGCGTCATTTACAGGCAGAGTTGAGAGCACCGAGTGGGAAGGGAGGGAGGAGCAGACATGCTCCGATAGCTGCGAGGGACTGAGAGATTGAAGGTTTCTGCGGTAGGAGACAGTCTTTACTTTTGCGTTAGGTACGTGAGGGATGGAGATGCTGAATTTAATCAGGAAGTGGTTTGAGAGGTGCAGCGGTGTGACTTGCACATTACCTGCAGTGCAGTTTCTGGTCAGTACCATGTCCAGTGTGTTGCCAGCTCTGTGTGTTGGGGGAGTCTGGACCAGATTGAGATTGAAGGAGTGGACCAGAGCCAGAAAGTTATGAGCTTGTGTTTTATCGATATGAATGTTCATGTCGCCCATAACAATTAAAGGGGAGTTATCATCTGGAATGTCGGATAGGATTGTGTCCAGTTCATCCATAAATTGCTTCATGTTGCCTCCCGGAGGGCGGTAAATAATCAAAACATAGACTCGCAGGTCTTGACCCTCTGTGGTCTTAACCGATGTGGGACCAAACACGCTGACGCCTCGCTGACGCTCAGCCTAATGTGTCTGGCTATATACCTAACAATCACACAGTTGATTGGCTAAGCTAATTGCAACAGGCTGACACCCGCGTGACCGCCCCAGTATTACGTAACCTGCGTCACCAGTTTCGCCCGGAAGTAAACAGTGACCGAACTCAGCTCACCTGAATTATCTGCTACCTTGCTCTACTGAAATCCCTGCTTGTTCTGCCGTGAACAGCAAGTTACTCGCTTTTAAACGGGATTTTTTATTTTCCCCTCAAATCACCTGACCCGCGTCACGATTCCTTTCCCGTATTTCCGCCCCAGTATTACGTAACCCGCGTCACCAGTTTCGCCCGGAAGTAAACAGTGACCGAACTCAGTTCACCTGAATTATCTGCTACCTTGCTCTACTGAAATCCCTGCTTGTAGCTGACTCAAACTGCTCAATCATAAAACACCAGAACTGACCCATAACTAAATCTGTGTAGGATTAAATCTAGCTAGGCCAAAAGAGCTCAAAATCAAGACGCACCAGAAGTAATGCCAGGCCTAAACCATTCTAGGACTAAACAAGTACTGAACCAGACATCTGTTTGTTATCCCAGTCTAACAAAGTTATGTTCAACATTACTTCACAATGGCCCAACGGCGTGCATTTCTGCTGGCAAAATCATGTACCAAATCATCAAAGTTCAGCTTTCTTGCCAGTTTGCTTTCAATGGATATTATGGAAAGGTGACAAACTCTATCCTGCAACATAGCAGACCTCAGATAATTTTTAATCAGTTTCATCTTTACTGAATGCTCTCTCAGAGTATTTTTGGGCAGGTCTGCAGCTGCATCTTGTAAATGCTGTTGAGCAGATCGAGTGGTGACTGACACCCTGGGAAAGTGGCCCTATATACAGAGTTGAGGTGTCTGACTTCATCTTCAAATTCACAAGTCAAATCAGTGTTGTACTTTGAAATCATTGGCTGGCACATGGACTGGATTTGATCATCACTTAACTGGCCAATTTTTACAACTACAGAAAACACATCCAAGATCTCAGCTGTTGTGGCAAACCTGGTACTTAAGTCACTGATTATGTGGTCCATCATGGGAAGAAAAACAGTGTTTCTGAATATGGTGTCTGCACTGTTCACCCTTTCTCCCTCTACCTCCGTCTCATCGTGAAACCATTTTCTTTTCCTGTCGGCTGAATCCTGACTTGAAGAGCGGGTTAATGTTCACCTGTTGGGCAACAAGTGATGCTTCAGAAATGATACTCTCCCATTCATCCCTCAGATGTTGCCTCTCCTCCTGCAAAGCTCTAATATTTTCTGTCTCGGTCTCAAGAGTTAATTTCTCTGACTGGAGAATAATTTTCCTTTTGTCAATGGCTTGCAGAAACCCAAACAGTCAACAGAAAAACAGCATCAAAAGTTTCAAAATACTTTTTTGGGCCACTGACCGAGCCTCTGGTGTCAGACTGCAGGTTGAGAGGATGGCATCAAGAGCTTCTAGGACACTGGGCAGGTGCTTGGCCGAAGGTTGAACAGCCTTAATCCTTGCACTCCACCGAGTGTCTGACAGACGATGTAAAGTGCAACCCATTTTTGCCTTATAGATGGCCCATTGCTCTGGGCTGGCACTAACAAGTGCATACAGACGATTGACAAAGCCAAAAAAGTTGCTAACCTCTGGACTTGACTGAGCTGCATGCACCCCAACATGGTTCAGAGTATGAGATGCACAAGGGGAAAAAGTAGCCAGCTTGTTCTTTTTTAATAATTGGGCTTGAACCCCCTTGATTTTGGCAGACATGTTTGCCCCATTATCATAGCCTTGGCCCCTACAGCCATTCAGTTCAATGCCATGACTGTTAAGCACATTTACAATCAAGACTGCAATCTCACTTCCTGTTTTCTTGTGAAAATCTTTAAACTCCAAAAACCTTTCAACAACCTCCCATTTTTTGTTTTCTTGATCAAAACCTACACATCGTGAGAGCAATACATTTTGCTCTGTGTGTGAAATATCAGGAGTAGCATTGCAAATGATTGAATAATAGACTGATTCCTCCCTTTCCTTAAGAATACTACTTAACACTCGTTTTCCACATAACTTAATAAATTCATTCTGAATATCTGAACTTAAATAGTGTGTCAATCTTGTTCCTGTTTTTTGTCTCTGACTTTTTGCAGATGTTCGTTAAGTAGTGGGTCATAATGGGACAGGAGCTCAAGGGTGCCCAAGAAATTGCCATTATGATTGTCCCCCAATTCTTTTGTTTTACCCCTAAAGGGTAAATTTTGAGAGGCCAAGAACAGGGTTACATCTAGTATCCTCTTCAAAATAGCTCGATTTTTGTCTATTTCTGTTTGTATGAGCATCTTCATCTTCCTGTCTATTCCCCCAGGGACAGCTGCCATTACAACCTGTTGTAAGATTTTCCATTTTAAGTACCACTCTCTGTGTGCTTTCATGGTTAGGGAATTTATCATACATCTGACGCCATGTTATGTATTTGATTTTAGAACCATGTTGACTGCTTAGTGTGCTCATACAAGGTTTCTTTAGCTCATGACCAAAAAATACACAAGGAATACAAAATAGTGCATTTGTGCTTTGGCCGTAAATGACCCAGTCTCTGTTAATCTTTACCCTGCAATTTACTGACTTTGTGTACTTGAGGTATTCAGGGAAGGGTTTACCTTTAGAATCATGTGGCATTTCATGTTCTTCATCTTTTGAAGAAGCAAATTTTTCTACCATTTTTTTTCTGTCTGCATTGCTAATTTTTGCTAGCCATAAACCAGGCATTTGACACAACAGTCTCTTTCTCTGAGTCTGCTCTCATGGCTTCCTGTGTCCTCTCATCTTCCCCTTTTCTGATATCTTCTTCTTACACTTAGGGCTCTCTCTGTGCTCACCACTTCCTGAACTTTCACACTCTTCTGTGGCAAAACTCTCTGTCTATCTGTTGTTTCTGATAGCAAAATCATTTTTTGTTGCCCAGTCAACAAGTACCAGCTTAAAATTAATATTTTAATATTTTTGTTAAATAATATTACATGAAACATATAAATATATAAAATGAGACAATTAAAACCTAATCATTTTTTTACTGCCTTACCTGACCATGTTCACCTCACCTGACACTGAGAGGACTGGGTCATTAGTTGGATGAGGTGCAGACAATAAAACTGAATCTGCATCTGTATAATAACACACACACACTTAACAAATATAAAATATAAAAAAATATAATTTGGTAAACTCATTATAGCCAATGGTGAGTGTGCAGCAGCCGCTGAATCTGTGTGTACAAGACATGATAACCCGGTGACAGCAGAGATGTTGTTATTGTTGGATGTAAATCATAATTCAGTAATTATTTTCCTAAGCTAGCTATATAAAAGCAGGTCATGTAGCAACAGAAATAAATAAGTCTGTCGGTTTTGGAGTACAGAAATGGGCAAACTACCTTTCTTTTTGAAAAACTGCGTGAGATACTATCGACTTTGAGGTTCTCTATATTCGCTCTCCTTCTTTTCTTTCCGTTTCTGATGCCCTGACCTTTGATGTGATGTCATGTCTGCGTGTGTTACTGTCTGTGATGCATTATACCAAGCGCTATGAACCGCTACGTTTGCAAGCTTGGCTCGGACAGTGGAATAAACCATTTTGAGGTGGAGGGGTGTGACTCCAAAAGTAAATACTTTATTTGTTTGTTAAATATCAAATCTCTGGTCAGGACAGACAAAATACACATTGAGTGCATGAAAGGCCCTAATGCAGCTTTTCCACCGACAGAATACGGTGTGGCTTGGTTCACTTTAGCCCCCTGCGGACCCTTTTCCACCACCTTTCTCGGGTCTTAACCGCGTCATTCCGCGCCAACCCGACCTCTTTTTTCAGACCACCTCCTCGGTGGTCCGAAGCGACCCTTTTGTGGGCCCACACGCCCACCTGTCTACTGATTGGTTCACTAAACTGCTACCAGTGACACGACTACTTACGTAGTGGTAGCCCCTGATTGGCCCAGCTGTGTGTGGTGTCCACGTGATGTGATATAGAAGCGCTCCCACAAAAGGCTTTAAAAAAACTCCCAGCAACCATACAAATATTTTATTTTAAAATACAATTGACTTTGGACAATGGCGACTTCCTCCACAAGAACCAAAAATCAAACCAACCAAAATAAACCACAGACAGAGTGCAAAGTACAAAAATACACATATATCCGCCATTGTTGTTGTTGTTTCACATGCTGTGACGTTGCAGACAAAGACTTTTGCACGGCACTTTTCATAGCCAGATGGGCACGCCCATATTCCCACTTACATCCGCTTTATGTTTCCACCGCCTCAAGCGAGTTGATCCGCGCTATACTGTACCGCTCTCAAGCGCGCCGTGCTGATTTGTTGGTGGAAAAGGGGCATAACACATGTAACGTACAGTATGTGTTAAAAAGAGAAAAGAAATTTGAAAAGAAAAAGAGGGTCTGTTCTTCTGGGCCCTTCATCAGCCTGGGCCCTTAGAATCGTCCTAACCTTCCACCCCTTTACGGCGCCCATGGTGGTCTTTATATTATGATTGGGGTGTTTTTACCCAAAACCACAAAACCTGTGCCGTCTCCTAATATGAAGTTTCTGCATAGCGGCAGGAGCTCATTAGCAATTCACCTCAGTGCTGTGGGCATAACCGTTGGCGCAGAGGATCCCTCCTGCCTCTCCCCATTGCTGAACAATTACAGCTAGTAGAGCAGGAGCTTGTAACCCACCCAGTGGATTTTCTACATCACAAATCCAGTCTTTTTTGGACACATTTTTGTGTCGGCTACTGATTCGCAATGAAATACTCAGAATAGCTTTTATGAGCTTAATTATTTTAAGATATGTCCTCTAGCATCAGAAAAATGCCACAAGAACATGTGGGTCTTTAAATCAAAACAACTATACATCTGTTCATGCAGCTCTCTACAGATGCAGTTTGCAAGCTGGCTAGCATGCACTCTAACTAGCCAATCAAATGTTGTGAATATGAACATCACTGTTAAAACAATAGTTTAATCAATACTTATTATTATTAGAGGAGCCTTTGGAAGTGATTGTGAAGGACTTCAGGCAGATTTCATTTACAGTATTTTTATCCTGCCTGTCAACAAGTGATGGCTAAAATGTGGTGAAATACTATAACAGGAAAGTACATGTCTGGAAGTAGAAAAGAGAAGGAGAAGGAGAAAAGCTACGAAAGAAAGCGGACAGACAATTTGGAATTATTAAGTATTCATGAACAAAATATAATCAACATCCGGCTCAGATGTTTTTTTAGACCAGCAGAGAAGGCCTTGCATGCCCTGAAAGCAGGTTTCCCAGGTGAGGTTATGACAAAATATACTGCTGAACTACATTGTTGTTTGTATTTTTTCAGCTATTTTTTCAAAGAGTTGCCTGTGAGAATACAGCTTAATTTAGGATGAAAGAAGAAAAAGAAAAGAAGACAAGGAGAAATACATTGGAGAATTCAGGGTCTGCAAGTGAAAATGCTGATAACAGGTTTTACTTGCTGTTTGCCTGAACTTAAGACGTTAAGACTGTGGATACCTTCAAATATACTTAGTGGTGACATGAATACTAAATTAGTCCCAGCTGTGGATAAAAGGGAGCTTCTCATTTACTTCTCACTGCAGTAAACAAAATATTGATATTTTGATTGTCACAGCAAAGGACTGAAATTAAGCATTTTGGTTTGCCTCCCAGAGCAGCTAAAATGTTGTAGGTGTAGTTAATCTCAGCAACTTGGCTCAATAATGACGTATTAACTGTCATACACTAAAATATGTCCTAGTTACTTGCCTGACCAGGTGGAACATTTTGGGATTTTTTTTTTCTGTCTTTAAATCAAAGGCTGTTTACCCTTATGTTTGAATCATTTGTTCATTCAATTAACTTTTTGTGCAATCCTTGAACTCTTAACCTTCTAATCTATTTAGTATTTAATTCTTGTTCCTTGTCAATGTGCAGATCATCAAGGATTTCATCCTTTTGACCATCTTTGTCTTCTCGCCTCAACCTATTTATCCAATCCTCAGCCTATCGGGCAGCCATCATGAACTGGGGTAATCTAGAGGCCCTCCTCAGTGGAGTCAACAAGTACTCCACTGCATTTGGACGGGTCTGGCTCTCCATAGTCTTCATCTTCCGGGTGATGGTGTTCATAGTTGCAGCCCAGCGTGTGTGGAGCGATGAAAACAAAGACTTTGTCTGTAACACCGCCCAGCCGGGTTGCAGCAATGTGTGCTACGACAGTGTCTTCCCCATCTCCCACATTCGTTTGTGGGCACTGCAGCTCATCTTCGTCACCTGTCCATCGCTCATGGTTATTTGCCACGTTGAGTATCGAGAGATGAAGGACCGAAAGTACGCCAGCTCCCACAATGGCTCCCACATGTATGCCAACCCCGGGAAGAAACGAGGGGGACTGTGGTGGACGTACCTGGTGAGAATAAACGGTCACTGCTCTGACTTTTTCCTCCATTTATTTAAACTTTAAAGCAGGACTTTATTACTTTATATTATTACTATCTGAGGTTGTTTTAAGTAGTCAGTAGCTTACTTGAAGTAAACAGAGTTGAGAATGATCTTGGTTTAGAAATTAGAGAGAAATGTTCTCTTGAAGTATTCAAGCTAAAGCCTTAGTTACGTTGACCCGCACTAACGCCTGCGATTGTGCTACTAACAATTTTTGGACCATTTCCTATGACTTCCTTAATGCAGCCTTCAGTCCCAAGTTAGTGGTAGTATGACTTATTGGAAATGGGATCCCAGCTACCTCTGCAGGATAAACCACACTATTGCCAGGAGGAGTAAACAAAACTGCCTCAGTCTTAGAGTCATTTAAATGGAGGAAGTTAGCTGCCAGCCACTGCTTAACCTCATAAAGAAAGTCTAAAAGTGGCTGAAGGGAAGAATTTTGGTTAAAAGGTAAAAAAAATTGGCAGTCATCTGCATAAAAGTGATAAGAAATCTTGTGTTTTCTAAAAATGACACCCAGTGGGAGAATATACAGTGAAAAAAGAACCTTGGGGAACACCCCAATTCAAAGGAGCTGTAGATGACATCTTGTCTTGGAGCAAGACACAAAGGCTTCTGTTCAATAAATAGGAGCGGAACCACTGAAGGGCTGAACCAGTAATCCCTGCAACCTGTTCCAGTCTCATTAAGAGTATGTTGTGGTCTAGTGAGTCAAAAGCAGCTGAGAGATCAATGACAATCATGAGGACGAAAAAACCAGAATCTGTAGCCAACCAAACTTGTGATAGAAAGTTTCATACAACTTTAACAAGAACGTAGCACGAGTGTCTCACAGTTGTCACATTTTATTCATAGTATTGCCAAACTTTTGAAAGTACAATTTTAGCAAGATTCTAACATCTGCTTACTGCAAGTATAAAATGTACAATAGTACCCTTCCCTTACCCCTCCTTTCCACTAAATGTGCAACAGATGCCCAGCGTTAGTGACATGTAATATGCGGCTAATAACCGCTATTAAAGACAATGAGACCGTTTCCACTGCGCACAAAGCAGCGCACATGAGACGAGTCCCAGAAGCGTAGCATCGCGGGCATTACGTTAAGTTCTATTTTAATGCACTACGCGTCTAAAACACGTCAAGTTCAACAGTTCAGTTTGGACCAGACAGGAAATCAGGCATTCATGAAACGTAAAATACTTGGAAGTTTTAAAACAAAGTTTTAAGTCCGTAGGTGGTGTGAAAACAAACCACATACCTTCTGGATGTGTGTTGTCATCTTTGTCCCTGCTTGTTGTTGTGTGTACTGACAAAATCACACGTGTTTTGCTATTCTCATGAGATTTCGTGATCTTCCAGGACTAGCTGGATGTAATGCTTGCGCGAGAGATAAAGCGAGTGTAAAATGCTCCAGGTAGGAAGGGACGCATGGCTGATTGCGCGAGCAAAACGCTGCGTCCTACTACTACTACTACTACTACTACTACTACTACTGTCATTTAGCAGACGCTTTTATCCAAAGCAACTTACATTGAGAGAACATACAAGCAAGAAATCAAAGAGAAGGAAACAATATAAGGAGGTGGAGTCCAGTAGGTATAAGGTGTTTGGAGTCCAGTTTAATTCCGACGCTGATACATCAAGTGTATCAATTTTTTTTTTTTTTTTTGTAACTCCCAAATCGCTATCATAAATCAATTCCTCATTAAGAGTGAAAGTGTTCTTTAAAGAGGTGAGTCTTAAGTCTGCTCTTAAAAGTAGGTGCTGACTCTGATGTATCTGCCGATGTATCCAGTGGAAAGGAGGGGTTTTACTCTACATGTGATGAACGTGGTTTTCTCAGTTTAATCCACATTCATTTCTTCTCACAGGTGAGCCTGATTTTCAAGGCAAGCTTTGACGCCGGCTTCCTCTACATCCTGCATCACATCTACGAGGGTTATGACATGCCCCGCTTGACAAAGTGTTCTCTGGATCCTTGCCCCAATACGGTCGACTGCTACATCTCCCGCCCCACAGAGAAAAAGATCTTCACGCTATTCATGGTGGTGTCCTCAGCAGTCTGCATTTTCATGTGTATCTGTGAGATGATTTACCTCATCTTCAAACAAATCCAGAAATTAATTAGGAAGAAAAATGAGAAAAGCAGGAGACTGTTTATTGAAAGTCATGAGATGTCACCGCTGTCACAACCAAGGTCAGAGTTCAGGTCCAAAACTTCCGTGAGAGTGGATCCCACATTATCTACTCACAACCTTAGCAATATCCATGAGGAGAAACCTTCTAATAAATAATCATGTACAATATAACAAAGACTGTATTGGAAATTCAAGCTGTACTCAAAACACCTTTCTTAGACCCAGTGGAGAATCGTGCAAGCATCCATTTTCTATACCCAGGTGTGGTGAAGGGAATATTCCAACTCCATGGTTTCCAGCCAAGTTTCAAACCCAGCATCTTCTTCCTGCAAAAAACACCACAGCATTCATCCATCTCTTCAGACAACAAGGCACTAAAAAGATATCTCATTCTTACATGGGGAACTTTTAAGTATATATTTTTATTTTCTTTTTTATGAAGTTGTGTGTTAATATGAGTGTTTGGGTCACTGATTAGTTATTTTAATCTATTGGATTGTTCAAATGAGATTGTGAGTTGCCATCTTACTAATCAATATACAAAAAAAAGATTTGAGATAAAGAGCACTTTATCCGGCACAAGAATTGTTTTCACCAAGTTGTGAATATCCGGTCATCTGGACAAACATACCAAAATACAGTTATTGTACACCCAGGGGCGGGGCTTCAGGGGGGGCTGGGAGGACGGTACGCCCCCGGCCCGGACATCAGAGGGGCCCGGCTTAGAAGTATGATGTGAGAGACGGGCCTCCTCCACATCTGAAAGAAACTGGTGAAGACAGGCGAGAACACGGGCCCTTTTATAATTCACACTCAGCAAAGGATGGAGTTTGGGTTCCGATTACAGAACCACGCAAAATGCCAATTCATGTAGGGTTTATATGCGTTGCCCAGCCAGGTTTGAGTGATGGTTGCTAAAAGCTTTACAAGAAAGACTGACTTTAGTGACGTAGTAGGTGTAAAATATTTAATAAAACGTTGTGCTGCATGATTGGCTTTATTTTCACTCTCACATTGAGCTTTATGACACGCAAATTTACAAGTTAATCACCAATTTTGCATCCAAGTGCATTGTGGGTAAAACTCGTCATCTAAGGGCCCGGTCATTTGCTCCGCCCCCCGCCTGGCTCTGATTTCTTCCGCTAATGTGTACATCCTCCATAAACAATGTTTTTTAAAGGAATGAAGAGAAACTGCAAATAATATTTTACCATGCATATTGTATTTATTGTTATAACTTTTAAAGTTACTTCCTCAATTTAAAGATGTCTTTCATTTTGTTTCAAAATGTTCCGCTCTATTCATAAATGAGGAAATACATTCCTGAATGAAAGCCCTGCGGTACTCATAGGATTACAGCCCCATCCCTTTCCAGTCAGCCGGGTGATGACGTATGAGGACGAGCAGGGAAGGAGGAGTTTCCCTCCTAAATGGAGAGGAAATGGTTTACCTACAGGTGGCGGTTCACCTTAAATAAGCTGAGCTGTCAGAAGTCAAAGTTTGTGATTTCGTTTACAGCTGACAACAAAAATATGCAATAAAAAAATAATATATATTTATTTGTTTAAAGCATGTTCTACAATCACCATCTTGAAAGAAAAGTAAGCTCCAGTGTCATGCTTGAAAAGGAACAGGCAGAAGCATAAACTTATTAACACCTACCCCCATCCAAAAATATATAACATCTCAAACCAACAAAAAAAATGCTAGAAATTTTAAAGGAAGTTGAAAAAAGTAGCACAAGTTCCTGTTGATTAAAGAGGCCCTTCCATTAAAACCAGTTTTTCTGAGGTTTCTGTTGAATATTTTAGCTCCACAGGTGTTCTTACCTTCATACTGGGTGTGAAAACAGGTCAACAACTTATCTTTCAGTTTTAATCTCTCAAACTACGCAGGTGGCGATAACACCAACTTTTTGCTGCTGGTTGTTGCTGCTGGAATTTTAACTGCTTGTTTTGAAGACTTGGCAATTTTGCAGGCTCACATGTAATTCACTATGGAACACGGAAGTCTGAATGTGGAATAGCAATTGTAAACAACAATTCCGTCCTGTAACAGCATTTTTAAAATGACAAAAACTGGCAAACAATGTAACTTTACTGTCAATATCGGTGGGACATCAGACTGTTGTGTGATTATTTCACAGTAAAATTCTTACATATTGTATTTTTAACAATGATCCTGCATTATTTAAAATTCTGATTGTTCTTTACTGCGTGATGTTTATTGTTTGTATATTTGCTTTCTATGTATTTCCCCACAACTGCACACAGCAACAAAATATGGCAGAATTAATGAACATCATAAGGTGTACAAAGCTTTCAGAGTGAAGATGTGTTTGGTTTTTCCCAGAATGGCAAAGCCAGCCTCCCTCAAACTTACTGATCAGGAGGATTCCAGCAGATTTTATGGTTCAGGGTCAGACCAAGAAATTGAATTTCTTTTACCTCTTCTATGTTCACACTATTGATTTTTATTTCTGTATTTACTCCTCTCTTACAACAGTTACGATTACCAAATACAATGAATTTAGTTTTTTTTTAATTTAAGAATAGTTTGTTAATATCAAACCACTTTTTGATTTGAATTACTATGATATCACTTCCAAAACCTGCTGGACATCTACACTAGAGGAGATAACATTTGGATCAGCTGCAAGCATTACATTTAAGATTTCTATTACTTTGCATGTCATTAATACACATAATAAACATTTTTGGCCCCAGAATCACTACTTGAGGTACCCCACATGAAATATCCATCAGTCTAGGTTTATACTGATCTCTTTATCCAGACTAATATAACTATAACTAATAAAACTATGTCAGAGTTATAATAAAACTGTCAGAGTTAACGGACTGTCTGTCGAGTGTGAAAACCTGGCTCACAGAAAACTGCCTTCAGTTAAACTCTGATAAGACGGAGACTTTGATAATTGCTCCGGAGCAGAAAATCTCTTTTATTATGAGTCACCTTGGTTCTTTGGGCTCTTCTGTCCAGTCGAGCATCAGAAATCTTGGTGTTTGGTTTGACCAGTCTCTATCTCTGGACAAACATTCAAGACTTTTGGTCAAAAATTGTTTTTATCATCTAAGAAATGTTGCAAAATTGAAGACAGTTTTATCAAACACTGACTTGGAGTTGGTGATTCATGCTTTTATTTCTTCTCGTCTAAACTATTGTAATTCTCTTTTTACATGTTTTAACAAAAATGCTATTGATCGTCTTCAGCGAGTCCAAAATGCTGCTGCAAGACTTTTAACCGGGTCCAGCAGATGGTCACATATCACGCCAGTGTTGTCTTCTCTGCACTGGCTTCCCATTCAATTTCGAATTGATTTTAAAATTCTCGTTTTGACCTTCAGAGCCTTGCATGGGCAGGCTCCAAAATATATTTGTGATCTCCTTCACTCGTACATATCTGGTCGCTCGCTCCGATCTTCAGACCAGAACCTCCTCATGGTTCCAAAAACTGGCTTTAAAACCAGAGGAGATTGATCCTTTCAGGCCGTGGCTCCAAAACTGTGGAATGCCCTACCTTTGCCCCTTCGTGAGGCTGACACTGTTGATTCTTTTAAAAGGCAGCTGAAGACACTTTTATTTGGTTGACTGGACTTTTGGCGTGATTATTATTCTTTTTATCTTTTTACTGTTTATGCTGTTTATTGAAATTGTGAAGCACTTTGTGATTTTTATCTGTGAAAGGTGCTATATAAATAAAGTTTATTATTATTATTATTATAAAACTATGCAACTCTGAGTCCAGAGTTCTCCAATTTTCTTAACAATGTCATGTTTAACTGTATTGAATGCTTTTCTCAGATCTAAAACACACCAATTGCATGTTTCTTAGAATCAATATATTCAGTTATTTCCTCCACTGAGTCAACTAATGGCAGAAATGTTGATCTATTAAGTCTGAATCCATATTGACCGTCCATTAGCAGCTCATGTTTATCAACAAAATTGTCATATCATTGAAATATAACATTTCTAGTATTTTTGAGAACAGTGCTTATCTCCTGATTTTTATATGGGTACACCTTTTGCAATTTCCATGATTCAACACTGAAATGACAAATTGAAAACATACAATAATGGTTTTACAGTATCATCAATAACACGCTTAACTGTTGCCATGTTCATATCATATCAGTCTGTACTGGTTTATTCTAAAAACCACTTGCAATTTCATAGATATAAGATACTATAAAACCAGTGGCGGCTGGCCAATAGAGGGCGCCACCCTCCCTGTCAAATACATGATGTGGAAACGAATAAGAAATATTTCTTTTTTTGTTAATTACATGTATTTAGAGTTAAAAACACTCATAAGTATTTTTATACACCAAGAAGATGATATAAAGGATTTCTGAAAGACAGAAATTGCTTTATAAAATATGATTTCCTCCTGCTTCTTCACTTCTCATGTGTCTATAGTTCAGCTCTGGGGCGCTGGAGAAAGCGCCCTCAGGAGGCGGGCTCTTAGATCGAATTAGCTGAAGAACTTAATTTAGCCAATAAACACTGAGAAAATATTTTCACAAAGGGCGATTTTTGAAGTGCCCCAAAGCACGTTAAGTACCGCGAGATTATCTGGTATCAAACAGCCGGTAAATGAGAAAGGAAAGCAGTCTGTGAGAGGCTTCTCTCGGAGCTAGCTGGATGTAGCTTTGCTAACTTAGTTTGTTTAAAACAAGCGGCACTGATCCAGGTTGTTACAGTAGTGAAGAGGGATATGAAACATCTGTACAAAAAATAAAGAAGCAAGAGAACACCAGGAGACACGTGGATAACAGAAGTAACAATGTTTTCTTTTTGTTTTCTGGTAGAATAAAACTGAACAGAAGGGAAACTAGCTAAATCCAGTGATAGAGAAGTCTGTAAAGAAAAAAAGTTGTCAGGAAGTTTAAAATTAGGACTAGTAGATGATGTTATGATCCATTTATCAATGTTTTTCAGGTGTGTGACACCATCCTGCTGCACATTGAGGAGTTTTTTTTTTTCACTCAGCATCTCGTCAGTGTGACCTGCTGCAAAGAGAACTGTTTCCACAGCAGTGGGAGGTTTTCTGAGACACACTGGACACAACTGTGGAGGTTTATCCAACATATTTAATCTTTACATTGTATTAAATATTACTTATATATTACTTACATTTTCCGGAATAGCGCTACAGCTGGTGGCAGCTTGTTGGAGTAGCTCTGTGACTTTGCTAGCATTTGCTAGCAGTTTTTTTGTTCTTTTTGAGTATTTCTTGCTAGTTTTTTCTTCTGGAAATATTTTCTAAATACTTTAATTCTGATTTGGATGCTGTGCTGATTGAGTTTTTTGCTTGATTTGTCACTTTTTTGCCACTTGTTATGATGCGCAACAAGAGACTTGTTTACAAGAAAGAGCAACTAACTGACATTTCTAAGGCTGAAATAATCCTCAAATTGAAACTCTGGATCCCTGATGAGCTATTCTGTCCTGGAGACTGAACTGGAGTCTCTTGAGTTGATTGTCCAAAGGAGGATGAAGAACATGTTGGAAAACCCTCATCATCCTCTTCAGAGCACAGTAACTCAACAACAGAGTGTCTCAGTCAGAAGTTTCTTCATAATCCGCTGCAGCACAGACCGCTACAGGAGATCCTTCCTGTCCACAGCTAGAACCCTCTACAATGGCTCCCTGAGGAAGAACTGAGCTACAACAACACTTAATTTCCCTTCGGGGATTAATAAAGTATTTTTGATTTGATTGATTTTATTTTATTTTATTTTATTTTGATTGATTAAAATACAACATTTAATGTTAATACGCAAAATATATATTTTTTATTTTACAATTGAATAAAGTGTTTGTTAAACATTTAACTGAAGTTGAAAATTATTTTTTATATAGGGTTTACATTACCTCATCTTTTCAAATGTTTTATTGACCATCACTTAATTGGATTTATGCAACCCCACCCAAAAAATATTTCACCAGCTGCCACTGTATAAAACACCTATTGATTTCCACAGAGTCTGTATTTTACCACGTCCAGCACATTAACTGATTTTATTAATTATTTTGGGGCCCTATTGAAACATTTTAAGCTACATGAATCATATTAATAATCTGATGCTCCGGCTCACAGCCCATTTGAAATGGTGAGCAAACTCCACCCGGAAGGCTAGCCGCCTTGTACGCCAGACAATAAATGGTGCGTACCCTGTGAGTCATTAACGAAACACTTGATTTCATCACACGAGAGGGATGGGTATGTTGATTGTTTTCAACAGTGAAATTGTTCAGTCGTCATCACCGCCCTCTACTGTATTGTCCAATTGGAAGCAGAGTTCATAGATACGGCTTTGATAGACAGGAAGCTGCACCAATAACTATCGAGAACTTGCCGGCGATGTATTTTCCTTTACATTTTCCGTGTTGGAAGAAGTAAAGAAGTCTGTCAAATCATGAGTTTTCACTACGGTCACGTATGTAAAATTCACTTGTTTTGTTTTGTCTGTGATGGTTATAATATGTTGTGTGGTAGAATTACTGTTATTCGTCTTAATGTTTTTGTGTGAACGAACTTTTCGTCTAAATTGAATAATAACTTAGCAGCGTTAGCATTTAGCTATTCTGGTTAGCATTAACTATTTGTTGTTTTTATTGAAGCGTTTTAATTTCAATAAATGATGTCAGTGCCCACATTTCTGCCCAAATATAGAAAACCTTTATTTTACAGTTCGTGTGGAAGTCAAAGTAAATGATTTCAGCCATTCGAATTTTCATGAAAATCTTGCTGGTCGGTTTTATACTTTTGTTTGTATTTAGTTACGATGAGTTTAATGTCGAAATGTTTTTAAATAATATTCATTATAGTGTTTTTATCTTTTGTAAATACACTGTACACACCACATGTGTGAAGGTTTTACGTTTGTTTTTAATTTAAATAGCGGGACAGTTCAGTTCTACTTGTGTCCTATGGTTAAATTTGTTCTGTTTCACACTTAAATGTGTATATTAAATCATCAGGTTACTGGAACACAAGTCAAGACTTGAACTTTCTCTTGTTGAAGCCATTTGTTGTGGTAAACTTTGTGGAGTAGTCTGGCAGAAAAATAAGTCTGTTTCCATAACTTTACTCATGGATGCATCTGTCTTTCCTTTGAATTCAGTATTTGTAATGTGTGTTTTTGTTTGTTTGTTTCATCAGACCAAGTAGAGTTTAGCTTGTTTTAGAGATACATTATTTTGAAAGATGGAGACCACTTTTTCCTTTTATCGTGTTAATTTTTTTTTCAAACAATTCCTTGGATTCTTGTTCAGATCTTCCACTAGATAAAATCCTAACACAAAAGTCAGTAGCTACGTTTACATGCGCCAAATTTCCCCAATCTGATTAAAATCTTGGTCGATCGGAATTCCCAAATCCCTGTTCACATGGGACACTAACTAAAATGATCTGATCATGCCATGAGTACTCATGCACCAAGCACTCAATCAGGTTAAATGAGTTGAGCATGCGTACAGCGAGTTGTCTTCTCCGGGGGAAGAAAAAAAAGTAAACAGACTCCGTCCTTTCTGCACGTCTTTCCCGCCCCATCGTGTGCTCGAGCTGACTCACGTTATCCCCAATATGGACCTTCTGCTGGTGATTACCTTTATGTTTGGGTTTTTACTGGTCGCATTAACCAAGCTAGAGGCAGAATACATATTGCTACTGCTCTTCCACCACAGGAGAGGAGAACTGGATGACAGGATGACTGCACCAGCAGACCACTTCTGTTTACTTTCCGCTATGTTTTCTACTTGGGTCTGCGAAAGCGGAAAGACGTCACGCTGAAGTCGTACGCATGCGCAGTGGGCTTTTTTCACCCTTTCTTTCCGAATGGGTGTGTACACGCACGTCTATCCGAATGAAGATTGGACAAAACCACCCCTCTCGATCGGAAGGAAATTTCATTCTGATCAGACTGCATCGGATCAATGACGTGTTTACATGACGTGTTTTTTTTCCGATTGGGCGTTTATTCCGATTAAATGTGCCCATGTAAACGTAGCTACTGAATAAGTGTTTTTTTTTTCCCAACCCCGTGTTTCTGATCACTAATAGACTGTAGAGTCAAACCAAGAACCGCAGGAAGATATGAGACACATCAGACCTCAGTAGCTACGTTTACATGGGCACATTTAATCGGAATAAACGCCCAATCGGATAAAAAAGACGTCATGTAAACATGTCAACCCGAATGTTTTGATCCGATGCAGCCTGATCCGAAAGAAATTTACTTCCGATCGAGAGGGGTGGTTTTGTCCGATCTTCATTCGGATAGACGTGCATGTATACACCCATTCGGAAAGAAAGGGTGAAAAGAGCCCTTTGCGCATGCGTACAACTTCAGCGTGACGTCTTTCCACTTTCGCAGACTCAAGTAGAAAACATAGCGGGAAGTAAACAGAAGTGGTCTGCTGGTGCAGTCATCCTGTCATCCTGCTCTCCTCTCCTGTGGCGGAGGAGCAGTAGTAATATGTATTCAGCCTCTAGCTTGGTTAATGCAACCAGTAAAAACCCAAACATAAAGGTAATCACCCGCAGAAGGTCCATATAGGGGATAACGTGAGTCAGCTCGAGCACACGATGGGGCGGGAAAGACGTGCAGAAAGGACAGAGTTTGTTTACTTTTTTTCTTTCTCCGGAAAGACAACTCACTGTGCGCATGCTCAACTCATTTAACCTGATCGAGTGCTTGGTGCATGTGTACTCATGGCATGATCAGATCATTTCAGTTAGTGTCCATGTAAACAGGGATTTGGGAATTCAGATCGACCAAGATTTTAATCAGATCGGGGAAATTTGGCGCATGTAAACGTAGCTAGTGTGATTAGTACATCAGAATAGTTATATGATTCTATTGTTTATTGCCTCCAGCAGGACGTCATGGTTTTACCAGCATTAGTTAGTGGGTCTGTTAGCAGGATAAGTCAGAAAGTTCTGGATGGATTTTGATGTAATTGCCAGATACGGTCAGAAATGGCCCCAAGAAGAAGTGAGTAGATGGGGGGGGGTGTCTGGAGCACAGTCAGGATCCATAAATGTTTTCAAAGATTCTTCATCATTGTATGAGAGAGCTGTTTTTAAAATATTTACATGTAAATCCACAGTAAATGTTCCAGGTGCTTGATAAAAAAACACAGGGTGAGTTCTCAATAGGTTCCACAAGATACCAAGGATTAATCAGGATCATTACAAAATTCCAGATTCTCTGATCCAGAAAAGGTAAAAATAGGAAACCATGGGATTTTTTTTATCATTGTAAGAACAAATGTTGGTTTAAACCTGCAACAAACACCAACAGATAGTCGAGACTCTGTGAAATCAGACGTGTGTAACAGATTTGATGTTCCTTCAAAAGTTCTGGAGTTCGATCCAGAAGAAAGCCACATTACTGTGAATAACTACTGAACTAATAATGGGATCAGTGTCAGTCCAGTTGCTAAAGATGTTTTCATGGTAAAGGAATCTGATAATGTCGATACAGCAAAGATGAGACTGTTGTTTTGGTGTAAATCCCAGTATGGGGGAAATGAGGTTCTTGAGGTCTACAAGTGCTTATTCTAGTTATTTTTTAGAAACTACAAAAACCCTTTTTGACTTTGTTATTAAGTCAATTTTAACTCCACATGAAGAGTCCTGTAAGACAGAACAAAGTGTAAAACTTGTAGACTTTAAATCTTTGCTGTTTTTCCTCCAGACTGATGATGAAGAAGCAAAAGGCTTAAAAAGATCAAATAAAGCTTAAAAACAGCATTTGAGTAAATCTAAGGAATCTTACATATAAGTTGATAAATAAAAATCGTTTTGTAAAGTATATAAATATAAAAAAAAAAATAATGTAAATAAATATTGAAATAGGCTTTTCATGCCTAAAGGTAAATAAAAAATACTTCAGCTAAAACTCTTGGCAGATGTTTTCATGTTCCATTTATTGTCATGTTGTGTTTCATTATAGGGTTATTCAGGAGGAGGTAACCCTCCACCTGGTAATGCTTATGGTGGGCCTTATGGGGCTCCTCCTTCAGCTCCTTATGGAGGTGGTCTAGGTCCAGCAGGAGGTCCCTATGGTGCTCCAGGTCATGCTGGGCAGTATGGGCCTGGGCCTGGTGGTGGTTATGGGGGACATCCTTACGGAGGACCACATGCTCCTGCAGGTAACATGCTGCAGCTTTCTGAGCATTTCCTGACCCTCTTCCTTTCTTCAATGCTTCTCACTCATTTTCTTTATCCTTCTGTTTCTGGTGGGGTGATGGATAGAAATGACTTACCTCCCCTGACAACTCATGTAGAGACAGGGCTCAGTTTGTGCCCCTCAGCAGGACTGCACGGCTGGAGTAATGACTTGGGTAATGCTAAGCGAGGGCCAAACCAAGCGAGAGACAAATGCGTAGCCAGCGTGTTTCACATGAGCGTGTGATTACGCTGCTTCTAGTAGCAAACCGAGTCAGAACCTGAAAGTCCATGTCTCCATCACTCCCCACAGGAACAGACATCAGGACCTGAAGCGTCACCCGTCCTTCTTCTCATTCTTTTTCCTGACAGTCACCCTTCCTTCCACTCCTCTTCCTCCCATCTCCTCACACCATCATTTCTCAGAGTCCTTTTCTTTCTCACCATGTATTCAGGTAATGGTCTCTTGGCTCAGCAGAGTTACTCTCACGAATGACTTCTCCAAAAGCAGTTATACTTTACTGACCATATCTGTGTGTATGTATGTACATGTATATAAATATGCATATGTAGAGCAAGAGAGAGATAGATATATTCTTAAAAGTCTTGACTCTGTTTTTTCCTTCTAGTTTTAAAGCAGAACTAAGTAAGTTTTGCTCTCGCTCTCCCCCTACTGGTCCCCTGTAAAAGCTCACTGTCGTAACGTTCCCCCGCCGCC
>SSNP01000262.1:102285-237191 GCA_006937955.1 Pachypanchax playfairii
CCCCGCCGCCGCCCCCCAACAACAACGCGCAGAGAACGCTTTTGCAAGAAGAAAGAAAAAACAAAACCAAGAAAATGTCTCGACAGGTGAGTATTATTGTCATCTTTGCGCTCCTAAGGGTGGCGTTGCTAACAACGGCAAGGGCTTCATGCTTGTATTTATGTACGTGAGTGTGAGTGCCGTAAAGCAGGTTTGTTCTCGCGAGATTAGTCGGGTCCGATCCACTGAAAGTTGCAAGTGCTGCTTTCAGGACACAGACCCCGGAGGGAGGGGAGGGACCCACGAATCACCCCGCCAAGTCCTTGTTTACCCCCACAGGGACTCTAGAAAACATTTATTGAGGTGAAAAAACTTACTTAGTTCTGCTTTAACAGAGTAAGTTTTAGGAAACATGATGTTTGGTGTAAGTTAAAACTCTTGTTGTTTTATTATATCTGATATAAATCAAAATCCACAGATTTTTTCTAAATGCGCTTGTTCCTCCTGTAGGTAACGTCCCTCCTGGTGTAAACCCAGAGGCGTATCAGTGGTTTCAGACTGTAGACGTGGATCGGAGCGGATTCATCAGCCTGAAGGAGCTGAAACAGGCTCTCATCAACTCTAATTGGTCCAGTTTTAATGATGAAACTTGCCTCATGATGATTAGTAAGTCACACTGCTGCAGCTGGATCAAACATGCTCTGATGTCTGGTGTGTGATTTGGGCTCAGAAGTAAAAATTCTCAACAAAAAGGACAAAACTTGCCTAAATGTTTGTCCTTTTACATTCCAGCTATGTTTTCCAGTCGTGACTAATTTTGTTAAAAGGAGAAAGTACCAGTAACGTCTAAAAATGCTGCTGTTTGTTTGAGTCTGCTGGGTTTTGTCCTTACTTTCAGACATGTTTGACAAGACGCGGTCGGGTCGGATGGACCTGTTCAGTTTCTCGTCTCTCTGGGTTTTCATGCAGCAGTGGAGAACGTTGTTCCAGCAGCATGACAGAGACCGATCAGGGTGCATCAGTGGTGCTGAGCTTCACCAAGGTATCTGTGTGTTAAAGAGACTGAACTTCAGATGTCAGACGCAGTCCTCACTGAATTTCCTCTCCTCCAATCAGCTTTGGCCCAGATGGGCTACAACCTCAGCCCCCAGTTTACTGAGATGCTGGTGCAACGCTTTGGTGTGAGGGGAAGGCAACATGGCATACAGCTGGACCGCTTCATCCACATCTGCACGCAGCTGCAGAGCATGACGCAGCTGTTCAGGGAGCGAGACACCGCCATGGCGGGCAACATCCGCCTCAGCTATGAGGACTTTCTCTCTGGAGCCGTTACAAAGCTCATGTGAGCCTAACTCCTTGGTCCCTCCACACCGCGGATCATCTAACATTCAGGTTTTCTTACATTTCGGTTCTTTTGCCAAAAGTGCCCCACATGCTAAAATGCATCAGCAGCCAGCGCTCATTATTCCAGTACTGGTCATCTGCATGGGACCCGGTTGCTGTTAAAGCTTCCAGCTGATAATTTACAGGAAGTCAGCAGGACACAACATCTGTCACAGCGTGCTGCTTTTGTTAGAATAATCCTTCTGTACAAGTGCCACTCTTTGATTTTATCAGTAATTCAAAATCCAAGTTTGTTTCATTTTAATGAGTCAATTTTTAAAAAAATCATTAAGAGGTATTTAACATCTTCTCATGTAAACTAGATAAAGCATATAAACGTATTTACATTGGAGCTAACGAGCAGCTGTGACAGTGTTTCATTCTGTCTGAACAGAAACTTGGATTTAGTTTGTAGAATTGTGCAGTTTTGTTTCCAGTTTGCAAAGAAATTGCAGGAACATTTTCATTCAATGTGAATTAATAAAAGCATGAATTTATTTATTTTTTGTTCTAATTGCACTTTTTTAATAAAATAAATGAAAGAAAACTGTGAGATGTAAAAAAATGAAAGCTCAGCTGAACGTATCCTACTTTGAGATCGTTAGCACTCAATAATATTGTCTAATATACTGGTTAACTTCCAACATCCCTGATTCTGGATATTAAATGTTTTCAGTTTGTTGTTAACTGAATTGTGAATGGGAAAAGAGTCTCAAATATTTGTGCCTGTATATGTTTGTGTCGGTAAAATATTTCATGAAACTCAGTTTATTTATGACCCATTAACTCTTAGTCAACCCAGTTCAAGTTGGCTTCCACAGCTAGGCAACATTAATGGTAAATGTCCTGTATTTATACACTTTTCTAGTCATTCTGTGCACACTGCAAGTTTTACATTTACCCATTCACACAACCCAATATGTAAGCCAGGGGGAGAGGGGAGGGGCTAACACTCACACATGTCTTGCCCAAGGACACTTTGACATAAGGTGGTGGAAGCCGGGATCGATCCAACCAACCTTCTGACGACCACTCTACCCACTGAGCCACAGCCCGTCTGAAGGTGTCTTGCTGTACATCGTGGACACACATCTCTGACCACATGTTGCCCCGCCCACCTGTGTGAGATCTTTTTCCCTCAGTCATACCACACTCCAGTCATCTGCCCTGTCAGATCTATTTCTTTATTTTAAATATCAAGGCTAAGAAAGACTTTAAAGGATAACTCTCCGCCTCCAATTTAAAACCTGCTTACGCTTCTTGTTTTAGAAAATGCCACAAAAGGAGGCAATACCAGCGCACATGTGGGGAGGTGGTGGGCTGGTCTGTGACTGACATGATGCACCAACACAGATGACCAGAAAGGAATAGAGGAAAAAGGTGGAAGGTTTGTTGAAGTCTGATCTAAAGACTTCACCAAGTTCAGGATCAGAACAGAGAAAAACTGGTTAAGACTCTCAAAACTCAGCTTTATTAAACAATTCTGTCAAAGTACAGAATGCATTCTGGAGTTCAATACACTTACCTCGCTGGGCACAAGAGAGATCTGATCTGCCTTCCTCGTATTGCCTATTTTATTAAGTGCCAGTGAGGGAGTGGTAAAGTGAAACTTAACTAAAGAAGTGAAACTTAACTAAAGAAGGGCGGGTGCCAGTATTTTT
Source organism: Pachypanchax playfairii (assembly GCA_006937955.1). NCBI lineage: Eukaryota > Metazoa > Chordata > Actinopteri > Cyprinodontiformes > Aplocheilidae > Pachypanchax > Pachypanchax playfairii. Next base: position 105,309 of record SSNP01000262.1, read on the forward strand.
CCACTCAATTTCTGCACACAACACACTGATAAGGAAGTGAGCGTACACATCTAAAAGTACAATCTTTAATTCAAGTAAAAAAATATAGTAATGAAAAGCACAGGACTAATGTAAGATCACATGGTAACATAGTAAAACATTTCTGTTAATAAAAACTCTTCTCCACAAGTTCTGTAAAGGAGGCGAGCAGCCTTGATCCGTATCTTTTTGAGCCAATCCTTCACCCTGTAGCAGCATCACGGCATAGAATAAGGCCCATCTCTGAGTGGTACATTGTTGTTGACCAAAGCTAAAGCTACATTTAGATTAGCTCGAGTAATATCTGTAACTCAGCCTTATTATGTGTGGCTACGTGCTCGCGGTCGCTGCACATCATTGTCCGCAACAAAAAGCTTGTTTGAGAGAGGTGTCCAAGGTATAAATCAAAATATCCCAGCATGAAGAGAAAATCATTCAGTAATGTGCTAAAAACATGTTTTCATACAATCACAAACACTAAAATGAACTCTGATAACGGTCGTATACACTTCCTGTTCAAACTCACTCACTGAGCGGAGGTGTGGCCGAGACCGAGCTCTTTTATAAGCCCATAACGGCAGAATCCTGACGTCATGTTTAGAGAAAATAAGCTTTCAGCTAATAGAAATGCTTGATTCAAATTCTGGTGCAGTGTAACGTTTTAACCTGAAGAGGGTGCTCCATTAACGGTTTTTGGTATAAAATTTATAGTTTTATTAAAATATGTTAAAATACCAATGGATGTTTGTCTATGTGTGGCCCTGTGATGGACTGGCGACCTGTCCAAGGTGTCCCCCGTCTCTCACCCAAAAGTCCGCTGGAGACCAGCTCCCTGCGACCCTGAACAGGAAGAAGCAGGTTCAGAAAATGGATGGATGGATGTTAAACTACCAAAATGATACACAGAAATATAGGCAGGACTATTAGACACTAATTTATAGTTTATCAGCAAATAAAGTTAATTTGGGGTGAGTTGCACTTTAATTTAGTCAGTTTTACAGATACTGAGCTCAAATTTGATGTGATATTTAGTACCTGAGAGTCATTCACAACAGATACTCTGCCGATGGAGGGAGTTTCCTCGATTTAACCGATGAGCTACAACTCTATCATTGCTAATCGAAAGAGGATTTTAGTTTGAAACTTCAGCCTGAGAGCAGTACACATTCCCTTCTAGAAGTTTTACATCTGTCTTTTACAGCCACTTGAAATTCCAGACCAACTCTTAGCTTTTGCCTTTTTAGCGCAGATTGAATGAATGTAAAATTCAAAACGCTGCTGTCTTTGCTTTGCACAGCTGGAGCTTCTGTTCACCTCCATCTGTTCCTCTGATGGATCAGAGAGACGTCTGTTTCTATCCACGTTGTTAGCAAGCAGCTCATTTCAGATTTTATACTCTTCTTCTCCACGTCATCATTCTTCCTTGTCCTCATGTCTCCTTATCTGGGGTGAACTTAGTTTCTTACTCGGTCTGTTTCGTGTGAACTTGTCATATTTGGCCTTTCAGATCAACATGCTTTTGATGTTTCAGCACAGAGAAAGGTGTCCTGCAGACTTGGGTTTTTCCAGCAGTGATTTAATTAACTTCCTGTCATTTAAAAAAAAATTTTGTGGGTGTAATGAGAACATTTCCCACCGCTGACCATGCCTGACATTTGTGATTAACTTTCACAAATAGAGCGGCTCTACGGGGCTCCAGGGTTACAGAGCTGTGACATGCCACTCTGTCTGCCTCAGTTTGTGATTGGGACTGATGGGTTTGTGGCATTTTTGGCGAATGAAAATATTGACAAGTGCAGCTCTAAATCTCATTTTATGAATAAACAGAGACTTATTAAATTAAGGCGGCACTGCCAAGCTCGCTGGTAAAGCAGAACTGGCACGAGTGATGATGTTCGGCTGCAGGGGGATTAGCACATTTCTCTATATTTGACAGGAACTGATCACATGCCAGTTCTGGCAACTAAAAGATGGACAGCACAGAGGGATAAAGTGCTTAAAAGAATAATTTTCCAACATATTCACCCACATAAAATCCACTTAATCATCATTTCAACCAATTTTGGAACTAATTATAACCAATTTGGGTATGGCTGCTCTTTTTTCCCCTCCACTGTTTGAATCAGCTCTACAAGGGACCATTAAGTAAAAGCTGCCCATTGCTCTATGACAGGCTGCAGTCCAGCTGCTATAGATCACCGATGTGCCTGGCACTGTTGTTGTTAAATTGGAAAACTTTTCAGCGTGGGAGCTGAATAATCAGTGTCATCAATCACGCAGAGCTTTGCAAAGAACACTTACCGATTCACTACGCAGAAACTACTATGTCATAGGGAAACTCTTTCTTCCCGTAGTCACGTTAAAGATGCATTTGTTCCTGCTACGTGACAGAAATGTCAACAATTTCCCAGCTTTTTAAACAAAATAAACAACAGCAGAACCTCTTAAACTCCTTACAGCACTGCAGCAAGGCACTGAAAGTTTCTCTCTTTATCTGCTAATCAAAATCTTTTAACTTCAGATATCTTGATACTTGTAGACTGATGTTTAAGTGTGTAGCTCACACTGAGTGAGTGTTCCCTGACAGGAGGATCTATAGAAAATAGTTTTTTCCCCTCAAATAGTTATTTTTTAATGCCTCCTCTGTATTTCATTTGACAAAACAAGCTTTTTGCATTTGATAAGAAAGAACACTTGTCTCATAAAAGTTTAATATTTGTCAAATACATTTACAAAGCCTAATACAATTAGACTATTAGGCTACCTGCTAATCTGCTAGATTTAGGTTCTCATTAAAAAGTCTGAAATTATTGTTTCAAAATCTTGCATCAGATATTTAGAAGCCAAATTTTGAAAGTAATAAGAATGATGATATTACGACTACCTTTATCTGCAGTAATAATTATAATAATCAAGTGTTGAATGTCAGAATTAGAACTGTGACTTAATTAATTGTGTATTATAATTGTACATTATCTTAACGTTTTGCACAAACATCAGATATGAGTCCTGCTCGTGCTCGATGAACTCAGGTCTCAAGGTGAGTTCCAGATCCCGGTCCATCATCTGGATGCAATGTGCTATCTGCGCCACTGGGCGGCGCTGAAACGGAATAACCTGTCATGACATTGAACCGCGAAGTAAAAGGCTTGACACGGAAGTTACGTCACAACAATCGTGCCGGCGACAAAGGTGAGTTCTGTCTTTAGAAATTAACTAATGTCATTAGCAGAATTATAACGTTAAAAAGATGATAGCGAGTATGTTTTTGATAAATAAAGTGAAGTCGCGAGCTTTAGTTCAGAGTCACGTGTTGGTTTACTGAAGGTGAATCTGCGCCGGTTATTTGTAAATTCAGAATTAAAGATGTTTCTCAAATAACTCACATCAAACTTTATTATACATTAACTTTAGTTAACGATAGTTCATCGTTTTAGACACATTTCGAGTTTGTTCAAGCTTATATCATGATGTACTATTCTGGCGATCGCAAACTCCGTATTAAATGTTCTTATTTAATCATGTGTTCGTCATGTAGAAGTTATACTGACGGTTTGAAAGGTAACTTTATTACGTAATAACCCTGAAAAGGAGTACTTAAATTCGGCTTGTCTGTCACGCGGGAACAAACATAAAACCGTGAAATTTTGACTCTTTTACCTGCTGATGTTAAAGTATCTGTAACATATTGATGTTAATTAGGGGTTGACGGCGCGTGTTGTTGTTGACTCTATCAACGTCAGCCTCGTGACTGAGTTCAGCTTATTTGTGTGAAAATGTTGCTTCCTTTTACAACTAACATTAGCTCGGTGTTACTGTGCTGTTTATTTTTTTATAACTAGAAGGTCAAAGGGACAAAGAATTTAGTCTTTTTCACTGTTACAATAATAAATATTTCTCACGTTGCCTGAGTTAACTGGATGTACAATAGCTTTCTAAACCCTCACTAATTATAGGTTTTTAGCATAAACTAAACTTTATTTAAATTCACACGATTATTTGCTGGTTAAAGTATTACATTCATTTTGCTTGCTGTTATTAGGTTTTTATTAAAGAGTTTTCCGTTTCTACCACAAGAGGGCGTCATTAGACAGATTATAACTAATCAGTGAAACTGTTTCAATCTGGAACAAATTCTTCTCAAAAGAAAAGATCATCACCACAATTGAAAACAAATCAAATGTATTAATTCTGCTTTATAATTTTCAATTATTTTCTCATTTTGAGTCATCAGTAAGTCAGAGCAGTCATGTGGCCTGTCGTGTGGACTGCTTTGCGGACCTACGCGCCGTACGTCACTTTCCCCGTGGCCTTTGTGGTGGGAGCGGTGGGCTACCACCTGGAGTGGTTTATCAGGGGGACGCCCAAACCCAGAGAAGAGAAGGGCATCTTGGAACTGAGGGAGGAAAGAAAGCTGCAGGAACAGGTCGGTCAGGACGGCACTCAGGTCCTCAGCCTGAAGGAGAAACTGGAATTCACACCTAAAGCTGCTCTCAACAGGAACCGACCCGAGAAGAGCTAATTCATGTCATAGGGACGGACGTGTGTTTGTGGTCTCTTACCTTAATGGACAGGTGGTGCTCTGGGAGCAAAGGGGGGTGAACTGGAGGACAAAACTCACCAGATCTGTTCACCTGAACTCTACTCTCACATGTGAGCGTGTAACAACCTGAGCCAGATAAACGGTTCAATCAGTTGAATTTATATCTCCTAAATGAAGTGATATAACAGTATAATGATTGAACCATGCACTGAGTGACAACCTGCTGTAATGATACAGTCATATTCATCGAACCTTCGGGTGTTTCAGCTTTGATCTTGTGCAGTGACATCTGATTATTGCAGCATGACCCAGATTTTATAGTGTCTTTGTTATTAAGTCACTCAAAGTCCTTTTTCCAAGTTAGAAGAGTGTCACATACAGTTTGTCTTTTTTGTCGATTAGAAAAAGATCTGCGACTCATGATGGACGGGTACAGAGAAACGGATCTTTGTTCTTATCCTAAACCGATGGGACGTGACAGAATAATCAGTTTTTCACAGAAGTTCTGAGCTGCTAAGGCATATTGTTTGGAACATCCACACAGTACTTTTATTTTCAGAAAGTTTGGACTGCTAAAGCACCAAAAATCGTTATCTGTGTGTTGTAGACATAATGTTAAATAAATGAAGCTGTTTATATACTGAATGTGTGCATCTGGTTGGGATTTCAGCTGATTTTTTAGTGTCAAACTAAGTTACATATTTCTCTACAAAGGAATCAAACTTAGATTTTCGCCTTTTTTCCCACATTTTTCATCTTTTTCTTGCTTTTATCACAAAATCAAAATGAATCTTATTCAAGACGAAAGTCATTTCCACTCAAAGTTACAAACGTCATGAAAATGGATGGATTTAGTAAGATAATTATCACTATGTTTAAATAGAAATAAGTACTTTTGCTAAAATATAAACTTATAATAAAAAATAACTAATGTAAAGTGACTTTAAAAAACTGTAAAATCATTACTGAAAATATGGATGGACAAAAATTATTGTACAACATTTTCCCTACAATTTGGCTTGAAACATTAAATCAGCTCAGATTTATTTTAATAATTAAAGAGGCCATTTCATATAAATTTCAGGACTTTGTGGTTATTTCTTAAGTATTAACTAGTAATATGAAACATTTTATATCTAAAAAACGTCAGGAAACACTTATTAACAGACCTTTCATTCTGTCTGCATTAAAATTTGACTGGCTCCAGCTGCTTCCGTCAGGCCTCGAGCAGCAGCTCGTTCATATTATATCATGGTAAATGGTGTGTACTTGTATAGCGCTTTACTCAGGTCCTACGACCCCCAAGACGCTTCTCACTACAGTCTGTCTTTCACCCATTCATACACACTCACAGGTTTGGTGATGATGAACTACTCACATGTTGTAGCCAAAGCTGTCCTGGGACACATACTGACAGAGGCGAGGCTGCCAGACACCAGTGCCACCGGACCCTCCCACCACCACCAATCAGGCAAAGTGGGTTAAGTGTCTTGCCCAAGGACACAATGGCCAGATGAGCTTTTTCTCGGGGCAGAGCAGGGATTAGGTATATTCATAATTCCAATTTGGTGGACTCTGATTGGCTAACAAGCTAGCCTATGAGAGCAAGGTATACTGTTTTCTAGGGCTGGGTATCACTCCTAATTTCCTGAATCGATTCGATTCACAAGAGCAAAAATTGATTCGATTTCGATTAATTTCGATTCGATTCAATATCGATTCTTTTTTCAGATATTTCTGTCACATTAGTATTTCTTGAATATCAGACATTCGTAGATGGCAATTTTTATGAAATGCTGAAGCAGCCTTTCAACAGTGCGTATTTTATATACATTTAATATTCATGTTTTCATTAAAAATATCCAGAAGCAGTGGCATAACTGTAACAAAAGGAAATGTATATTTTAAAAAATCGATTCAGTGCTTTATGAATCGATTATAGATTTTTTATTCTTAAATCGATTTAAATCGATTAATCGATTTTTTAAACCCAGCCCTACTGTTTTCTGCCCTGCTGCACATGTCAACGTCAGACGTTGTCTCTTCCTGTTTGCTACGTTATGTTACAGCTTTTAGCCAGCAGCATGCTAGGCGTGGTTTCAACTGCGGGAGTGGATGAATACTAACGAACAAATGAGTTGTGATGAAACAGATACAGGCCGTTTGGACTTGGGAGAACTCGGGTTTTATTGCCACCGGCGTAGTTTGAGAGATTAAAACTGAAAGAGAAGTTGTTGACCTGTTTTCACACCCACTATGAAGGTAAGAACACCTGTGGAGCTAAAATATTCCATAGAAACCTCAGAAAAACTGTTTTTAATGGAAGGGCCTCTTTAAATCAGTTTAAACTCTGGCTTTTATTTTAGTAGCTATGTGTTGTTGAATGGACATGAAAGGACAGATATGAGACAAGATGCATAAATCTAATCAAGCACGTCTTCGTTATCTCTGTCATTATACATAAACACGGTCTGGAAAGCAGCCCATAATAAATCAGATAAATAAGCAACAAGTAATTACAGAGAGAGTCTCAGTCCTGAGTTTGTTCCTGCTTAGTCGTCTTTTCATTTTCCCTGTAAGTCCTGCTGTTTTCACCTGCTAGCAGGAGAAATGAGAATGATTATGAGGTCCAGACTTAGACTGGCACCAGAGTGATAAACACTGTTTCCAGCTGTTTAAAATCCTTTTACTCCTCTTTTAAGTTTGTTATCAGTGAAATGAACCACTTCACTGCAGAGACGCTGGAAAGAAACAATTACATCAAGCTGCTCCAAGTTTCCATTAGAAAGCAGTTAGGATGGAGAAGTGGTGGCAAGGACACAGAGTTAACAGGGACTGTGTTGTGTGTGTATGTGTGTCCTCCTGGGAACAATCAGAGGACAGGTCCCCAATCTAACAATGGCCCAGCTACCTCAGAACTGGACAGCACTGTGGGAACTGAGCTCAAGGGCTCCTGGGAAACGAGGAGGATATTAGGACGCCCTCCATTGTTCTTCCTGGATGATGGGGATGTTGGACGTGAGTGATGCTGGCTGCCTTTTTAACACGTCTTAAGAAGATCCCGTCCAACATCCTGAATAGAGACAGTTTCCCTCGTGTCCTACATGGATATCTCCCTGCCATTAACCACATCGCTATTTTTAAACAACCACACAAAAACACGTGTAGACAAACATTTCACATGGACTTTCACTGATAGAATACTGCAGTGTTGACCCAGAGAAAATGTCTTCATGTCCACTTTACTCAAAAACGTCTTGTAGAGATAGAAGCTAGTATTTCTATAGATCCTGAAGATAAACTCAGAAGTAAAACCATATATATATTTCTGGGTATGTTTGAAAGACGTTATTGATTCTTAAAGTTAGTGCTACATAATTTTTATAAGTAGTTCAGTAGGAAAAGCTGACTTCACAGCATATAGACATCACAGTGAATGTGTCTGTAAGTAACGGCACAGCCGAGAGGAACTAATCGATTGCCATTTGATCTTGGTACTGGAGATGTGGCTGTTTTTTTAAGCATTCAAAAGCTTGAATTTATTTATTATATTTCTGATTGTTTCTTGTGTAACTTTAAGATCTCATCTGAGTTCTTCATAATATCTCAGACACCTTTAACGTTTCATAAATCTGCACCTGGCAACAAGCCAGAGTGTCAACCTCTTTTCATCCAGGGCTCATGATGCTGCTGCTTGTCAGTCAGAAAATATGTTTTTATGTTTATTACGTACAATTTGTTGGTGTTTGATGTATACGAGTACAGAAATTAGGGCTGCGCTGGCAACATTTTCATATCACATTTTTTTTCCAAATTATCAAATCAAATCAAATCAAAAATACTTTATTAATCCCCGAAGGGAAATTCAAGTGTTGTTGTAGCTCAGTTCCTTTCAGGGAGCCATAGAGAGTTCTAGCTGTGGACAGAAAGGACCTCCTCTAGAGGGTTCTAGGTGTGGACAGGAAGGATCTCCTGTAGTGGTCTGTGCTGCAGCGGATTATGAAGAATCTTCTGACTGAAGACACTCTGTTGTTGAGTTACTGTGTTCTGAAGAGGATGATGAGGGTTTTCCATCATGTTCTTCATCCTCCTTTGGACAATCAACTCAAGAGACTCCAGTTCAGTCTCCAGGACAGAATCAGTCCTCCTTATCCATCTGTTCAGCCTCTTCATGTCACTTGCTCTGATGCTGCTTCCCCAACAGGTGACTGCAGATGTGATCAGCTGACAAACTCCTCTTCTTTTGCAGCTCCTCTTCAAATCTGTGTCTGCTCGGGGTCAAGGTATTTGACACTTTTTATAAGACCAATATTACCCACACTATCTTCTCATAAGTAAATAATTACTGCATAAGATTGGCTTTAAATAGTCAATTTTACTGTCTTATGCACAGTACCATGTTGCACAGCCTCTTCACTATTGCCAATAGGGGGCAGTAATTAAGTTAAGTTGCTAGTATTAGCGCTGTCGGCTAATACAAATGATGGTCTATGGCCGTGTCCAAATTCAGGGTCTGCATACTACTAAGAGTCCCTCCTAACCAACCTAAAGAGGACGGTTCCTTCAAAAACGCAAAACCGGAAGTTGGTGTCTTGTGAATTTGGACGCTTCTACTCTTCCTTCTGTTCTCGCCCTTACTCTCTGCGCATGTCCTGTCACCTAGCAACCGTGACGAGGTTTTTACCCAGCAATGCTTGGTACATTACAAAACGGTTCCAACAGCTGGATCTAAACTAGTTTATTCTGTCCTCTTCCTGTAAATGTGCACATGTTGTATAGGTGGGATTGTTCCAATTTATCAACTGCTGCAAGCTATTAACACGTTTCCCTCCTGGGTCTTTGATTGAGCGTCTGTAGCATTAGCTTAAAAAAAAAAAAAGCAAAATGAGGGAGAACAGACAAAACAATGCAGCCGTGCCCACCGAAGCTCCATTGTCATGAGAAACAATCCCCACCGAGCGATCCCCAAGGACAAACAATGCTGGAACAGGAAACAGATACAGACCCACTTCCTGCCTAGTGTTTAAATTTAGAAGCTGGTCAAAGCACATCAGTTTTGTGTTGTTGGATAATACAAATAACCCAGATTAGGAACTCTGTGTATGAATGTGATATTGTTGTGGACACAGACAAATATGTCAGCATTGTTTAAAAAGATGTCAAGAAAAACAAAAAGGGTTGGCACACACTCGTCTTCTTTTGAAACAACGTCTCAGCATTACAGCTAAATTCTAACATGGTCACGCTTTACAGAAGAGTATCATTTCTAACTTTATATAGAAACATAGTTCTTACATAACTTCCATGACCTTATCCACCCTGTAGTTGCTATTTTAAGGCAGGCTAGTCTGTATAGATGTGAAAGCTTGAGTTTTCAATCCTGCCTTCATGTAAATCACTGACCCCGAGATACGGAGGATTTTTCTGCAGGAATTAAGAAAAAAGTTTAACCAGATTTGAGAAAAGTCTCTTGAATCCTTTAAAGAGGCCCTTTCATTAAAAATGTTTTTCTGAGGTTTCTGTTGAATATTATAGCTCCACAGGTGTTCTTACTTTCATAGTGGGTGTGAACAGGGGCGGGGCTTCAAGGGGGCTGGGAGGACGGTACGCTACCGGCCCGGACATCAGAGGGGCCTGACACAGAGGCATGATGTGAGAGATGGGTCTCTTCCACAACTGAGCAAAACTGGTAAAGACGGGCAAGTACACGGACCCTTTTAAAACTCACACCTATAGGAACATGTCGAGTCTGGGTTCGTTTTAAAGAACTGCGTAAAATGCCGATCCATGCAGGGTAAAGAACCGCACGAAATGCCGATTCATGCAGGGTTTATAGAGTTTACCCAGTCAGGTTTGAGTCATGGTTGCCAAAAGCTTGACAAGAAAAACTGACTTTAGTGTTGTAGTAGGTGTAAAATATTGAATAAACCGTTGTTCTACATGACTGGCTTTATTTTCTCTCTCACACTGAGCTTTATGACTTGCAAATGTACAAGTTAATCACCGATATTGTATCCAAGTGCATTCTGGGTAAAACTCATCTCCTAGGGCCCGGGCAGGAAACAGTATACCTTCCTCTGATAGGCTAGTTTGTTAGCCAATCAGAGTCCAGTAAATTTAAATAATGAATATGAACGAGCTGCTGTTCGAGGCCTGATGGAAGGAGCCGGAATCACCCGAATTTTAACGCAGAAAGATTGAAAGGTCTGTTAATAAGTGTTTCCTGATGTTTTTTAGAAATAAAATGTTTCATATTACAGGTTAATACTTAAGAAATAACCACAAAGTACTGAAATTTGTATGAAATGACCTCTTTAAGGAGCGTCTAACTAAAGTAGTATAAGGGCCAGAGTTTTTTCACAGCAGATACTGTGAGGGCCAAATGCTCTCCTAAAGTAAGGTTAAATTATTGTATCTTAATATATTAATACGTGATATATAAAATTATCTTCCAAATTTCAGTTTTTGTTTTTTTTTTGTCAGTGTTTACATGTGCTGCTTTCCTCTCGTAGACATTTTTTGTCATTGAGACTCTGTGATTACACGTTATTATAGTGGGATGTGCAAGAATGGACATTCTAAGAACTGCTGCAGGTAAAATAAGAACAAAATAAATGTTTAATAATTTCGTAGACATTTCCGATTAAAGGCTGTTTTCAGTTTGTTTAATTTGATTTAGAAAAAACGTGACATGCATTATTTGCTATTCCTGAGTCAATAATATTGGCGGGCCGATGGAATGCTCTGGGGGGCCAGGTGTGGCCCGCGGGCCACCAGTTGATTTTCACTCATCTAGATGTTTTTGCTTAACATTTGACTTTATTTATAGAAAACTTTTCGATGGTTCTTTTTTTTTATTGGATTTTATAAGCAAAGAAAATCAACACAACTCCATTAACTCCATCAGACCTATAGTCATTCACATACATCCATTCATACCTGGGAAGGGAGGTGCCCATCTCCATCTTAAAATAATAATAGAAATAAAAACCAAGAAATTACATTGACAAATCGCAAGATTACATAATTCAATGTACCACCTCACCGATGTGGCCCCCACCCCCATGGTCCAGAATAATCTCTGAAGCACAGCAAGCCACAACCGTGACAATTAGCTGCACGGAAGCAGACCTGAGTCCACTTCCCTAGTGCACCACCAGCCCAAAAGGATTTCAGAATCAAAGCTTGTACAAATCAACAGAAACAAAAATACCATCATCATTAGATGGCTCTTTATACCAGCTTGACGATGCTAATGGATGTGAATTCATTCCTTTTCTACAGTCATCAGCATGTGTCTGAGCAGAGGATTGAGGAAGTGCATCAGCACTGTCTTCAACAATGTCAGGAAACAGCCACAGGAACATCAGAACCCAGAAGATCTCTGTAGAACCTTTGAGGATATCTCAGCAGATATTTACAGACTGAGTTCTTCTGATTAAAACTTGTTCATTTTATTTTAATAACTTTAGACAAAATCATATCTGCTGTCTTTACTGAGGTTCAATGGCGTAGCAAGCTTTTCAAAAGTGTGGGGGATGGATGTTGTTTGTTTGTCAACAATAGAGATGATGAATACAATGATATAGGTATAACAGGTATAACATACAAGATATTAAAAGCTTTCTATTTAAATGAGTGATATTAGAAAAGTTTATAAACACATTCAGAACACAGAAAATAGGACAAAACTAATATCAAGCTTATTTAAAAACCTTAAAAGTAAAAACACTTATTTAAAGTACCTGGAAAAGGAAGTGTAAGTAATTATATGTTCCCGCCTCTCCCGCACGAGCTGACTGAGAAATCTAACACACCAAGAGAGGCGGGACTTAAGGCAGAACAGCCAATCATCAGCCGGTCAAACTCAAATCCGGTGTCATGTTTGAGAGGGAGGGGCGAGTAGGCAGCTGCAGCTAGCGGCAGACACAGAGCGGTCAGACTAGTGATTTGCGATACCACAAATTTTCTTTCCGAATCGATACCAAGTAAATTTCAGACCAGTATCGGCGATACCGATCCGATACTCTGCTAAAAATGTTGTTTGGAAAATTACATTTTAAAATTACTGTATTTAAGGTGGCTGTTCTCATTTGACTACCACAAATAAATACCTAAATACCAGATGATTTAAATCACTTTCCCTAATTTAGAAATGGTGCAAAAAGTCTCAACAACTCCACATTCTGTCCTACCTGAAGGATTTCAAGGATGTCTGTTTCACCCTCGCAGCACCTTATCCTTCCTCTCCTCCTCTGATCATGACATCTTCATATTCTGTCTAATGATTTATTTTTAAATATTTTACGATGTTTCTAGTGTTTCCGGGTGTTGGTTCAGTCATTTCAAGGGCAGGAACACTGAGTTATTGCATCCATTTGGAAGAAGGAAAGTTAATATTCCACACACTATCTGTAACGCTTGACTGGTAGTTAGTGCTTTTATTTTGAAAGTACACCCAGTAGACTTCCTGCCGGTGTAAAAGCACGTAGCATGCTACCGGTGTACAACTAACAGTCTTTGTACACATTACATACTGCATCGATGCTGTTTCTGATACTAAAGTTGCTCCAAACATGATGGTGTTTGTTCTGCCATGTTAATTCTAGCTGCAACAAGCGGAGTGGAGCATAGAATATCGATATTTTAATAAGATTATCGATTCCAAAACATAAAAAGCTGAAATCTGAGTTATCGATCTTTTTGTATCCATCCGCACATCCCTAGTGGTCAGGGAGCGACAGAAGTAAGGCGTTTGTACAAAACTGCAGAAAAAGTGTGGGTGTTGAACCCTCTCATTGGGAACAGTGTGGGTGTTGAATCCTCTCATCGGGAACAGTGTGGGTGTTGAACCCTCTCATCGGGAACAGTGTGGGTGTTGAATCCTCTCATTGGGAACAGTGTGGGTGTTGAGCCCTCTCACCTGAAACAGTGTGGGTGTTGAACCCTCTCATCGGGAACAGTGTGGGTGTTGAATCCTCTCATTGGGAACAGTGTGGGTGTTGAATCCTCTCATTGGGAACAGTGTGGGTGTTGAATCCTCTCATCGGGAACAGTGTGGGTGTTGAACCCTCTCATTGGGAACAGTGTGGGTGTTGAACCCTCTCATCGGGAACAGTGTGGGTGTTGAACCCTCTCATTGGGAACAGTGTGGGTGTTGAGCCCTCTCACCTGAAACAGTGTGGGTGTTGAACCCTCTCATCGGGAACAGTGTGGGTGTTGAATCCTCTCATTGGGAACAGTGTGGGTGTTGAATCCTCTCATCGGGAACAGTGTGGGTGTTGAATCCTCTCATCGGGAACAGTGTGGGTGTTGAGCCCTCTCACCTGAAACAGTGTGGGGGTTGAACCCTCTCATCGGGAACAGTGTGGGGGTTGAACCCTCTCACCTGAAACAGTGTGGGTGTTGAACCCTCTCATTGGGAACAGTGTGGGGGTTGAACCCTCTCACCTGAAACAGTGTGGGTGTTGAACCCTCTCATCGGGAACAGTGTGGGTGTTGAACCCTCTCATCGGGAACAGTGTGGGTGTTGAACCCTCTCACCGGGAACAGTGTGGGTGTTGAACCCTCTCATTGGGAACAGTGTGGGTGTTGAACCCTCTCACCTGAAACAGTGTGGGTGTTGAGCCCTCTCACCTGAAACAGTGTGGGGGTTGAACCCTCTCATTGGGAACAGTGTGGGTGTTGAACCCTCTCATCGGGAACAGTGTGGGTGTTGAACCCTCTCATCGGGAACAGTGTGGGGGTTGAACCCTCTCACCTGAAACAGTGTGGGGGTTGAACCCTCTCACCTGAAACAGTGTGGGTGTTGAACCCTCTCATTGGGAACTGTGTGGGTGTTGAACCCTCTCATCGGGAACAGTGTGGGGGTTGAACCCTCTCACCTGAAACAGTGTGGGTGTTAACCCTCTCACTGGGAACAGTGTGGGTGTTGAGCCCTCTCACCTGAAACAGTGTGGGTGTTAACCCTCTCATCTGGAACAGTGTGGGTGTTGAACCCTCTCATCGGGAACAGTGTGGGTGTTGAACCCTCTCATCGGGAACAGTGTGGGGGTTGAACCCTCTCACCTGAAACAGTGTGGGTGTTGAACCCTCTCACCTGAAACAGTGTGGGGGTTGAACCCTCTCATCGGGAACAGTGTGGGTGTTGAACCCTCTCATCGGGAACAGTGTGGGTGTTGAACCCTCTCAGCTGGAACAGTGTGGGTGTTGAGCCCTCTCACCTGGAACAGTGTGGGGGTTGAACCCTCTCACCTGGAACAGTGTGGGTGTTGAACCCTCTCATTGGGAACAGTGTGGGTGTTGAACCCTCTCATCGGGAACAGTGTGGGGGTTGAACCCTCTCATCGGAAACAGTGTGGGTGTTGAACCCTCTCACCTGGAACAGTGTGGGTGTTGAACCCTCTCATCGGGAACAGTGTGGGTGTTGAACCCTCTCATCGGGAACAGTGTGGGTGTTAACCCTCTCACTGGGAACAGTGTGGGTGTTGAGCCCTCTCACCGGGAACAGTGTGGGTGTTGAGCCCTCTCATCGGGAACAGTGTGGGTGTTGAATCCTCTCATTGGGAACAGTGTGGGTGTTGAAGCCTCTCATCGGGAACAGTGTGGGTGTTGAATCCTCTCATCGGGAACAGTGTGGGTGTTGAACCCTCTCACCGGGAACAGTGTGGGTGTTGAACCCTCTCACCGGGAACAGTGTGGGTGTTGAACCCTCTCATCGGGAACAGTGTGGGTGTTGAATCCTCTCATTGGGAACAGTGTGGGTGTTGAACCCTCTCATCGGGAACAGTGTGGGTGTTGAACCCTCTCACCTGAAACAGTGTGGGTGTTGAACCCTCTCACCGGAAACAGTGTGGGTGTTGAACCCTCTCACCGGGAACAGTGTGGGTGTTGAGCCCTCTCATCGGGAACAGTGTGGGTGTTGAAACCTCTCATCGGGAACAGTGTGGGTGTTGAATCCTCTCATCGGGAACAGTGTGGGTGTTGAATCCTCTCATCGGGAACAGTGTGGGGGTTGAACCCTCTCATTGGGAACTGTGTGGGTGTTGAACCCTCTCATCGGGAACAGTGTGGGGGTTGAACCCTCTCACCTGAAACAGTGTGGGTGTTGAACCCTCTCATCGGGAACAGTGTGGGTGTTGAGCCCTCTCACCTGAAACAGTGTGGGTGTTAACCCTCTCACTGGGAACAGTGTGGGTGTTGAGCCCTCTCACCGGGAACAGTGTGGGTGTTGAGCCCTCTCACCTGAAACAGTGTGGGTGTTGAACCCTCTCACCTGAAACAGTGTGGGTGTTGAACCCTCTCACCTGAAACAGTGTGGGTGTTGAACCCTCTCACCTGAAACAGTGTGGGTGTTGAACCCTCTCACCGGGAACAGTGTGGGTGTTGAACCCTCTCATCGGGAACAGTGTGGGTGTTGAACCCTCTCACCTGAAACAGTGTGGGTGTTGCACCCTCTCATCGGGAACAGTGTGGGTGTTGAACCCTCTCATCGGGAACAGTGTGGGTGTTGAACCCTCTCACCTGAAACAGTATGGGTGTTGCACCCTCTCATCGGGAACAGTGTGGGTGTTGAACCCTCTCACCTGAATCAGTGTGGGTGTTGAACCCTCTCATCGGGAACAGTGTGGGTGTTAAAACACCCACATCCCCCATGGATGCAACGCCCATGCTGAGGTCTACCTTCATTGTGCTGATTATGTGAAAAAAGTGTGGACATTAATAATAGATTTTAAAAATGGACCCTGATGAGAAGCAGATAACCTGCATTCACAGTTTTAACCCTTAAAATTATGTTTTCCTCCCTGAACAGGAGGCGAGTCTTTAGTCTGAGGAAAGAACAAACAATTCATCTCTGTTTTGTTGTCGGCGTTGGGCTGGCAGCGGTTGGCCGATATCTGTTGCCCCTATGCAATGTGTTCCCTGACCCCTCCTGACTTTCTGTCAAAACACAGACATGAATGATCACATGAAGCCTGAGATAACAAAACAGCTGATGTTTAACACCAGAGGTGTTAAACTCTGTGACTGTCTTTTTCTCCTCAGCATGGAGTCTACAAGCGCAACACATCTCTCTCGCTCAAGTCCGAAACACTCGCCTTCCAATCATTATCCAATCAGGAAAAAGATGGAGTGAACCCCGGGGAATTTAATAAGACATCTAGAAGATGTTTCGTTTTATTTGACTGTTCGAGCCACTTCAATTTATGAACGGCTTATCGCCACAGAAACAAGTTTAAGTAAATTATTAGAGATTCTGTGCCGCTGAGCGTGAGATCTCCATCCATAAATAAAAAAATATTTTCATTTTATCAGAGCAGGTGGGTAAGAGCCTTTGTTGTAGGTTTTAAGTTCTGGATTTTATCAACATGGAAAAATAGACCTATGTAGAACCAGGATTCTTGGTGGAGGCGGTCTGGTTGATATGAACTTCTACTCCTATCTGAGTAATGTCCTCCTTCTCTGGGAAACCAGAACCCTCAGTGTTGAAAACAGACATTAGATCAGATTTATTTCCCTCCACTGGTTCACTTACAGGAGGCTGCTGCACGTTTATCATATAATGCTACGCTGCAGTGTCGCAATTTCATTATTTATTCTGTTATCAAGAGAGACAGTGCACACAATGTTGTCGCAATGCAGAGAAACAAAACGAGTTAAGACAATGAAGAAGGAGCTTCCTAGAGACCCAACCTGTACACAAGAGTCTATATGTAATAAATATGGTACAATAATCTCAGATATGATCATTATTTGAAGTTCTTTGCAATTTATTTACTCCAAAATAATAAATATTAGTGTTGTTTTTTATTAACAACACATGTAAAATACATTTAAATACTTTTTTCAAATATTTAACCACATCCTTGTACATTTCTGTACCGCTTTCAGTTCGTTCAGTGTGCAATCACATTGTCAAAATTCTGGCGATTGTTCAGTAAAACTTTTTCCGCATTTGCATCATTCAGGTAAGAGTTCGATGCAACGGGCCATTCTCACGTTCTCTTTCTAGCTGAGCTACAACTAAACTTCGATTCTGCACCCTCAGTTCAAGTTCCAAACTTGTGAGTGACCAGAACTCACTGGTTAAGAGTATATTGTGTGTGTGCATGCATGCATGCATCTACAGTAATTATCCTGGGAGCTGAGCAGGATCCAAAGACCAGTGCATTCCAGAACAGAACCATTAAGAGTGAACAGAGATCTTTTGGGGTTACAGTGCAGATCCCAGAGGAAAATGCTTAAATTTATTTCCTCTGCATGAACATTCACACAGCAGCTCCTCTGCTCACACTCCTCCCCCATGATGGAAACTATTAAATGTAGCAGGAAGGCATCTCATGACTTCAATCTCCCCTCGCTGTGCCAGTCCCATTCCAGTCGCCTTTGGCACAGTGTTCTCAAAATGTTTTATTTTGAATAGATTCATTTATGGAGTCAAACTCTGCATGTCTGCCTGCCTTCGAGGCATCGACTTCTTCTGCAGCTTCCTCCTAACAGAGCTCTGAGTGTACACTCCTGTTAGTTAAGTGTCATGTGCAGGATCAATGAGCCTTTATGTACATAAATAAACATCAAACATAATCTTTCTGTTGTCTCTTATAGGGACTGTTTGGATTTTGCTGCAGGTCTTTTTTATTATGGCATCGATTGGAATGTGTTGTCCTCATTTCCTGCGTGCAGTTGACGTAACTTGGAAGCGAGTCACACTGAGACTTTTCCAGTTGCCAGTTCACCTGCACGTTGCTCTTACTGGGGTCAGGACAGGAAGTGGTTTCATCCTGCACGGGGGGGTCAGTGTATTTCCCTGTGCTGTAAGTCTGTGACACCTCCACCTCTTGTGGGGCCCGTACCCGCTCCAAGCGAGGCAGGTGGTCCCGGTGCCGTTTCTCCAACCTAAGGGAGACGGCGATGATCAGCAGGTGGACGAGTTCAACGAGGTTGAGGAGAAGCGAGATGGCAGCTATTACCTGAGTGTAGATGGTGAAAATGGTCTTCTCTGTGGGACGAGAGACAAAACAGTCCACTGTGTGAGGACACGGAGGCCCTGTGCACTCAAACTTAGCTGCAATGAAGAAACCATCATACAGGAACCAAAGTCCAACAATAAATCCAGCTTCTAGGAAAACTTTTAAGAGGATGCTGACTGTGTACGCCCCCAGCAGCCTGCCTTTTAGTTTCGGAGCCTCTGAGGAGGTTTTTGTGGATCTGATCCTGTTCCCAGCATGCTTTTCTTTTTCCTTCTCCTCTGTCTTGTTTTCAGCCGGTTTCTTCCTCTCGTCACCACCTTCCTCTGCCTCCTTCTCATCATTAACCTCTCTGTTCCTGGTGTTCTGTCCGGCCCTTATGGCCACGTATCCAAAGTAGAAGATGGTTGGCGTGGAGACGAAGATGACCTGTAGGACGAAGTAGCGAAAGTGGGATATGGGGAAGGCTCTGTCATAGCACACGGCGGGGCAGCCAGGCTGCTTGGTGTTGCACACGAAGTCAGACTGTTCATCATCCCACGCAGATTCAGCAGCAGTTCCCAGAACCAGCATGCGAAACAGGAAGAGTACAGTGAGCCAGACGCGGCCAATAGATGTTGAGTATTCTTGGCCCTCCTCCAGCAGGTGTTCCAGGAAGGACCAGTCAGCTCTGGACATCCTCTGCTCCTGAGAGGGACAGATTGATGGACACAAAGCAACGATCAGATGATCTAATTAATATAATGATGATAATCAATAAATACATCCTCCTGAGCGTAAAGCTATTCCTTTTTCTATAGAGGTGATAACATTTGCAAGTTACACAATTAATAATTCCTAAAGATAAACTCCATGATAACTTCCACTGTTTATAGAATTTGACTTAACGTGTAACTGTGTCGAGGCTGTTTGACCAACCAGCAGGTACAAAATCCAAGATTATTTAATGAAGAATCAAAGAAATTAAATTAACTTGACTATAACTACACTAGACTTGACTTGACTTGGTAAATAAAATCACAAAATGCAAAGACCTGACGGAGAAGAAGAACTGAACGGAGAACTGATGCAGGAGAACAGAGGTGATTAAAGACGTAAGGCTAGACGAGAACATGGACATGAGACTGAACCACAAACAAACATGACTGACAACTGGAGAAAAGCTGAATCAAAGACTTAAATAGAAATGGACAAACAGAAAAGATGAACATGACGCAGGCAGAGGGAAGTAAAAAAAATATCCTGACAGAGGATGAAAGAACACGAGAAGTAAAGAAAGCAGGAGAGAGCACTGAAAACAGAGTAGGAAGCATGACATGACATGACATGACATGACATGACATGACATGACATGAAAGAACTGAAAGATCACAACAAATGAGGGTGAAAACAGGTTGGAACACAGATGATATATGAAGAGACGGTTCAAGAAAACGTGACACGACAAAACATGACTAAATGTACTGTATCATGACAACACTACAGTGATCAGAGGGAAACAACTGATTGTTAGAATGATTATTAGGATTATTATCTTTAAAAGTCAAGCTATGAAATGTCTACATGGTGAGACAGGTCTGAGTCAAGTCTCTAATATGAGGTCGAAGAAAATCTGAAAACAAAATTTCTAAATTCTGCAAAACGTGAAAATCGAGCAAAATCCAACAGGTTATCAATCAGGCTGCTCATACCCTGGAAACTGGAAGGTGTGTGTGTGTGTGTGTGTGTGTGTATGACCAGATGTGTCGAGGTACTGCAGAGGCTCTGCAAAGGTCAGCGCTGACTGAGTGTCTCATGGTGATACTCAGGAAAAAAGGTCAGAAAGCTCATTTTAAATAATAATAAAAACCCTCTGCTGTCCTTGTTAAGGTCCATACTATCTTTATTATACTATAATAATACTATCAAATCTAATATCAAATCTGTAGGTTTTTAAAAGGATTGAGTGAAATTAAAATGTTTGAATGGATCATTTGGAACTAGAAAGCACAGAAATTGAATAGAACAATAAAACATATAAGAATAAAAGTAAGTTGTTACTGGTTTACAGTAAATTCGACATTCAAACAAGAATGTAAACGGTGACTCAGTTAATACAGATTAAAATGATTCAATGTGCTGTGACTGATTTCATCAGTCTGAGGGGATGTTGGACACGCACACACATCTGAACAAACATCCTGTGGGGGGGAGTTCTTATAATGTTGTGATGCTTGTTTATTTGTTTATGCTATTGATGTTTTGATGTTATTTCTTCCCCTCTGACGGGAAAAGAATCAAAAACTTCTGCTGACAGGACGAGGAAATCATTCAGCTGAAGGACTCAACAAAACATTTCACGAATTTAAGACAAGAGAAGAAAGAGACAAAGAAGAAGTCAACAATAAAGTCCATTCAAAGGAATTTCAATATTTCTTTGGTTTAAATTTAAAGAAACGGATGTGAGATTTAGGAAATTAAGAAACAAGAGAAGAACCGATTAAAACGTGTTTATAGTGACTAAAAGTAAGCTACTTTTATTAGATTAATTATTAAAGTGTTTAATTCCAGAAAAAAAACTAAAACATAGCATAGAAATAAGATACCAATTAATGTAACAGCTGTTGTAAATAATTTCTCTGGTATATAATAATTATTCAAATTAGATGATGATTATATGAAGAAAACATACCTTTCTGTCTCGTGAAGCAGGTTTTGTCTCCTTTCAGTCCTGCTGGTCTCAACACTCAGAGGACTTTCCAGTGTCACTTTGCTTGGACTGTTTGTCGTCTTTAAAAGAAAAAAAAAAAGATTCGATGTAATCGGAAAAAGTTGGGAGAACTTTCCCATGTCCGCTTCGTACCTCCCTCAGGAACTTGGTTCAGGAAACGTTCTGAGTTCAAACAGCCTTTGAACGCAACTCTGCGTTAAATGTATTGGAATAAAGTTTGATTTGAAGTTTTTGAAAGAGATTATGAGTGAGGGCGGACAAAAAAAATGAAAACAAAAAATAAACTAAATCGGATTAAACTAAACAAAAGTATCTTAAAAGTTACTGTAAAACATTTTAAAACCTTTGAATTCATCAATTTAGATAAACATGTGTCCATAAAGGATTAGTGCGTCACGATAAAGTCACAATAATCTCTTATAAGGTAGTTATAAGAAAAACTGTTACGTAAACATGTACTTTTATTGCCTAAAGCCGCGACTGAGTGAAGATCAGACCCTCGCGACGTCTGGATTACTCGTGTAAATTTTAATTTGACCGCACGAGGGCGCCAGACTTCTTATTTGAAAGAAGAACGGACTTCAAAGCAGAAACATTTAGTGAACTCAAAGTTTACAGTTCAAAACTTGGAGACATCGTGTCTATTTATTGTTTCACTCTCAGATGAAATAATTCTGATATCTATGTACAGATATCAGGAGCTTTAGATTGATTCACATGTGTGTTTACAAGTAATGTCACAATATTACACAAATTAATGCATCTTTATGAAGCCCTGTTAGTCACTGTTATTTACAGAGGATGTTTGAACATGTCTCTGTTTCTGTTGTATCAGACTCTTAACGAGTCTGCATGTCATAAGTAATTAGTAATTCATCAGTCATCAGTAATTCTATAATTGTGAATACTTGAGATCCTATCACGTCTATATAATCTACCATAATGGCGTAAATGAAAAAGAAGGTAATAAAAATGTGGTTTATACATATCTGTATGAAAGCTGGCTGTTAAATAATAGTTCATATTTGTGTTAAATGAAAAACAGCATCATGTGTTTGTCTGCAGGGGTTTTTCTCCAGGTGTTTCTGACACAATCCAGAGTTCTGCATCTTTAGCTTACTGAGCTAATGTGTTCCCTCCCTTGCCCTGCAGCTCCTTCCAGTGAGGTTGAACCATCGACACGTGAGGTAGGAACGTAAACAGAAGAGATAAAAACTGTCAAAATGGAGGGAAATAGTTTCTTTCACCACAAGATCAGCGTGTATGTGGACGCACAGGATTCATACAGGACTCCTTTTAATAAAAAACATGTAAAGAATGTTCCTGCCATGTTTTACTTTCAGTTCCTCTTGAACTCACATGTGCAATCAAAGAATTAGGAAGTTTAGAAAGACAGAAAATGTAAATTATTAAGCTGTAATATTTCCAGCCAAAGCCTCTGTTTGGTCTATAATCGATATAGATATCTATAATCTTTGTTTTGTGTTGAAAATACTTTCATAATTCAGCCAAACTAAGATGTGAAGGTACATTTTTAAGGATAGAAAAGTGCCTTTTTGAAGTAAAATGAGAGATTTTCTTTCTCCTGTTTTGACACAAGCTCTTTTCAGCACGCTATTGTGATTTATTGAAACTAAACATTTGGCTCAAACATGGAGACAAACATTTTTAAAAAGTAAATATACTATCCAGTATCTGATAAACATCTGTGGACAGCGGTCCAGCAACACGAACATCACCTTCAAATGCTGGAGTCGGTATCTGAGTCAGATCCTCACGGTTATTCATCCTCATCACCAGATCAGTATAACGTGTCAATATGCAGATTAATCACCAGCGTACGGGTCAGTCAGGGTACTGGACTGCTGCACTGAGCAGATCCTTTATCAAGCGCCCGGTGAACTGACAGTGAATCATCCTGACAGATCAGCGTCTTGCTCTTTTCTTTGGTCATTACATCTGCAGATGAACGTCTCGGAGGGAAGTGGGGACAGCTGACAGAGAGTAATGGAACTGCTTCTATTCAGGAGATTCGTTATGCCTCCCCGTGTTCTGCTGCTCGGTCTGTGTGTGAGTGTATGTGTTCGTAAGGGGGTGATAACACTAACCCCGAATCTCCAGCTTCAATCAATTCCTCTCTGCTGGACACGTTTTATCATTTACTTCTGTATTTCAAGGCTGATTTCCTCCCATGTGTACATCAGTGTACTCAGCCATGCGGATAGGAAAATGAAGCCATGGTGCTAATTTGCAGTCAGAGTTCATGGATTTTTGAAGCTAATTTTTTTGTATCGTTTTTATTTGTGATCTCATAGGTCAAACTGTAAAAAACAACATATTTCATGACTTTGGTACATTTTTTATGTTATTTCTCAGAGATGTCAGAAGTACTAGTGTTAAGTACTGAAGTAAAAGTACTAATACTTGTTCACAAAACTACTCTGGTAAATATAAAGTACTGCAGCCTCTACTTTACTTAAGTAAAAGTAAAAAAGTACATACTCTTAAACCTGCTTAGGTAAGAAAATAAGAAGTAAATTAATATTTGTCCTCTAAAAATAAATAATATACTGGTGCATAAAACAAAATAAATGTCACTTGTGTGAAGTTAAATGTAAGAATGTATGTAAGAATTAGACCTTGTCGTCAAATCAAAGTCCCGCAGTTCATGTAGAAAAAAAAAGAAAACGTCTGCTCTCAGCCACTCACCCCCTCCCCTCCCTGATTTTTCTGTTGAGTTGCCAGTTCTGATGTTGATCCTCATTTAGTTTCTCTTGTATTTGTTACATTTTTGGGAATGTCTGAAGGCCTATTTGTACAGCTTTGGGTTTTCCTAAGTGCATTTGAACGCCGCATCACGTGCAGCTCGGCTGCTCAGTTGGAAGGATGTGGTGGTTTCTTACTTTTTGCTGCTGGTCGTTGTGGAATTACAGCTGCTTGTGTTGAAGACTTGGCAGCCTTGCAGACTCACATGTGATTCGTTATGGAACCACTAAGTTTGGACGTATAAATAATGATTCCGGTCCGGGCTAGCTTTTGTTAAAATGACATAAACTAGCGACCACCCAGCCGGCTGATATCGAGATCTGTTACAATGTGACTTTATTTTCAACATCAGTGGGACATTAGACTGTTGTGTGAGTATTTCACTGGAAAATTCTTACATACTGTACCTTTAAATGAACGTTTGACAATGTAGTAATACTTGTCTGGATGCTCACTTTCCTCCATAACAGTCACAACAAATGCGGCGTGACTAGCCATGTGCTTAACTAGCTTGCGTCCTCTAGCTTCCTGTTTAGCGCTTGTTAGCCCAGGTGTACGTCGTTTACATTGATTATGTTGTTGCTCACCTTTGGAGACTTTAAAAGTAATGGCCAGATATTTAAAATGTAATGAGTAGAAAGTATACTGTATATATACACAGTATATACGTCTCTGCCGGCATTATGTGTATTTTATCAAACAACATTCAAAGCAGTGATTTGGTTGAAAACACAACGCGTCATGAGTCATTCAGGTTAAAGAATCACAACAAAGTTAGAATAAAATAATCCCCCCCCCCCAAAAAAGAGAGAAATTCTGCATCATTACTACTAGATGTTGGGATATTTCAGTGGATTAGTAAAAAATGTATGTGCTGGTGTTGAAGAATAGAGACCCTAAGAGCCACATTTAAGGACCATGAATTAAATTATTAAATGTCTTTAGAGAATGTTTCAGCCCATGTCACGGTGCCTTGCAGGCTAGCCATCTGATAGTGGAGCTAAAGTGCTCCACAAAACTCTCCTCATGTCAGGAAGCAAAGAGGAAGCGTGTAGAAGGAGTCTCGTTTTCCCTCCGGCAACGGCTGAACTTCATCAGTTACTAAAGCAGAGATGACTTAATACTCCTTTTATTATTTATTCATGTAGAATAAAAGGCAGAAAACACAGTCAGGATTTGTTGAGGTTTTGTTTCTTCCATGGCAAAAAATAACTTGTACTTCATGCTTAAGTTGATTTGTTTTAGGTATCTGTACTTTACTTGAGTATTTATTTTTATTGTGACTTTTACTACTTACTTTTAAAACAAGTATATACAGTATATATATATATATGTATGTATATATATATAGATGAAGGTGACAACAGTACACGTGGTAATCGGAGCACTTGGGGCAGTAACCCCCAAACTGGAGGAATGGCTCCAGCAGATCCCTGGAAGAACCTCAGACATCTCAGTCCAGAAAAGTGCAGTACTCGGAACAGCTAAAATACTGTGCAGGACCCTCAAGCTCCCAGGCCCCTGGTAGAGGACCCGAGCTTGGAATGGGAAAAAACCAGCCAGTGGCGAGAGGGGAATTTTTGTATTTTATATATATATATATATATATATATATATATATATATATATATATATATACACTCACCGGCCACTTTATTAGGTACACCTGTCCAACTGCTCGTTAACACTTAATTTCTAATCAGCCAATCACATGGCGGCAACTCAGTGCATTTAGGCATGTACACATGGTCAAGACAATCTCCTGCAGTTCAAACCGAGCATCAGTATGGGGAAGAAAGGTGATTTGAGTGACTTTGAACGTGGCATGGTTGTTGGTACCAGAATGGCTGGTCTGAGTATTTCAGAAACTGCTGATCTACTGGGATTTTCACGCACAACCATCTCTAGGGTTTACAGAGAATGGTCCGAAAAAGAAAAAATATCCAGTGAGCGGCAGTTCTGTGGGCGGAAATGCCTTGTTGATGCCAGAGGTCAGAGGAGAATGGCCAGACTGGTTCGAGCTGATAGAAAGGCAACAGTGACTCAAATAACCACTCGTTACAACCAAGGTAGGCAGAAGAGCATCTCTGAACGCACAGTATGTTTGAACTTTGAGGCAGATGGGCTACAGCAGCAGAAGACCACGCCGGGTGCCACTCCTTTCAGCTAAGAACAGGAAACTGAGGCTACAATTTGCACAAGCTCATCGAAATTGGACAATAGAAGATTGGAAAAACGTTGCCTGGTCTGATGAGTCTCGATTTCTGCTGCGACATTTGGATGGTAGGGTCAGAATTTGGCGTCAACAACATGAAAGCATGGATCCATCCTGCCTTGTATCAACGGTTCAGGCTGGTGGTGGTGGTGTAATGGTGTGGGGAATATTTTCTTGGCACTCTTTGGGCCCCTTGGTACCACTTGAGTATCGTTAGATATCTGTTGACTGTGGAGGCCATTTGAGTACAGTGAACTCATTGTCATGTTCAAGAAACCAGTTCGAGATGATTCCAGCTTTATGACATGGAGCATTATCCTGCTGAAAGTAGCCATCAGAAGTTGGGTACATTGTGGTCATAAAGGGATGGACATGGTCAGCAACAATACTTAGGTAGGCTATGGCGTTGTAACGATGCTCAATTGGTATATATATATATATATATATTTATATACTGTATATAGGTTAGGTTAATTTATATTAGGTTTGAGCCCGGTGCGCTGACGGGAGACGGACGATGACACAACCAGGGTTTGTTATTCTCACTGAAACTAAAATGCTAAAATGTAAACCTCATATCCTTTTAACTATATTTTTGTTTTAGAAATAAATTATCAATAAATGTTCTCATCACATGCAAATAAAGTGTCAAAATGTGGTTCTAGATTCCATTTCCTCTGTCAGTGTTATTAAGCTCAAAGGAACCTCTCCCTGACAGACACCATTGATCTCTGCCATCTTGGAGCAACGCCATGAAAGTGCACATCGCCAGCTGATGACAGCTTTATTAGAAAAGGACAACAGAGAGGATCAAGATGTTTCCTCACATCAAATCGCCCAAAGCAGATTGAGTTCATCATCGTCAGTCCGGGATCAATTTTACGGCCAGATTTTTAGGAGGTAATCAATTTGTTTTGTCCCAAAGGGACAGCGAACACTGACCACAAAGTGAATGTAACCCATGATATAAGAAAGACATTCTGGTGTCTGTTAAAGTTCTAACATGTAGCATGGAATGACATCTATTGGCATGAATAAATAAAACCTTGTAAACTAGATTTACTTGTAAAAAATTGGGTGAAAACAAAAGGAAATGTTTTTGGACACTTTGGAATTTGCCATCTTGAACTTAAACTTAATGTTACATCACTTGACCACAAATATCACATCAGTATGACCTTATCACTGATTTTATTTTAGAATCATATAATCTTGTATTTCTAACGAGCATCATCACACCTGCTCCGTTGAGAGTTTGGCAGGTGTGTTAATTATTCACTACCACTGAAACTTTCTATAGGATTTGAGGCCAAATTTACCTGATTACAGTCCAAGTTTAATTTGTTTCATCAGCCTTAACTTCTTGTAATTAATTTCTTTTTACTGACAGTCAACCAGTCATTATTGTACCCAGAGTGCACACGGCACTTTAAAGGGCCTGTATCATGTAAAATCAAGTTTTTGGAGCTTTGAACCATGTTGGGATGCTATTTCATTATTAACCCCCCGTTAAGTGGTTTTTGGCTTAATACACACATTTCTCAGTAATCCTCCTAAATCCTGAGCAGCTGCTCCACTCTCACTGTAACATAGTGATGTAACAATGTTACACCAGGACCTCTCCAGCTTGTCCGCGCTGCCCCTGCAGATTAAACACACATGCCCCGAGCTCTGAGAGTCCGAAGCAAGACACTGTTTTGTAGTATTTTACTTTCTAAAAATGTCTTGGTGAAAATGTGCATTTGGCTGCGAGAGTTACAGGAATTTATTCACCATTTTATGTAGGCAGCTCGAGGGGCAGCACTCACGAAGAGGGGGCCTGGAGGAGAGATGGGATTATAGGCAAACTGATCGTTTTACTTCTTGGTCAGAGAATAACTTGAGAATATAAGTTATATTTTAGGACAAATGAAGACTTTATAACAACAACGGTAAGATTTGATCAAACATGTGTCTATCCCAGATGTTGACAGCTGTAAAATAGCAGGATGCAGGACCTTTAATCACAGTGTGAGGGTCATCACTGCCTTTTTACCTGAATCTGAAGTCTGATGTAATAAATTTGCTATTTAAAATTCAACAACGCTATTTTCAGCATACAGCTAATGATTTACTGATGATATCTCTGACCCTGTAGCTTAATAAAGTTTTCCTTACAAAGAATCCGGGCTGCCGTTCTGAGTGCTCTGCTGATGACCGTGTGGGCAGAACTCTGCCTGACTGCCAGCGGGTGAAAATCACAAAGAAAACAGGAAGCCGCGCAGGAGAAGAATTCATTACATCTTTATAAAACTTGTTCTTTCTGCTCGACTTCGGACATATTAAACATGAAGCTGCTTATAAAACATGAATATTTATCAGCCCTGGAAGAGGAGGACTTTGTTTTGCAAATGAAAGAAGAGAAGTCGGGGTGTTTTTAAAGCACATGGAAGGGAGGGAAAGCATCATGTGGTATTTTATATGCCTGTAGACTTTTATATCAGATAAATTCTGACCATTTACATTTTATTTCAGAATTCTTTCAAAGCATGCAGCACAACAGGCTCCAGCTAAATGAAGCATGTGGGTGAATTCTGCAGAACTGACACTGTATGAAGACACAGTCTGATGGAACTTATTTCTCCTATAAGATGAGAAATGAACACAAACAGCATAGCTACACCATGCTTTTAATGATGAAAACAAAACTGTGTGATATTTCCTGAATAAATAGGAAAATAAAGGCTTCACTAACATAAACCAGACATCTGCATTCCCACTGTTCTCCTCCCCTCTCAGTCTGACAGTCTTTGACATAATCTCACTTTAATTAATTTCATTGTTTAGCTTCTTTTTTAGCATAAAACACTTCCATTAAAACACTTGCTGGGATCCTTCAGCTTGACGCTCTGAAAACACTTATAAAAAGTCACTAATTTCTATTATGTTGTAAAAAAAATATAAATCCTTTGTTTAGAAACTCTAGTGCTTCAAACTCAGTCTCAATTTTCTAGATAGATAGATAGATAGATAGATAGATAGATAGATAGATAGATAGATAGATAGATAGATAGATAGATAGATAGATAGATAGATAGATAGATAGAAACCGCAGTAGTCTGCTGGCTAAAAGCTGTAGCATAGTAGCAAACAGGAAGACAAAACGTCTGACGTTGCTATGCGCAGCGGGGCAGGAAACAGTATACCTTGCTCTCATAGGCTAGTTTGTTAGCCAATCAGAGTCCAGCAAATTCAAATAATGAATATGAAAGAGCTACTGACGAAGCCTGACAAAGTAGCCTGACGGAACGAGCCGGAACCAGCCGAATTTTAATGCAGACAGATTTAAAGGTCTGTTAATCAGTGTTTCCTAACATTTTTAGATATAAAATGTTTCATATTATTGGTTAATACTTAAGAAATAACCACAAAGTACTGAATTTTTTATGAAATGGCCTCTTTAACAGTCTGTGTTCCTTATTTGGTCATGCACTTCCTTCTCTCATTCACCCTGTGTATTGGTTTCACACCTGTCTCTCGTTAGGATCTGGCACTGCACTCACCTACATAGGCTGCAGTAGATCTGAGCTAGATCATTGTCTTCTGTCCACTGTCCAGTGCATCGCTATGTTTCATGTGTTCCTGGATGTCTTAGTATGTCTGCTTCAGTATAGTCTGCGTGTTAGTTCCTTATATTGCCTCATATCCTCTCGTATCCTGGATCTCCAGGGTTTTTGGACTAGTGCCTGCCTGCTCCTATGAACTGTGAGTCTTTTTGGATTTTTGGACTAACCCATTTGTCACCTGCAGAGAAGACCTGCCTTTTGAGTTGTGTTTCCCTTTGTGTTTTAATAAACCTTTTTATTTCAACTAGCCACTCTGTGTTCTCTGCTCTAGAGATCTGCCGCTTGAGCTTATGACGATAGATGTTTTTAGTTTAGCAGATTGTATCTGTATTAAAACAATTTGAAATGAAATTAAGGTAGAAAAAGTGAGTCATTGGCATAGAGTTAAAATGGTTTTGTGTTAGTATTACAAAATAAAACTGTGTTCCAGGAAGATAACCTTCTTTTATAATAAAACATGGTGGTGGTATCATGGTTTGGGCCTGTAAATTATGAAAGGAACCTTGATACCTGTCCAAGACTTGTGCGGTAAGTCAGCACACTGGGTTTATCATGCAAATATGTTTCTTGACATTATAAGGCGATAACTCCATGATGCTGCAGTTATTTTCTGTTGAATTTGTATCAGTTTGATGCTGTTCTGTTTGGATTAATGTGCAGACAGAGGCTGAATGTTTGGATCATTTGCAGCGTGTCTGTTCCAACGCGACTGATTTGGCTCCTCCTCGACAAGCAGGGGGAAGCAGCAGCGGAGGATTCCGTGGACCAATCGGTTGTCGGTAATGTTTCAGTTGGGAGCGAGCGTGTGTGAGGATGAAACACCGCTGCTGGTCCCTGCTGCTTCTCCATCCTGCGCTTCGCTCGGCTCGGAACGGCGAGCTGTGGAATAAGCGCGTGTACCTGCTACTCTAACGCAGAAAAACAACCAAAGAACAGAAAAGAAAAAGAACTACAGCGAGAACTTCCCACCGAAAAGCCCGACTTACAGGTAAGAAGAGAATACAAAGCAGAACATCCAGGCGCTCCTGGAGAATGAAGATGCTGTCATGTGACTCTGTGTTGACTGTATTGTTGGCAAGACACGGTTTTCTGATGTTGCAGTCTGACATTCACCATCACAGAGTCTCTCATTTTGGGGTGGGATGGTTCAGTAAGTGCGTGGGTCCCGCAACAGAATTGGATCAAGCAGCAGAGGGGCCCCATAGTTCCATTCATCAAACTAAAGTCGAGTGGAGCCTCTGTGCTTATTGGGACAGCGAGTAGATGAGCGTTCAGGACCACCCGGCCCAGTAACACTGATGGGGAGGGGGCTTTGCTTTGGATGCTGCACATGCATCATGTCTGATTAAAGCCCGGACACTCTGGGCTGATTTCATTAGCTCTTGGTGCGCAGATTTCTCGCGTACTGATTTGGAAGATTTCTCCGTCTGAACACCCAGTTTCACATGAATGATCTCAGTTGCCTCCTTTACTCCATCAGTACCGCGGCCATAGACAGTTACTGTAGTCTGTCACGCGGCTTCAGATGGGTTGGACGATGCGCCTGAAGATCATCAGTCACATAAACGGTTCGATTGATGCTCCTGTTGGGCTGTGACGTGAATTCACAAAACCACATAAGCTATATGGAATCCATATGATGAAGATTGTTATTTTTTGGCACTTTACTGTGCGTTGTTAGAAATGTGTGTATGTGTGTGTACACAGGAGGACAGTGATTATTATGGTGTACCAGAAGAGGTTTGACAGATCTGTTCATGTTTCAATGCTTAGGTGTTCTGCTTGATTTGAAGTGATGACACCGTTGAACAATCACATTTTTCTGACTATAATCTGCCAATTGTGAGGAATAAACTGTTTTTGTTCAACTTGTATACGTTCATGTTATTCAAAGGGATGAAAAAAAAGAATCAGTTTGGTGAGAGAAGGTAAAACTGAATTTGTGCGGTTAGAGAAAAGAATCACGGCTTTGTTTTCAGGCCAAATGAATCAAATGCAAAAAGGATTTGTTTCATTGATTCTTATTCATCTCAAATCAGAACTGAAAGTTGAGCCATTCCGAGTCATTTCAAACCCATAATGAACTTTCTTCAGGTCTGAATTTGGTGCACCAGGTCAAACTTCCAGTTCTGTTTCATGGAGTTGTAGAAATGATTCATCTTGATGGAGAATTACCTCATCACCTCTCATCAACCCTCCCCCCCACCCCCCCCTCACCCCCACCCCCAGTTCTCATGACGAGAAATGATCCAGAAAAAAGAGATGGATGTGTCAGCATGTGATTATTGTTTCATTAAAATGCCTTCTTTGCACAAATACTCAACATGTTCCTGATCTGAGATCCTTTAGAACACGTTCAACATGTTCATGTTCTCGAATCCTTTGGAACACACTCAACACATGTTCATGTTCTCGAATCCTTTGGAACACACTCAACATGTTCATGTTCTCGAATCCTTTAGAACACGTTCAACATGTTCATGTTCTCGAATCCTTTAGAACACGCTCAACATGTTCATGTTCTCGAATCCTTTAGAACACGTTCAACATGTTCATGTTCTCGAATCCTTTAGAACACGTTCAACATGTTCATGTTCTCGAATCCTTTAGAACACGTTCAACATGTTCATGTTCTCGAATCCTTTAGAACACGCTCAACATGTTCATGTTCTCGAATCCTTTGGAACACGTTCAACATGTTCATGTTTCGAATCCTTTGAAACACGCTCTGTCATGGTTCGAACCAGGTGGGGTTGTTTTCGAGCTCCCAAAGTGACCCAAACTCCAGACACACACAGAGCGAGGAAACAGCGTTCAGTGGTAACAGTGTTTATTATATACAGTGCTCCAATACACACACAGGCAAATAATAAATGTGCACGAAGAAGCTCAGGACGGGCCTGGTGCGGGACAGGAACGGTCCTGGGGTTATGAGAGAGAGAGAGGTTAGTGACAGGTGGAGGAACCAGCTGCGGCGTGCGGGGATCGTGCTCGCTTGACTCACGGTTTCGTGTTAGACGTCCGGGTTTGAGGAGAGATCCGAGGATGCTGCCGCCGGGGTGGTGATCCAAGCTGTCGGTGTTCGTTGTGTGAGATCCGGGTCCGGGTGCTGTGTGCGCAGACGTGACTGCGACAGGGGTGACAGCAGAGCGGTGACCGGGAAGGTGTGGACCAGAGGAAGCCAGAGACAGACAGGGAGCCAGAGGGAGAGAGCTGGTCGCGTGGCACCGCAACGGAGCTCTAGTACGTTCCAGGTTTGAGCCAATCCTCACTATGAGCGGTTCGATATCCACGCTGGAGGTTAAGCTGTCGGGAGAGGAGCTCCAGGACAGCGGGCTAAACACAAGGAAGAGAGGGCAGGTTAAATACTGCGGAAAACACTCTGGTAAATAATCACTGGCCACTCTGTTACCACGAAAAGTAGTGGAACAAACTGGCGTCTGTCTCTTGTTCCTCCTCCGCTTAAGTACCCAGCTCTCCTGAGCTGGGTAATGATCCACACCTGTCTTCACTGATCGTCTGCTGCCACGCCCTGCAAAACAATTAGTACCAAACACCACCACCAGCAGCAGAGATCCTCACACGCTCAACATGTTCATGTTCTCGAATCCTTTGGAACACGCTCAACATGTTCATGTTCTCGAATCCTTTGGAACACGCTCAACATGTTCATGTTCTCGAATCCTTTGGAACACGCTCAACATGTTCATGTTCTCGAATCCTTTGGAACACGCTCAACATGTTCATGTTTTCGAATCCTTTAGAACACGCTCAACATGTTCATGTTTTCGAATCCTTTGGAACACGCTCAACATGTTCATGTTCTCGAATCCTTTGGAACACGCTCAACATGTTCATGTTCTCGAATCCTTTGGAACACGCTCAACACATGTTCATGTTCTCGAATCCTTTGGAACACGCTCAACACATGTTCATGTTCTCGAATCCTTTAGAACACGCTCAACATGTTCATGTTCTCGAATCCTTTGGAACACGCTCAACACATGTTCATGTTCTCGAATCCTTTGGAACACTCTCAACATGTTCATGTTCTCGAATCCTTTGGAACACGCTCAACATGTTCATGTTCTCGAATCCTTTGGAACACGCTCAACATGTTCATGTTCTCGAATCCTTTAGAACACGTTCAACATGTTCATGTTCTCGAATCCTTTAGAACACGCTCAACATGTTCATGTTCTCGAATCTTTTAGAACACGCTCAACATGTTCATGTTCTCGAATCCTTTGGAACACGCTCAACATGTTCATGTTCTCGAATCCTTTGAAACACGCTCAACATGTTCATGTTCTCGAATCCTTTGGAACACGCTCAACATGTTCATGTTCTCGAATCCTTTAGAACAAGCTCAACATGTTCATGTTCTCGAATCCTTTAGAACACGCTCAACACATGTTCATGTTCTCCAATCCTTTGGAACACGCTCAACATGTTCATGTTCTCCAATCCTTTGGAACACGTTCAACATGTTCATGTTTTCGAATCCTTTAGAACACGCTCAACATGTTCATGTTTTCGAATCCTTTGGAACACGCTCAACATGTTCATGTTCTCGAATCCTTTGGAACACGCTCAACATGTTCATGTTCTCGAATCCTTTGGAACACGCTCAACACATGTTCATGTTCTCGAATCCTTTGGAACACACTCAACATGTTCATGTTCTCGAATCCTTTAGAACATGTTCAACATGTTCATGTTCTCGAATCCTTTAGAACACG
Organism: Pachypanchax playfairii; assembly: GCA_006937955.1. NCBI lineage: Eukaryota > Metazoa > Chordata > Actinopteri > Cyprinodontiformes > Aplocheilidae > Pachypanchax > Pachypanchax playfairii. The sequence continues at coordinate 139,875 of SSNP01000262.1, forward strand.
CTCAACATGTTCATGTTCTCGAATCCTTTAGAACACGCTCAACATGTTCATATTCTCGAATCTTTTTGAACACGCTCAACATGTTCATGCTCTCGAATCCTTTGGAACACGCTCAACACATGTTCATGTTCTCGAATCCTTTGGAACACACTCAACATGTTCATGTTCTCGAATCCTTTAGAACACGTTCAACATGTTCATGTTCTCGAATCCTTTAGAACACGCTCAACATGTTCATGTTCTCGAATCCTTTGGAACACGTTCAACATGTTTATGTTTTCGAATCCTTTGGAACACGCTCAACATGTTCATATTCTCGAATCCTTTAGAACACGCTCAACATGTTCATGTTCTCGAATCCTTTGGAACACGCTCAACACATGTTCATGTTCTCGAATCCTTTGGAACACACTCAACATGTTCATGTTCTCGAATCCTTTAGAACACGTTCAACATGTTCATGTTCTCGAATCCTTTAGAACATGTTCAACATGTTCATGTTCTCGAATCCTTTAGAACACGTTCAACATGTTCATGTTCTCGAATCCTCTGGAACATGCTCAACACATGTTCATGTTCTCGAATCCTTTAGAACACGCTCAACATGTTCATGTTCTCGAATCCTTTGGAACACGCTCAACATGTTCATGTTCTCGAATCCTTTAGAACATGTTCAACATGTTCATGTTCTCGAATCCTTTGGAACACGTTCAACATGTTCATGTTCTCGAATCCTTTAGAACACGCTCAACATGTTCATGTTCTCGAATCCTTTGGAACACGCTCAACACATGTTCATGTTCTCGAATCCTTTGGAACACGTTCAACATGTTCATGTTCTCGAATCCTTTAGAACACGTTCAACATGTTCATGTTCTCGAATCCTTTAGAACACGCTCAACATGTTCATGTTCTCGAATCCTTTGGAACACGCTCAACACATGTTCATGTTCTCGAATCCTTTGGAACACACTCAACATGTTCATGTTCTCGAATCCTTTAGAACACGTTCAACATGTTCATGTTCTCGAATCCTTTAGAACATGTTCAACATGTTCATGTTCTCGAATCCTTTAGAACACGCTCAACATGTTCATGTTCTCGAATCCTTTGGAACACGCTCAACACATGTTCATGTTCTCGAATCCTTTGGAACACACTCAACATGTTCATGTTCTCGAATCCTTTAGAACACGTTCAACATGTTCATGTTCTCGAATCCTTTGGAACACGCTCAACATGTTCATGTTCTCGAATCCTTTGGAACACGCTCAACATATGTTCATGTTCTCGAATCCTTTGGAACACGCTCAACACATGTTCATGTTCTCGAATCCTTTAGAACACGCTCAACATGTTCATGTTCTCGAATCCTTTGGAACACGCTCAACACATGTTCATGTTCTCGAATCCTTTGGAACACACTCAACATGTTCATGTTCTCGAATCCTTTAGAACACGTTCAACATGTTCATGTTCTCGAATCCTTTAGAACATGTTCAACATGTTCATGTTCTCGAATCCTTTGGAACACGCTCAACACATGTTCATGTTCTCGAATCCTTTGGAACACGCTCAACACATGTTCATGTTCTCGCATCCTTTGGAACACACTCAACATGTTCATGTTCTCGAATCTTTTAGAACACGTTCAACATGTTCATGTTCTCGAATCCTTTAGAACATGTTCAACATGTTCATGTTCTCGAATCCTTTAGAACACGTTCAACATGTTCATGTTCTCGAATCCTTTGGAACACGCTCAACACATGTTCATGTTCTCGAATCCTTTGGAACACGCTCAACACATGTTCATGTTCTCGAATCCTTTAGAACACGCTCAACATGTTCATGTTCTCGAATCCTTTGGAACACGCTCAACATGTTCATGTTCTCGAATCCTTTGGAACACGCTCAACACATGTTCATGTTCTCGAATCCTTTGGAACACACTCAACATGTTCATGTTCTCGAATCCTTTAGAACACGTTCAACATGTTCATGTTCTCGAATCCTTTAGAACACGTTCAACATGTTCATGTTCTCGAATCCTTTAGAACACGCTCAACATGTTCATGTTCTCGAATCTTTTATAACACGCTCAACATGTTCATGTTCTCGAATCTTTTAGAACACGCTCAACATGTTCATGTTCTCGAATCCTTTGGAACACGCTCAACATGTTCATGTTCTCGAATCCTTTAGAACACGCTCAACATGTTCATGTTCTCGAATCCTTTAGAACACACTCAACACATGTTCATGATCTCCAATCCTTTGGAACACGCTCAACATGTTCATGTTCTCCAATCCTTTAAAACACGCTCAACATGATCTGATCTGAAATCCTTTGGAACACACTCAACATGTTCATGTTCTCAAATCCTTTTGAACACGCTCAACATGTTCATGTTCTCGAATCCTTTAGAATACCCTTAACATGTTCATGTTCTCGAAAACCTTTAGAACACGCTCAACATGTTCATGTTCTCGAATCCTTTTGAAGAGGCTCAACATGTTCATGTTCTCGAATCCTTTTGAAGAGGCTCAACATGTTCATGTTCTCCAATCCTTTTGAACACGCTCAACATGTTCATGTTCTCGAATCCTTTGGAACACGCTCAACACATGTTCATGTTCTCGAAAACCTTTAGAACACGCTCAACATGTTCATGTTCTCGAATCCTTTAGAACACGCTCAACACATGTTCATGTTCTCGAATCCTTTAGAACACGCTCAACATGTTTATGTTCTCGAATCCTTTAGAACATGCTCAACATGTTTATGTTCTGAAATGCTTTAGAACACGCTCAACATGTTCCTAATCTGAAATGCTTCAGAACACGCTCAACATGTTCCTGATCTGAAATCCTTTAGAACACGCTCAACATGTTCCTGATCTGAAATCCTTTAGAACACGCTCAACATGTTCCTGATCTTAAATCCTTTAGAACACGCTCAACATGTTCCTGATCTGAATTCCTTTAGAACATGCTCAACATGTTTATGTTCTGAAATGTTTCAGAACACGCTCAACATGTTCCTGATCTGAAATGCTTTAGAACACACTCAACATGTTCCTGATCTGAAATCCTTTAGAACACGCTCAACATGTTCCTGATCTGAAATCCTTTAGAACACGCTCAACATGTTCCTGATCTGAAATGCTTTAGAACACGCTCAACATGTTCCTGATCTGAAATCCTTTAGAACACGCTCAACATGTTCCTGATCTGAAATCCTTTAGAACACGCTCAACATGTTCCTGATCTGAAATCCTTTGGAACACACTCAACATGTTCATGTTCTCAAATCCTTTTGAACACACTCAACATGTTCATGTTCTCGAATCCTTTAGAATACCCTTAACATGTTCATGTTCTCGAAAACCTTTAGAACACGCTCAACATGTTCATGTTCTCGAATCCTTTAGAACACGCTCAACATGTTCATGTTCTCGAATCCTTTAGAACACGCTCAACATGTTCATGTTCTCGAATCCTCTGGAACACGCTCAACACATGTTCATGTTCTCGAATCCTTTAGAACACGCTCAACATGTTCATGTTCTCGAATCCTTTAGAACATGTTCAACATGTTCATGTTCTCGAATCCTTTAGAACACGTTCAACATGTTCATGTTCTCGAATCCTTTAGAACACGCTCAACATGTTCATGTTCTCGAATCCTTTGGAACACGCTCAACATGTTCATATTCTCGAATCCTTTGGAACACGCTCAACATGTTCATGTTCTCGAATCCTTTAGAACACGCTCTACATGTTCATGTTCTCGAATCCTTTGGAACACGCTCAACATGTTCATGTTCTCGAATCCTCTGGAACATGCTCAACACATGTTCATGTTCTCGAATCCTTTGGAACACACTCAACATGTTCATGTTCTCGAATCCTTTAGAACATGTTCAACATGTTCATGTTCTCGAATCCTTTAGAACACGCTCAACATGTTCATGTTCTCGAATCCTTTAGAACACGCTCAACACATGTTCATGTTCTCGAATCCTTTGGAACACACTCAACATGTTCATGTTCTCGAATCCTTTAGAACACGTTCAACATGTTCATGTTCTCGAATCCTTTAGAACACGTTCAACATGTTCATGTTCTCGAATCCTTTGGAACACGCTCAACATGTTCATGTTCTCGAATCCTTTGGAACACGCTCAACACATGTTCATGTTCTCGAATCCTTTAGAACACGCTCAACATGTTCATGTTCTCGAATCCTTTGGAACACGCTCAACATGTTCATGTTCTCGAATCCTTTGGAACACGCTCAACACATGTTCATGTTCTCGAATCCTTTAGAACACGTTCAACATGTTCATGTTCTCGAATCCTTTAGAACACGTTCAACATGTTCATGTTCTCGAATCCTTTAGAACACGCTCAACATGTTCATGTTCTCGAATCCTTTGGAACACGCTCAACACATGTTCATGTTCTCGAATCCTTTGGAACACACTCAACATGTTCATGTTCTCGAATCCTTTAGAACACGTTCAACATGTTCATGTTCTCGAATCCTTTAGAACATGTTCAACATGTTCATGTTCTCGAATCCTTTAGAACACGTTCAACATGTTCATGTTCTCGAATCCTTTAGAACACGCTCAACATGTTCATGTTCTCGAATCCTTTGGAACACGTTCAACATGTTCATATTCTCGAATCCTTTGGAACACGCTCAACATGTTCATGTTCTCGAATCCTTTGGAACACGTTGAACATGTTCATGTTTTCGAATCCTTTGGAACACGCTCAACATGTTCATGTTCTCGAATCCTTTAAAACACGCTCAACACATGTTCATGTTCTCGAATCCTTTAGAACACGTTCAACATGTTCATGTTCTTGAATCCTTTAGAACACGCTCAACATGTTCATGTTCTCGAATCCTTTAGAACACGCTCAACATGTTCATGTTCTCGAATCTTTTAGAACACGCTCAACATGTTCATGTTCTCGAATCCTTTGGAACACGCTCAACATGTTCATGTTCTCGAATCCTTTGAAACACGCTCAACACATGTTCATGTTCTCGAATCCTTTAGAACAAGCTCAACATGTTCATGTTCTCGAATCCTTTAGAACACGCTCAACACATGTTCATGTTCTCCAATCCTTTGGAACACGCTCAACATGTTCATGTTCTCCAATCCTTTGGAACACGCTCAACATGTTCATGTTCTCGAATCCTTTGGAACACGCTCAACATGTTCATGTTCTCGAATCCTTTGGAACACGCTAAACACATGTTCATGTTCTCGAATCCTTTATAACACGCTCAACATGTTCATGTTCTCGAATCCTTTGGAACACGCTCAACATGTTCATGTTCTCGAATCTTTTAGAACACGCTCAACATGTTCATGTTCTCGAATCCTTTGGAACACGCTCAACATGTTCATGTTCTCGAATCCTTTAGAACACTCTCAACATGTTCATGTTCTCGAATCCTTTAGAACACGCTCAACATGTTCATGTTCTCGAATCCTTTAGCACACGCTAAACACATGTTCATGTTCTCGAATCCTTTAGAACACGCTCAACATGTTCATGTTCTCGAATCTTTTAGAACACGCTCAACATGTTCATGTTCTCGAATCCTTTGGAACACGCTCAACACATGTTCATGTTCTCGAATCCTTTAGAACACGCTCAACATGTTCATGTTCTCGAATCCTTTGGAACACGCTCAACATGTTCATGTTCTCGAATCCTCTGGAACACGCTCAACACATGTTCATGTTCTCGAATCCTTTTGAACACGCTCAACATGTTCATGTTCTCGAATCCTCTGGAACATGCTCAACACATGTTCATGTTCTCGAATCCTTTAGAACACGCTCAACATGTTCATGTTCTCGAATCCTTTGGAACACGCTCAACATGTTCATGTTCTCGAATCCTCTGGAACACGCTCAACACATGTTCATGTTCTCGAATCCTCTGGAACACGCTCAACATGTTCATGTTCTCGAATCCTTTGGAACACGCTCAACATGTTCATGTTCTCGAATCCTTTTGAACAGGCTCAACATGTTCATGTTCTCCAATCCTTTGGAACACGCTCAACACATGTTCATGTTCTGGAATCCTTTTGAACACGCTCAACATGTTCATGTTCTCGAATCCTCTGGAACACGCTCAACATGTTCATGTTCTCGAATCCTTTGGAACACGATCAACATGTTCATGTTCTCGAATCCTTTTGAACAGGCTCAACATGTTCATGTTCTCCAATCCTTTGGAACACGCTCAACACATGTTCATGTTCTCGAATCCTTTGGAACACGCTCAACATGTTCATGTTCTCAAATCTTGTGGAACACGCTCAACACATGTTCATGTTCTCGAATCCTTTGGAACACGCTCAACATGTTCATGTTCTCCAATCCTTTGGAACACGCTCAACATGTTCATGTTCTCGAATCCTTTGGAACACGCTCAACATGTTCATGTTCTCCAATCCTTTGGAACACGCTAAACACATGTTCATGTTCTCGAATCCTTTATAACACGCTCAACATGTTCATGTTCTCGAATCTTTTAGAACACGCTCAACATGTTCATGTTCTCGAATCCTTTGGAACACGCTCAACATGTTCATGTTCTCGAATCCTTTAGAACACGCTCAACATGTTCATGTTCTCGAATCCTTTAGAACACACTCAACACATGTTCATGATCTCCAATCCTTTGGAACACGCTCAACATGTTCATGTTCTCCAATCCTTTAAAACACGCTCAACATGATCTGATCTGAAATCCTTTGGAACACACTCAACATGTTCATGTTCTCAAATCCTTTTGAACACGCTCAACATGTTCATGTTCTCGAATCCTTTAGAATACCCTTAACATGTTCATGTTCTCGAAAACCTTTAGAACACGCTCAACATGTTCATGTTCTCGAATCCTTTTGAACATGTTCAACATGTTCATGTTCTCGAATCCTCTAGAACACGCTCAACATGTTCATGTTCTCGAATCCTTTAGAACACGCTCAACATGTTCATGTTCTCGAATCCGTTGGAACACGCTCAACATGTTCATGTTCTCGAATCCTTTAGAACACGCTCAACATGTTCATGTTCTCGAATCCTTTAGAACACGCTCAACATGTTCATGTTCTCGAATCCTTTAGAATACGCTCAACATGTTCCTGATCTGAAATCCTTTAGAACACGCTCAACATGTTCCTGATCTGAAATCCTTTAGAACACGCTCAACATGTTCCTGATCTGAAATCCTTTAGAACACGCTCAACATGTTCCTGATCTGAAATCCTTTGGAACACACTCAACATGTTCATGTTCTCAAATCCTTTTGAACACACTCAACATGTTCATGTTCTCGAATCCTTTAGAATACCCTTAACATGTTCATGTTCTCGAAAACCTTTAGAACACGCTCAACATGTTCATGTTCTCGAATCCTTTAGAACACGCTCAACATGTTCATGTTCTCGAATCCTTTAGAACACGCTCAACATGTTCATGTTCTCGAATCCTTTAGAATACGCTCAACATGTTCCTGATCTGAAATCCTTTAGAACAAGCTCAACATGTTCATGTTCTCAAATCCTTTAGAATACGCTCAACATGTTCCTGATCTGAAATCCTTTAGAACACGCTCAACACATGTTCATGTTCTCGAATCCTTTAGAACATGCTCAACATGTTTATGTTCTGAAATGCTTTAGAACACGCTCAACATGTTCCTAATCTGAAATGCTTCAGAACACGCTCAACATGTTTATGTTCTGAAATGTTTCAGAACACGCTCAACATGTTCCTGATCTGAAATGCTTTAGAACACGCTCAACATGTTCCTGATCTGAAATCCTTTAGAACACGCTCAACATGTTCCTGATCTGAAATGCTTCATAGCGCTGAGACAGCGCTGCCTGAAGCCGGGCGCTGGGCTGCTACTGAGGCAGATGGAGACAGGATAGGTCCAGTCTCGGAGAATAGTAATGCTAACATAGGCTAACGTTAAAAACAGTATCAGTATGTAACTAACTAACAATGCTAATGCCAAAAACTATGAAAACTAGTTAATTATTCAAGTATATTAAACAGCTAAAACCTTGAACAATAAGCAATTTAAACTCCAAACTCATCACGGGGCTAGTGCTCTGAGAGAAAGTTTTATACCCATACCCACGACAGGGCGTGTCTGTGAGACGATGTCAGTGACGTCGGCATGGGAAAAGATTTGCATCATGTTCTGATTCAGCCAATCACAAATTTCAAATGCAGTAGCCACTGTTCAACCATAAGAGGGCAGCACTAAGATTTCTTAGACCAAAAAGTGATGAATTACACAAATTTACAAGAAAATTTCAAAAAATGCCCAGAAACTGAAAGACTCCATTGGTAAAAACCCATATATACAGTTTATAAGCCAAAAAAAAAGTTGTTTTGGGTTCAGATACACTTTAAGATTTGTTGTCTGGAGACAATAAGCTAACAACTTCTTTAAAGAAGTCAATTTGGTGAGATGTTAGATATATTTAATAAACAAAAGCAAACAAAAAAAAAGAAATTTGGATACCAGAGGAGCAGATAGTCAGTGACATAGAAGGTAAATGGAACATGCTGAAGCATGAAAGACACAAGAACATTTTATGACAGGAAACATCTGACAAATAAGAATAAATTCAAACTGAAAAACAAAAATCTCCCATATCACCAGGGCGTGACTGTTGAAGTCAACCGTAAGACGCAATATTCGGAATTTCAGTAACTTTTTGGTCACCTTCTTGTAAATCTCACTATGTACTTTCTGCCATCAACAAAAGACATTATATTCATGGTTTTCACCACACTAATAAAGAAATTGGTTTCCTCCTCGCTCCAGAAGTGTGGTGCTATGCTGCTTCCTGTTTACTTCTGCACATGAGGTTTTGTGCATATACAGGAAGTTCCTCTACTCCAAAGACCAAGATTCATTGTGAATAGAACATGCGCAAAACACAAATTAATCTTCCTTTTGATGGCGATATGGCGATACGTGTTTACAGTGAACAGGTTTTGGGCCGACCAAGCATTTTTACTACTCATATAACCCCTCTTGAGTGGACACCCTGCTGTTCAGGACAACTGACACTTTTTGTCCGCCCAAAAAGTTAAATCAGTGAAAATTCACCTCGCTAATGGACAGTGAACGAAACAATAAAGAAAACCCGAAATATGACACGTATCCATAAAATTTTTTTCAAAGTCGAGACATACTCAGAAGGGGATTTGATCATGCGCTACTTCATAAATTAAGCTGATGTACCAAGGAAATGTCCATGACAATCGTTTACAGACAGTCCTAGATGACAGGACACCGGACACCCGGACACCCTACCCCTCTAGGGTGGACACCTCACCGTAACGGACAAAACGTCTGGTCCCATCAGTGAGGTTTCACTGTATTCCTGTTTTGAACGGGTTATCGGCTGCATGTAAACGCAGTCAATATGAACATTTTCAGTTGAAGTCACAATGAATTTATTGTTTATTTATTTATTGTTTATTTATTTGGGACAGTGCATGTTAATGAACATACATGTAGAAAAAAATAACATGAATGTAAACATACCAGATTATAGCTAGTTAAGGCTAGTTTCCATCTGTTGTCCCGAAGGGTGGGTCACATTAAGGTCAATACAGATTAAATAAGAAACATTATGATATACATCCATATCTCATTAAAATGTTAAATTATTTCACATTTAAACAGACCATTCGTTCTTAGATCGTTTTCTACATATAAAAACTGCAAATAACATTCATGTGAATCGGACTGAGGTAACCAGTAATTGAAAGTTGCACTTAAATCTGTCCAGCTGTTCATTAGATAGGGTGCAATTTGGTAGGGGGATGGTGGGAATTTTACCCCCCTCGGTTTTTTATGTCCCCCCTTTTGGTCCTTTATTTTTTATCCCTGGGGGGTTTAAGTTATTTTTGTTCCTTTTTCTTGTCTGACCATACTTGCCAACCCTCCCGATTTTTCTGGAAGAATCCTGAATTTCAATACTATCCTGAAAATATCCCGGGACCACCATTCCCCTGAATTTGTCCCAATTTCCACCTGGATAAGAATATTGCTAAACCATCCGTTACCTGGCGCTGTTTCTGGACGGACAATAATAATGATTACAACTCGAAGTCACCCCCATCTGTTGTACAGGTACTGCTATTTAATTAGTTAACTTACGTTATTACTGATTACCGGAATGTTATTTCATCAAATAAATAAGCACCGTGCATTTAATGTATGTATGCATATGCGACCCCCCAGTCGGCACGGTCATTTTGGACCTTTTGAAAGTGAATCCCCACCCCTCTGCTTTTTTCACAAATCGCACACTGTCATTAGATATTGCTGGTTGACATTGCTACCAAAAGCACATGTGCACACATGTACTTAGAGAAACAGAAATATTGCCTTTTGGTAGCAGAGGATGAAGAGTAGATTTAAAAAAATTGAAAATCACTGAAGAATGTAATAGTCTGGAGTCAAACCTTTCAGATGTAACCTCTCTTAATTCCCCAGTATAATCTGCTAATAGAATGTAGAATATCTGCTAATAAGCTAACAGAACATCCTTGTTATCATTATCACAGTGTAAGACTAGGTCCTGCAGCGAGGGGGCTGATCGTAATCGTAATAGTAATCTGTGACAAGGTGAAGCACTTTGAGTGTTTTCACATGATTACAGCTGCCTCTAAAGCCGACCGCCGCATGAAAACACAGGCTGCTCTGGATTGTGTTATTTAAAAGAGACGCTCTCAGTGTGGATACAGTGCATTCAGGTCTACATGAATGAATGCTGCTGACGAGAAAGCGGCAGCACACATATCTGAGTACACACACATATGCGTATTTGTACAAAGGCAGAGAATCCTCGCTTCCCTGCTTCTCTCCACATTTTCTGATCGTCCCCTGACTCTCACAGCCTACGCTAGGGTCATTTTGCATTCTGCATATCAATAAAGAGCATTCGGCTCTAAAGCTGGAGATGTTAGTGGGACTTGCACAGACTGAGGAGGACCTTGATATAAACACACCATGCTTTGTTGTTTACATGTTATCTCAATTCCTAAATAAGTCTCCTTCAGTGTTAACTAAAGTCAATCACATCAGCACGAAAAATGACTCGTGTGAAGGTAAAATAACCCCCATCTGATTAGATATTGTGTTGCGTTTTTTCCCTCCTTCAACAGGTAGCTCAGGTTACGAAGAGGCGACCATGACTGATTCACAGCCTGATTTGACTTGCTTGCTAATGTCTCGCCGTGGTAATTAACAGCACAACATTTACCTTGGAGTTAATCAGTGGGTGGAACACTGGACATTTAAAATGTTGCCTGTCAGGCAGCTGTTTCTTCTTCATGGAGCCAAAATGTTAGAAGGAAAAGGGCAATCTTGTCATTTCGAGAGCTAAAATAATCAGACACTCTTGTGGGTGTTTTTTTCTAACGTGGAGTGGAGATCTGGGTTATACCTGCATAAGTCTGAACCTGGAGCTTTCATTAACATAACTAAGTTACTTTTACTTATTATTGATCTAAGAAAAAAGGATTGAATACTACAAAATTATGATGCAAAAGTCTGTCTGGAAAGGTATTTGTGATGCTCCCACACTGGCAGTATCTAAATACTGGTCATGATTGCTTTCAAGAAAAATAAAAACCTCAAATAGCTTCCCCTCTTCTTATATTCTTCTCATCATTCTTCCTTCCTGACAACACAACAGGTACATCCCAGTAAATTTGAGACTGTGAAGATGTTCCCAGTGGTCCTTTCAGTTTGTTGTCAAAAATGATACAATATTTGAATTTCAGTTGGAAGATGATTGACCCAAAAACGGCAGCAAATGACACTTTACACAAAGTCATTGACTTTGTCTGCTTCTGTATTTGTCTGCCAGCAAATTACTCAAAAATAATATTGTCAAAAGGCTATAAGTGGGCCGTTCTGGAAGAAAAAAAAAAATCAAAATACAAACTCTCACTGAAATAGCTTTTTAAAAGAATAAATGACATTTTAAAACACTATTCGAGCAGCTCTGATCTGTATGAATACATAGCAGTGGAGTGAGTTTCTCACTGAGCAGCACAGTTCATCTCTGTCTGTGTGGATTATAATCTGTTGTGTGTCATGGCAGCCAACATACGAGTACATACGAGTCAGTGCCATGCAGTATGGAGCAAATGAGCTTTAGTTTCTCCTGGTTTAAACTGAACCAATAGGAAAATAGACTGTTTGGATTTTTTTAAACCAGAAGTGGAGAAAGTTAGAATTTTGGGGGGATTTGAAGAAATGTGTTGCAACACCAAGTGGGTGTCTGAGATAAGCATAGTCCAGCCCTGGCCCTCGAGGGCGATGGGTGAATTACCTAGACAGTTTAAAAAGAGAAATATCTAAAACCTGCAGGATAGTGGCCCTCAAGATCCTGGACTGGACGTCACCAGTTTAGATTAAATAAAGGCCCCTAAAACTTTTGAACAGCAAGATTGTCTTCCTGAGGAAACTACAAGCTTTACACATTTTAACATAAATATACCAAGATGTATTTTTTTTATTGTTGGCTTCTTGTCATTTGACTTGGATCACTTTACACAGGCCAACCAAAACAACCACATAAATAGGTCCTTGTTTCAAAATCTCTGGTCCTACGCAGAGGTAGTTTGTAGCCTACATATGCTTGGATTTCTCTAAAGATCGTACCATTCAAAAACCTCTATTATTACAAGGTTCAAGGAAATTCTAATGCATATTTAGCATAAACGTTAAACTGCTCCCACAAAGCACGAAGGAAAAAACACACTGCAAACATAATGGCCTCGCTTTTATCTGCCTATAAAACATTACTCCTGATAAACAGTGCTGAAAATAACCAGCCCACAGATGAACGTAATTACTCCATTCCTGAATCAGCTGAATTAGTTGAAAACTAAAAGCATAAATAGATTGTAGAAAGAGTAATGATAAAAGATAGTTGCCCTCATTTAACATTTTCAAGCTTTGTTACATTTGAAGTTAACAACACTTGTAATAGGAAGAGTCATTGTGTTGCATGCAGCCACAAAGATCTTTCTAAAAGCTTTTTGTAGAAGTTAAGTCAGTCCAGCTGGACTTAATACCACCTTAACATGTTCAAAGTCTGTTTGTAGATTCTTTTTCTTGTTTTCATCTTCTTGGCTTGAACGATGTGTTGGCAACAGAGAATACTAATACAACGCTGAGGTTGTGTATTGTTGATCTTGGTTTGGTGAAAGGGGGAGGCCTCACATTCACACATGCTCACTCATATCCTTCACACTTTTCTTGTGTGCACACTCCCACGCATGCCATTGATGCTTCAGCTGAGCTACTCTTACTGGAGTGTTAGCACCTTGTCTTGATACATTTTCTCTTGATGGTCCGTGTTTATTCACACCCTCTGTTTTTAACAGCAGATTACGGTCGGACCAAAATTCACCAATAAAAATAATAATACAGCAAACAGTTGATCTGAGGACCACTCCCCGTGCTCGAAATGATGTAATAGACAAGAACTGACTTGCGTGGATGGGGTCTGAAAAAGAGCTCGCAGGCTAGCGGCAAGGTTAAAGAGGCGAGGGTAATTGCTGTAACTTATCTGAGTGGAAAAATGTTTGCTCATGTTCCCAATGTACTTTTATCTGATGCAGTTGGGCATGAAATTGTTCCCCTTTCCACCCTAGCAAGCCCCAAGCCTAAATCCATTGCCCATCCCCGGCCAGGCGATTGGGTGGGTTTTCTGCACGTATGTGTGGTTCTTTGTACACGTGGGTAGACTGTTTGCTTTCAATTGCCTTTGTGAGTGTTTACTTGAGAGTTTACTGATGAGTATGTTTGTTAAGGCTCAGGGGTGACAAAGAGTGGGGGAGTACTGGGCATCAGCTGGACCCTCTTCAGTCCTGGCTCACTGGCAGAATAAATCAGTGAATGCTGCAGTGATTACAAGTCGCATGGAGGACTGTAGCAGAATGATCACCCAGCCCTTCAAGCTAAAAATCAGTGTTAGGACTGAGAGGACTAAGGTTCAAATGCTTCTGGAAAACAAACTGATTAGCATGTCTTTATTCATGGATGTGTTTTATGGATGAGTGTGTTTTCAATCTCACCTTCCTTCAAGATTGATGAATTGATAGATGATAGATGCCCTTGGCTTGTTGCCATTTATTACAATGCAAATGTTAGAGTTCAAGTAACATGGTAAGAAAACAAACTGCTCCATTTCTGCACATGGAGGTATTTCTATATGTAACATAACCAGAACAGAATAAATCCAACCTGTTTCCTGCTGTTGTATGTGCTTGCACACAACTGGCCCCAGAGATGTGCATTCACAGTGCATCTGAGCTGAATCTTCTTCAGTAATTGTCAAGAGGAAATACAAACATTCTTTGCAATGTTTGCTATGGCAGCTGGGAACAGAAGAAATATTAGAGCTTGTTGGCACCCTGTTGAGAAGAGCATTAGTTTTTCTTTTTTGTGTGTGCCTGTAACAGGATAAAATCCTGTCTTTCCACGATAGTGGCATAAAATAATGATTGTTTATCAAAACATGAATCATACACTAACACTGAGTATGAAATACAAACAATGGCAGACAAAATTAGTGTATCAATCAACCAATTGATCATATTATCAAATGTTTCTCCATCCATTTTCTAAATCGTTTTTTTTTTCTGTTCATGGTCATGGGGAGCTGGTGCCTTTCCCCATCAATCATTGGGTGAGAGGCGGGGTTAAACCTGGATAGGTTACCAGTCCATCACAGGGCCACATTAAGACAGACAACCATGCACACACTCACACCTAGGGACAATTAACCTCTTGCATGTTTTTGAACTGTGGGAGGAAACTGGAGTCCCCGGAGAAAACCCACACTTGCATGGGGAGAACATGCAAACTCTATGCAGAAAGGTCCCAGCCCGGATTTGAACTCATTACCTTTTTGCTACAATGCTACCAGCTGCACCACCATGCAGCCAATAATAATAAGATTTAAATGTTTCTGTCTCCATTTAATCTATCCATAGCTGCATTCTTCAAATACAAGCAAACCCATGAAAATTAAAGGGATGCTTCAGATTTTTGAAAAGTGTCAGTAAGTAGTCAGTAATTTACCAGCAGAGGACATCCATAAGAGCAATCTGGAGAATCAAAGAGATATTCAAGCCAACCTTGAGTTAGAAGAAACTCTATTCAAGGGCCAATGTTGTCCAATTTAAATCTATTTAAAAAGATTTTATAGCAGTTTAAGTGAGTTCTCTACTTCAAACTTACATTAGCTACGTTTACATGCGCCAAATTTCCCCAATCTGATTAAAATCTTGGTCGATCTGAATTCCCAAATCCCTGTTTACATGGACACTAACTGAAATGATCTGATCATGCCATGAGTACACATGCACCAAGCACTCAATCAGGTTAAATGAGTTGAGCATGCGCACAGTGAGTTGTCTTTCCGGGGGAAGAAAAAAAAGTAAACAAACTCCGTCCTTTCTGCACGTCTTTCCCGCCCCATCGTGTGCTCGATCTGACTCACATTCCCCAATATGGACCTTCTGCGGGTGATTACCTTTATGTTTGGGTTTTTACTGGTCGCATTAACCATGCTAGAGGCTGAATACATATTGCTACTGCTCCTCCGCCACAGGAGAGGAGAGCAGGATGACAGGATGACTGCACCAGCAGACCACTTCTGTTTACTTCCCGCTATGTTTTCTACTTGAGTCTGCGAAAGCAGAAAGACGTCACGCTGAAGTTGTACGCATGCGCAGTGGGCTTTTGTCCCCCTTTCTTTCCGAATGGGTGTATACATGCACGTCTATCCGAATGAAGATCGGACAAAACCACCCCTCTCGATCGGAAGTAAATTTCTTTCGGATCAGGCTGCATCGGATCAAAACATTCTGATTGACATGTTTACATGACGTCTTTTTTATCCGATTGGGCGTTTATTCCGATTAAATGTGCCCATGTAAACGTAGCTAGTGAGTTACTTTTGCATCAGATGCTTATTTTGTTAGAACAATGGCAATCTTTGGTTGGAACGCTATTGGCTGTCTGTCACAGAACACTTTCCTTGTGTGACTTCTTGTAAAACTTGCCAATTAAACAGAAATATCTGAAGCTAAATGACATGTTAACTCAAGACTGCAGAAATTTGTTTAAAAGTGGAGACCAATACTTTCAAAATTGTTGTCTACTGCAGGTAAGACACTAGCTACTCATCTCAAGTGCTCAATAGAAGCACGCAAACAAAATTAATGTATTTATTTAAGAGCAGCTGGATTGACTACTTTACCTCATGTTGATTGGCAATGACAGGAATATAACTACTGATATGAATTTAAGTGTACGTGAAACATAAAAAAATCAAAGCCTTCATTTGCGCCAAATGATCTTGACCTCTTGGGTGTTGCCACGATCTGGCTTTAAATTTAAATGAGGACATTTTAGATTGAAATGGCAGTAAATAATTTAAGATTCTTATACTAAAACTGGAGATTGTTTTTCTATTACACATAAAAGTATGGCAGTAAGAGCATTTTGATTGATCCATGAACAAGAGCTTGATAGGTTGTGAATTAATTTTTCTTCTATGGCAAGAAAATGGAAAAGGCATCATTGAAGATGTGATTAAACAACTCATTTTACTTGAAGTACGTGTGACCTAAACAGTTACTCTCTGCAAGCTGGGCCATAAGAAGGATGCATTTTACCTGAAGACCATCACAGGATGGAAAGGCAGTGTGTGTATGTGTGTGTGTGGATGTGGAGGAGGTTAAACAAAACAGGCTAAGTATGATAACTTAATGGAGTGGATGAGCAATCGCATCAGTGACTCGGATTGAAAGGAGGGCACTCAAACCATGAATGGATGATGAAAGGAGGAGAGATGGGGCAAAGAGATGTTTAAAATGATGAAGAGAAGTAACGTTTAAAAGCTAAATTGAGCGATGGCTATTCATTTTAATCACTCCCCCTTTTCTCTCCAAACTGTGCTGTTTTTTTACACTTATTGAGTCTTAATGTTCTTACAATCACCGCTTCATTCATCAAGTCTCATCTTTTCCTGAGTTCTGTGTTATCCTTCACTTTTCCTGTCTCTAAACTTTAGTTTCTACTTTCTTTTCCACCTTTCAAACTTCTTCCCTCATTTCATTACCTTATTCAGTCTTCTTATCTTCAACCTTAACATATTCCTCTAAAAGCTAAATTTACCCAGGCTTTATTTACTATGGTGGGGCTCCTTTTTATTTTATACCACCAAACTTGTCTATCTTCTCTACCTTGCTAGCTGTCACGCTTAATTCTTCCTCCTTTACAGTTCTCATCTCCTTGTGACCTCTATCTTCTCATCTCTTTGCCACCCCTCTTCCAGTAATAACCTTTCCCCCACTCCAATACATTTCCGTTCCCGGTATTTCTGCCTCTCTTATGTGAAGCTGTCCCTTGCCTCCTCTCTGCAGCTCTCTCTCTTGTAAGCGGGGCAGGTGGCAGTGAGTACACACTTTCGGTAGGACATGCCTATGCTCAGATTTAAATAGATAATGGCAGAGTCTTGTGCTTGTTGGGCCCCTTGAATAATGCAGGAGATCCTGAAGGCATTGTTGCCTGGCATCATTGATGGCGACATGCATAAAGCAGCCCACAAGCTTGCAATATTAATACCATGAGTGAAAAGGGGGCTTTTGCCTTCAATAGGCTGAATTTTTAATTTCCACTTAAAGTTAAGTCTTACTGTCAATTTTACAGTTTTCTCAATACAAGGTAAGGGTAGTTGCTTCACAAAATGTCCATTAGAGATTTATGTTTTATATATATTGTGCTGTATATATTTTTCACATTTTGAAAGAAAGATGCCTTGTAGCAATGGGATTTGAGAGTGTTGTCCATAAGCAGTAGAGTGGCGGCATTATGATATTGACATAGAGCAGTGGTCACCAGTTCAAGTCCTCAGCGAGGTGGTGTTCTACAACTTTTGGTTGTTTCCATGCTCCAATACACAGAATTACTTTCTCAGTGTGGTGTCTAGCTTTGCAGAAGTCAAATAAGAATCTGTTAATTAAATCAGGTCTGATAAAGCTGGAAAACACATCAAATACATTAAACCCTAAGGACCAGAATTACTGACCACTGGTGTAAGTTTCCTATGCTGTATCTTAAAGAGACCATTTCACATACATGTCATGACTTTGTGGTTATTTCTCAAGTATTAACCTGTAATATGAAACATTTTATATCTACAAAAACGTTAGGTGTGTTAATCATTATTAATCTGTCTGCGTGAAGATTCGTCCAGCTTTGGCTGCAACTCATTTATTATTCATTATGCAAATTTGCTGGACTCAGATTGCCTAACAAACTAGAGTAAGGTATACTGTTTCCTGCCCCGCTGCGCTTAGCAACAGCACACGTAGTTTGATATGTCTTATGCTACAGCTTTTAGCCAGCAGCATGCTAGGCGTGGTTTCAACTGCGGGAGCTGATGAATACTAAAGAACAAAGGAGTTGTGACAAAATAAACACAGGCTTTATAAACCCGCAAGAACTCGGGTTTTATCGCCACCTGCGTAGTTTGAGAGACTGAAAGGGAAGTTGTTGACCTGTTTTCACACCCAGTATGAAGGTAAGAACACCCGTGGAGCTAAAATATTCAACAGAACCCTCAGAAAAAACATTTTAAATGGAAGGGCCTCTTTAAGGTATCATAATTTAGTTAAAACAAAACAAACAAAAAACATCTTATCTATACCAGATTGTATAATTATGAGAACATCACCCCAGTTGATATGGTGATTTACACTATGTCATTATTTTAGTCCTGTTGCTTGACCCAGTTTCCATCAAGCTTCAGCTGTCAGATGTTAACACATTTGATGCTGTACTATAGTAACTTTTTCCAGTCTTTGAGCTGTCTATGTGTGCTAAAGATATCCCCTTCTGGGATAAATGTCACCAGACATAAATATTTCCAACCTGTGATAAATCTTTCCCAGTGTAGAATGAATGATTCCATATTGTTTGGGAAATATCTCCTTCCCAAGTTAATGGTCACTAACAGTTATTCTCTAAGATCACTGCTATATTTCTTATGTTGTTAGGATTGCTGTTTTTACTTTTTTTTTTACCAAAGGATTCTTTTTAAAAATCTAAACAGTCTTATATTGTTAAGCAGAAAGTGCTTAAGTTTATTTTCCTTGTGCAAAACACAGGATTTTCTAATTCTGTAGAGATCCTCATCAAGTGTGAGTATCTTTTTAGCAGCACAAGACTGCAACTTTGTCATTGACCATGGTTGCAGTTGGACCTAAAAAGTGCAACAAGCAGGCAGGATGGCAAAATCCAATGATTTATTATGAAAATGGCCAAACAACATGAATAGAAATAAACTCCAATAAACGGACAAGGAAATGATAAAGATCAGACACAGCACTGGGGCACCAAACAATACTGAGAATGTTGACTGAATGCAGGTGAGTGTTTGAGTGTGGCAGGATCCATCAGGTGAACTAAGGGTGATGACTATGAAAAACTAAATCCAAAACCAAATAAAAACAGTGATCAGGCGACAAAACATACTGAACAAAACACTGAAGGGCAAGAAACCAAAAAATCTAAACAGGTAATAAAGAAAAACATTTAGAAACATATACGCTGAAATAAGTTGCAAAAGTCCAAATAAGGTGAAACAAACAAACAAAAAAACAAACTAGAAAAGCACTCGGAGAGCACAGACCTCCGCCAAGTGGACATACTGTAGAAAGTACTATGTCCTTATCCTAAAAGAAATTCCTGGATCCAGACAGTAATCCAGATCACCCCCAAAATCTAATCAATTCTTTCTTGGGTCATTTCTGACCTTTCTTGAAAATTTTATCAAAATCCATCTAGTTTCAGGTCCTACTAGTTTTTGGGTTATCCTGCTAACAGACAGACAGACCCTGATGAAAACATTACCTCCTTGGCGGGGGTGAAAACACTCAAAATATTTGGACAAATCAACTGATAACAATCGACAGAAAAAGTCCAACCAGGAGAAAACAAAAACACTACAAAACCTCAGAACCATAACAAACTTTCTGTTGTCTGTGTTTATAAATCAATGTTTTCTGCATTTTTTATTGTTCATGTTTTGGGCTCTTTGTCGATATTTTTGATCTGTCCTCAATGAATTTACTGTTTAACATGGTTTTCTTATGTTCCTTGTTTTACCTCCTTTTTATAATAAATATATTCAATAATCCATTAACTAGTACACCTGTCAAATATTTAGCTCTTTGCTACCTTGGTATATGTACAACCATCAGATCAACTTTTAACTCTATTGTCTTTGTTTTACTTCATGGCTCAGTAATTCTGTTACTGTTATTTGGATAACCTGCAGTTGCAGTATATGTATTGGTGTGTGTTTTTTTTAAACCTCCTTGTTCTGCGTTCAGGTCCCCTCTCCCTCTTTCCCTGTAAAACGTCTAATAATTCATATGGAGGCAGCGTTGATTCACTTTGGAAATGTTGGCTGCTTAGTTCTGTTAAGTAATTAATAACACAGTGTGTAACTTTTTAATTATCAAGGCAACACTTGAAACGTTGTCAAACTAGTATTTAATTTTAAGTAGCTGAAAGAATATAAATTAGATAATATCAGACATACAGTTTTGTTATTCCTTTGGGAAGGATGAGGTCTTCACTAAGACAAAACAAATCTACCAGAATATAAATTGTGTTTATATGGTCTTTAGAGGTGCATAAAGATGCAATAAAAATGCTCCTTTAAAGAGGCCATATCATAAAAATTTCATGATTTTGTGGTTATTTCATTTATTTAAGTATTAACCAGTAATATGAAACATTTTATATCTAAAAAACGTTAGGAAACACTGATAAACAGACCTTTTAATCTGTCTGCATCAAAATTCGGCTAGTTTTGGCTGATTCCGTCAGGCTTCGAGCAGCAGCTTGTTCATATTCATTGTTCAAATTTGCTGGACTCAGATTGGCTAACAAACTAGCCTATGAGAGCAAGGTATACTGTTTCCTGCCCCCCTGCACATGGCAACATCAGACATTCTCTCTTCCTATTTGCTACGCCTTATGCTACAGCTTTTAGCCAGCAGCATGCTATGCGTGGTTTCAACTGTGGGAGCTGCCGAATACTAACGAACAAAGGAGTTGTGACGAAACAAGTACCGGCCATCCGAACTCCACCTGTGTAGTTTGAGAGATAAAAACTGAAAGAAAAGTTGTTGACCTGTTTTCACACCCTGTGAAGTAAAAACACCTGTGGAGCTAAAATATTCAACAGAAACCTCAGAAAAAATGTTTTTAATGGAAGGGCTTCTTTAAGCATTATAAGTTCTTGATGAACAATACCTATGTAAAAACATCATATTGGCAGGGATGTGGGGGGTTTTAGGTGCTGCATGTTCATGACATGAATCCACATAGAACGGTGTGGCTTGGTCATCAAGACTTTGAAGCAGGAATGGCCATACACATGCCAAGGACATTGTTTTGTATTGCACCGTAATATCGTAGTGTTGTGCTAGTTTGACGTTATTTTATAATGCATAGCAGCATCCTGATGTGGAGAATCTTGCCAATGCAGGGTCCAGGGCATCGGGAGATCATGAGCATATATGAAAGGTTCATGATGGGAAAGAAATGCTGATGTAAAGCCTGGTGAGGATACAGGAGAGTGTCTTAATGGAGAAAAAAACCTACCTAGCGTGTACTTGGAGAGTAGCAGCATCATGATTGCCTCTACCTTGATGGAGGTTTTCCAAATTTATCGCGAGCCAGACAAGTTCTGATAGGTAGCAAAGAACGAGGGGGAATTATCCCTTGTGAAGTGATTCCAGAGATTGTGTGTGAAGGGTCAATTTAATGATTCGAGCTGTCACAATGAGAACGTTTTAGATTGAGACACTCTGGTTGCCGATGACTTGTCTTCTTGGTGTTTCCTTTGAGTATCCTGCATGGGTTAATAGACTGGTAATTCTAAATCTGCTCCAAATGTGAGCTCCATTGCTCATTTTCAGCTATGTGTTAGTACTATGATGAAACTGTTACATTTCCAGGATGGACCCTTCTTTAATGTCACCTGGAATAAGCACCAGTAACCCTGAATATGTTAAGCCTTTAGTTTAAGGACCCTGAACAGTATAAACTTATGGAAAAAAGGTAGCTTGTACTGTTTGAAAACATATTTTAATCAATCTTTAAATGAATAAACACTCAGATAGATCCGCCTCTGTGGCAAAGAGTGCAGCAAGCAGTGAGTGAATTTAGCTAATACTTACCTCCTAAATGACTTTGTCATTTGATCTCATGTCATGCTGTTATAAAACATAATTATAGAGATGATTGTTCAGCTGTGTTTCTTTCCCACAAGCCTGATGATGACTACCAGTTATTCATCCTGTCATGATCACTGTTTCTCCGCACGCTAATGCTGCTCATCTCATCTCATCTGAGACCGACTTCGTCAGAATATCCAGCCATGATTCGTAACACTTCCTGTCAGTTTAGGGAATGAACGGACCCAGACTTAATGCAGGTAGAATTATTAGCTCTGACTGACTATTGTAAAGCATGAAATGTCGCAGTTTTCTTTTATCTGCAGTCTGTTCAAGATCTTTCTGGGTTGTTAAAATTTCTGCACAAAGGAAAAGAGGGAACGCCCTGTGAAAATAAGCAATGCTGTATGTAAAAAAATATATATGTATATGCTTCTTTGTCCCCTGGTATATTTGCTACTAACTCTGCTATACAGCTTTAAAAAAGGGAATGAAAATAGAAGAGTTATGTTTGTGATCGTATCTTGTTAGTTTCTTTCTTTGACTTGTTATTTGTGTTTTCCTCGCCAGAACATTGATGGATTCGTATATTTTTAAGAATAAAAAACGGTTGGTCCCCAAGGAGGACATTTTAGGGAGCCGTTAGTGTGTGGCTGCCTGTCAGAAAGAAACAGGATGGTGGGAGAAAGGAGACGAAACTGGAGGGAACGTAGGACAAGACAACTTAGTCAGTGAAAGAGTGGTGCTCTGTGACAGAAATGGGAAGGAACATATAGATGCCGACTAAATAAGAGATTTTAGGGAGAAAAGTCTTGGTGGTCTCGCTCCTCCCGAAAGGTGTTTCTCAGACAAGCATATTCGCAATCACTTCAATCTTTTTCTTTCACCCATCTCCTGCTGTGTCTCTCTCTCTCTGCGGGGGTCTGTCTTTCAGTCTGTGTGTAAACCTTGGGGTGGATGAAGCAAAAATCTTGTCACATGTTTTGTCATCCATCAGAGGTGTGACACAGTGTTTGCCAGACTGTCGGCTGTCAGCGGTGTTCTTGCCAGAAGCTGACAAATGAGGGGCCTAAAAGCTCTACTTTTACACCTCAAACAATGCGGTGCCTCCCCGAGCATCATGTCAAGCTCGCATTGAAATGGGATTCATCACTGCGCCAAATGTACTTGCTGTACAAGTCAGCAGAAATATATGACAGGTTCACACATTTGCTGAACGTCACTGTTTGGTCTGTCACAATATTTGGTTGATGAAATAATTGCACATTAAAAAGTCGTAATGCTTTCATTTTTATGCAAATTTTAATTCTCAATGACTTCATAATGGTAAATCCATTAAAATGCCACAATGAATTACTGTTTGCTTTATTTGGTCTGTGAAAATAATTTAAACAATATCCTGATTAAAGCTTTGTTGGATTTTTGAGAACATACTATGACAGTACAGATTTTTAAAGAGTAAAGAAGAGACATGTTTAGGATTGGAATACATTTGATTTTACTGAAGATCTAGAATTGAAATTACCATAAAAAGCTCTAAAAGACATATGGGAAAAACAGAATGCACAAAAATTTCAGGGAACCAGTCTGGCAAATGTTCATCTGATTCAAACTTCCTGTTCTTTAAATTACATAGGTCACTTATTCTCTTGGCAGAGTTTACATGCTAGCTTGTTGTTTACAAAACATTTTACAAATTTTCATTAGAAAAAAATCCACCTGCACAGACAATTTTAACAAATCAGCAAACAAGAGTACAGTGAAACCTTGCTATAGCGGACACTGATGGGGCAAGATGTTTTGTTCGTTATGGTGAGGTGTCTGTCCCAGAGGGACTGTGTCCGGGTGTCCTGTCATCTCGGAATGTCCGTAAACCATTGTCACTGACATTTCCTCGGTACATCAGTTTATTTTATGAACTAGCGCAGGGATTCCCAAAGTGTGGTGCTGCCACTAGGGGGTGCGTGAGGTGAAAAATGTAATGATAATAATTACAAAATACAGTGTTGTTTCCCCACACAATAAAGATGCGTAAATACATATTTCCTCTGTAAAATTTTAAACAATGACAATTAAAAATTACTATTCAAAATGCAATTCATCTAGAAATGAAGTGTACTACACAATTAATGTACGCACCTAGCTTGTTGTGGCCTCTACTTCCTTCATTTTCGCAAATATGCTCAATTGGCTTAAATCGGGGAAACTGTCAGTTGAGAAATTGAAAAACAACACGACTGGGACATAAAAGGGGCTGCGTGGCAAAATAAGTTTGGGAATCCCTGAACTAGCGCATGGTTAGTATGTTTTTGAATAAAATTTAATGGATACTTGTCAGCTTTTTTTTTTTGTTTCCATTTATTATGAAAATACTCATGACCAACATTTACATTGTTTAAGCAATGGAGAAACTGGCATCATAATGAAACTGTTTAAAGTTGTATGATAATTTCTGCCGAACGGCCCCTTGTCTTAACGGACCTGAATGTCACATAAAAATTAGGGAAATGGTAAATGGTAAATGGCGTGTACTTGTATAGCGCTTTACTCAGGTCCTACGACCCCCAAAGCGCTTCACACTACGGTATGTCATTCACCCATTCACGCACACACTCACACGTTTGGTGATGATGAACTAGGGAAGCGCTAATATTTGTCCGAGTCCACCAAGTAGTGCAGCAGGTCATTGGCACGTGATGGCAGGTGCTGATGGTTGGTGGCGGCAGCTCAGGGTCCTCCTGCTCTGTGTCTTCTGCATCCGATATGCAGCTGGCTTCTGTGCCACACATATGGTCAAGTTGGCGCTGCTCCCAGCCAGCATCCAGCTCCTCCACTGCAGGAGCGTCGGCATCTATCTGTTATCACTGTCCGTTAGCGGGCAAATTTTCACTGATTTTATTTTTTGGGTGGACGGAAAGTGTCCGTTGTCCTGACAGTGAGGTGTCTGCTCCAGTGGGGCCATATAAGTAGTAAAAACGCTTGGTTGGCCCAAAACCTGTCCACTGGACAGGGGTGTCCGCTCCCGAGGGGTGTCCACGGGGTGGGGTTTCACTGTATTAGCAATAAATACAGTGGGGCAAAAAAGTATTTAGTCAGCCACCAATTGTGTAAGTTCTCCCACTTAAAAAGATCAGAGAGGCCTGTAATTTTCATCATAGGTATACCTCAACTATGAGAGACAAAATGAGGAAAAAAAATCCAGAAAATCACATTGTCTGATTTTTAAAGAATTTATTTGCAAATTATGGTGGAAAATAAGTATTTGGTCACCTACAAACAAGTAAGATTTCTGGCTTTCACAGACCTGTAACTTCTTTAAGAGGCTCCTCGGTCCTCCACTCGTTACCTGTATTAATGGCACCTGTGTGAACTCGTTATCAGTATAAAAGACACCTGTCCACAACCTCAAACAGTCACGCTCCAAACTCCACTATGGCCAAGACCAAAGAGCTGTCAAAGGACACCAGAAACAAAATTGTAGACCTTCACCAGGCTGGGAAGACTGAATCTGCAATAGGTAAGCAGCTTGGTGTGAAGAAATCCACTGTGGGAGCAATTATTAGAAAATGGAAGACATACAAGACCACTGATAATCTCCCTCGATCTGGGGCTCCACGCAAGATCTCACCCCGTGGGGTCAAAATGATCACAAGAACGGTGAGCAAAAATCCCAGAATCACACAGAGGGACCTAGTGAATGACCTGCAGAGAGCTGGGACCAAAGTAACAAAGGCTACCATCAGTAACACACTACGCCGCCAGGGACTCAAATCCTGCAGTGCCAGACGTGTCCCCCTGCTGAAGCCAGGACACGTCCAGGCCCGTCTGCGGTTTGCTAGAGCGCATTTGGATGATCCAGAAGAGGATTGGGAGAACATCATATGGTCAGATGAAACCAAAATAGAACTTTTTGGTAGAAACTCAACTTGTCGTGTTTGGAGGGGAAAGAATGCTGAGTTGGATCCAAAGAACACCATACCTACTGTAAAGCATGGGGGTGGAAACATCATGCTTTGGGGCTGTTTTTCTGCAAGGGGACCAGGACGACTGATCCGTGTAAAGGAAAGAATGAATGGGGCCATGTATCGTAAGATTTTGAGTGAAAACCTCCTTCCATCAGCAAGGGCATTGAAAATGAGACGTGGCTGGGTCTTTCAGCATGACAATGATCCCAAACACACCGCCCGGGCAACGAAGGAGTGGCTTCGTAAGAAGCATTTCAAGGTCCTGGAGTGGCCTAGCCAGTCTCCAGATCTCAACCCCATAGAAAATCTCTGGAGGGAGTTGAAAGTCTGTGTTGCCCAGCGTCAGCCCCAAAACATCACTGCTCTAGAGGAGATCTGCATGGAGGAATGGGCCAAAATACCAGCAACAGTGTGTGAAAACCTTGTGAAGACTTACAGAAAACGTTTGACCTCTGTCATTGCCAACAAAGGCTATATAACAAAGTATTGAGATTAACTTTTGTTATTGACCAAATACTTATTTTCCACCATAATTTGCAAATAAATTCTTTAAAAATCAGACAATGTGATTTTCTGGATTTTTTTTCCTCATTTTGTCTCTCATAGTTGAGGTATACCTATGATGAAAATTACAGGCCTCTCTGATCTTTTTAAGTGGGAGAACTTACACAATTGGTGGCTGACTAAATACTTCTTTGCCCCACTGTACATGCCATCAAACCCAGAGTTCTCTCATGATATGCACTTAGGGCCTGATTTATCATGCTTGCTGTTGTTAAAACAGGCGCAAACCGCTCAGCGGCCGCAAAAACAAGCAGCAGGTGATTTACTAATGGCGCACAGGCAAAACTGCGCCTGTTAAACCTGCCGCTAGACGCGCAAAGTCATTTTTGCGCCTTTGCCTTTGATTAATATGCAACATGGGCGTTTCTGTCAGAAGATGCAAAATATTGGGAGGAGAACATGTAAATAGGTGGGCATTCCAGACATCTGGATCATTCCAGTACACTGTGACAGTGCTGCGTCTCCCAGGGTAGATTGTCCAGTGTGTGTCACAGGTTTTGAATGCAAGCAAATACATTAATTTTCCAAACACTTGTGATGCACACGTTGTGGCAAATTATCCAGGCACACGATTCTTTCATTCTGAGGAACAGTGTTATATTTATGAGGTTGAGAGATGGTGAATATGGAAATGGCTTTTGGGTGCGTGTGTGACGTTATTCGTGCTGTAAATATCATTCCACAGATTTAGGAATTTAATAGCAGCTCGTGATCTAGGGTGATGGCGCAGACCCCTTTACCCCTGCACTCAACCCGACTGCTCGGGAGTAACATTGATTTCATCTTGCCCACATAAGCATGAGAAACATTTTGGAGCACACCGCTTCCTTTCAAAGCACGTTTCAGTGTTTGGACTACGTTGGGGGGGGGACTTTACGCATCAGATCGCTCTGATCGCTGTTGTTTGCTGTGTGTTGCATAACATTCAACAACATCACAGAGTAGAGCCTGAAGATGACTTTGCTGCAGCTCAACAATATTTTTTTTTTTTTGCCTCTTCCGCTCATACTTGAAGCTCCAATGGCTCGAAATTAATTTTACATTTGTGCCTTTCTTGTGCCTGCAAGAGAATTGTGCCGGTTAACAATTGCGCAATCGGTCTTAGTAGATCACCCGCAAATCAGGAACACGTCCTTGCGTAAAATTGCGTGCGCCGCAAAAATTTTGCACTCCTTATTTGGAATATTTATAAATCAGGCCCATAGAGTGAAATACAAGCATTTAAACAAGTTGACATGCCACACAACATTTCTTACACACAAAATTAATAGGAGGTGAAGTTTGATATGGAGTTAAGGGCCAATCAGAAAACAGTATTTCTTATTGATAAAGTTAGAGGGTTTGACTTTTACATAAATAGGCCTATTTAACAGCAGACATTTTGACTTGAATGAGTAGGGAAAGCACAGATGTGTTGAAATGTTCATGGTAGTTGTTTTGTAATAACCGTCCACAAGCAGATCGTTGACTAGAAAGAATGAACCTCTCAGTATTATTACTGTGTCTTCCCTACTTTTAAAATAAAATGTCTGCCAGGAAATAAGCTCATTAGAAATAATTACTGGATGAATGTTGTGTTAAGTTAGACTTTCCACAGTTTGAGCTGCAAACCGTGTATAAAATTCTCTTGTTTCTAGGGTTTTTGAAATTCAGAATACAAGCGTTAACCCAACAGATGGTGCTTTACAAGCAGAGTTTATAAAGATAACTTAAATTAACTGTCAAGATCACACAGTGTGGTTCTGGAGCATTGAGGACTGTCTCAGCCGGAAGTCGCGTGGAGGACAACTCGTAACGCACCGAGCAGAGTTGTTCTCAATCCATTAATTTTTTATCCCTGCTTGTTCCTGTGTAGGGTTGCATGGAGCTGGTGCTAATCTTTCTATGTAACTTAGACTGATGCATTTTTGATTAAAAAAACCATCAACTGCAGACATTACGCTCCACTGTGATACTAACAAGCAAGTGCAGTGTCCTGAATCAAATATTTGCAAACTGGAAAGCTGTGTTTTAAAAAATATTAAATGTCTCTGGCATTTTGGTGTGTAAAGATGTACAGACAAATTAATTCCCATCTTATTGACATTTGTATGTGCTGCATTAAGTTTTAGTTATGAAAAAATACAGTATATTTTATCTGTGATTAACTTACCTGAGGCTGGCTAATATGACCAAAACATCATATTCCAATATAAGTTATCCTCATAATGATATTTAACCCCATATATAGCCTTTTCTTTATTTAGCCAAGTATGTCCCACACAAGGAATGTGGTTCTGGTAAACTTTTTCAGTGTACATGCAGACAGACATAGTGTTAGACATAGTACACACACGAGTTACATTAGCAACATTGTCCACCATAAATGTCTTATTGGTGATTTGAAGTCAGGTATACTGTCTTCGAGATTTACAAGCCGTGATATGACGAAAAATAAAACAAAAAATTATACTCAGCTGAGGGAGTTTTGATCAGAAATACATATCTAAGTTTTAGTAGTCTAGTCATCATATTACTTTACAATTTCTAAACTTTTCTCTTTGTCCCTGTCTTCGGACGTTGTCTTCACTCATTAGAACTTGGTCCCAACCAATCAGTGACTTTGGTTCCTTGGTGCTGACATTTAAAGGATTAATGTTCTACTTAGTTCTTATACAAATAAAGAAAAGCTTTTTAAAATAGAATAAGACAAGTCAAAATCTATAGTTCAAATCAACACACATATTTCATCATATTGCACAGTGCTAAACTAACCTGTTCTAACATTAATTCAAAATGAATTAAAAAATAAAATTGTGGTGAATGATGACAGAAAGTTGTAGATGCTGCTGCTGAGCCAACACCACACAACAACCATAGATTCAAACATTCACACCCATGTTCAATTTTGACAATCCAATTAATCCAATTAACCAAAGATTTGGGATTATCTCAGGTTTCGACTGTCCTCTGCAGTCTTACTCACGAGTGTCATCAGGTGAGATGATGTGACGTCTCTTTGTTTGCCTTGTGTGTGTGGGCACAGCCACCGCTGCTCAATAAACTCTGGAGAAGGGAATCCCAGGCCCCTCGTCCCGGTTGATGGTCCTCTGAGCTCGTTTCCTTATCTCTATGCGTCACATCAACACCTGATAACACTTCTGAGGAAGACTGCAGATGACAGAAAAATCTTTATATTTCTCCTAACAAACTTAAAGGAACCTAAGGCAGCTTTACAAAATCTGACTCAGTGCTGCCGCGACAGGCGCTGTGGCTAACTGCAGCCACCAGCCAAGCCGGCACGGGAGCGCGCACAGACACTTTACAGACGGTTCGTCTTCACAGCACTGCACCGGGGAGGCTAACATACTTCACGTCAGGTCTCTCCACTCTGTTATTTGATTTGATCTCATCATTTTCATACTGTATCAGGCTCTAAACACGACCTATAATGTTTTCTCACCTGGTCACAAGGAAATGAGCCATGTCAGCATCCGTTTTCACTCCCAAATGCAGCTGAAGTTCCCTCCATGAACCGAACGCATATCTAATATTTATGCGGGTGCCTGCCCGGCTTCGGTCATGTTTTTTTTTAGACTCACGAGATGCCGCTGATAAAGTCTTTTTTTTCTTCGTGGTGCCACTTTTTTGGGGGGTGAGAGTGGATGCAGGTCGTTAGCTGGCTGGAGAAACATCCATAAGTATACCTTCAGTGTTCGAATCCAAGTCCACGGCGGCCATGTACTTCCGGTTCAAGAGCTGTCGGCAACGCGCATGCAGCGTCAATTTACGTCACATCCCTACAACTGCGCGGGAAATTCGGACGTCGAACTGCAGCGCATTATGTGGCACACAGCGTTTCCAAGGCAACAGACATATATGCGGATGGCCTCGTTATTTTGGGTTTTTAATGCTTCATGACCCATTAGCATTGAATAAACTGGAAATGCATGTGTAGTTTTTCACAAATCTTGCCTTATGTCCCTTTAATTTGAGATAATAATAGTAACAGAAGATACAATAAACCTATTGATGAGACAGATGTGCATGTTTTTGAACTGTGGAGGAAACCGGAGTTTCCGGAGAAAACAGCAAATAAAGACCATGCAACCAAAATATTAACTGGGTCTGACTCACTTATCATATTATGCATAATATAACTATCATGCCAGGCCCACTTATGGCCTTTACTTTAGATGACTTATTTTGGAGATACCAAGACTCTAAATTCAGAAAAAAATGATTGCTATTTATCAAATAAGAAATTATGCAGGTTGAATATGAGCCAGACTCAATTTTTTATCTTGTTTGACAAGAATTTAAAGGGTTCTGGCATACTCTGAACTTTTAGTGTCCATGAGAGGAAAACTCCAAATTCACATTTCATCTTACTTAGTAGAAACATGTCCCTGGCTGACACCACTTTAAAACTTATGCAATACTAATTGGGTTAATTCCATTTACTTTTCCTTTTTTTTCATTTAAATTAATCTCTTAAACCTGTTTGAGCTAAGAAAATCAACATTTACTTACCACTTTACCAGGGATGTCTTGCTAGTACTGGGTTAGAACCCATAAACATTTGCTCAGAGATGGTGGTCCAGTTTGAAAGAACTGTCAGCTTCAAATCTATCATGCAAATCTCCCGTTCAACTAGCATTTTACTGGTTGGAGATCTGGTGACTGTGGATGCTGTTGGAGATTATTGAACTCAGTTGCTACATTTACATGGGCACATTTAATCAGAATAAACGCCCAATCGGAACAAAAATACGTCATGTAAACATGTCAATCAGAATGCAGCCTAATCCTTCAGATCGAGAGGGGTGGTTTTGTCCGATCTTCATTCGGATAGACGTGCATGTACACACCCATTCGGAATGATGAGGTGAAAAATCCCACTGCGCATGCGTACAGCTTCAGCGTGACGTCTCTCCGCTTTCGCAGACTCAAGTAGAAAACATGGCGGGAAGTAAACAGAAGTGGTCTGATGCGCAGTCATCCTGTCATCCTGCTCTCCTCTCCTGTGGTGGAGGAGCAGTAGCAATATGTATTCAGCCGCTAGCTTGGTTAATGCGACCAGTAAAAACCCAAACATAAAGGTAATCACCCGCAGAGGGTCCATATTGGGGATAACGTGAGTCAGCTCGAGCACACGATGGGGCGGAAAAGACGTGCAGAAAGGACGGAGTTTGTTAACTTTTTTTTCTTCCCCCGGAAAGACAACTCGCTGTGCGCATGCTCAACTCATTTAATCTGATTGAGTGCTTGGTGCATGTGTACTCATGGCATGATCAGATCATTTCAGTTAGTGTCCATGTGAAGAGGGATTTGGGAATTCTGATCGACCAAGATTCTAATCAGATTGGGGAAATTTGTCGCATGTAAACGTAGCTACTGTCATATTCAAGAAATTAGTTTCAGATGATTTCAGCTTTCAGAAAATGGTGCACTGTGGTCATAAAGTAATGGAACAATATTCAGATGGGCTGTAGTGTTTAATAAGTAATGTAGAGCCCAGTTAATAATAAGAGACCCAAAGTGTTCCAATAAAATAACCCCCCCCACACACACACACACACACATACACACACACCATTACATCACCACCAGTCTGGACCATTAATACAACTTGAGATTGATCAGTACTTTTATAAATTCTGACCCAATCATCTGAATGTTGTAGCAGAAGTCGACATTCATTTCACTCGGTATATTTTTCCAGTTTTTTTTGTTCTATTTTGTTTAGCATGTGGGAATTATTATTATCAGACATTCTGTAAACCTTTTTTTTAAACCAGTATTTATTTAAGCTTGTGTTGCAAGTTCAACATCTCAAGCCAGTCTGTGCATTCTTCTCAAAACATTTTCATCCACTTGTTGTATATTTTTGTACTTTTAGATAATTTTATGATTATCAGATCAGCATTTACTAAAATAGCTCGACCAGCCAGTGTAACGTCAACAACTACGCCCATTTAAAGGGACTTAAATTTTCTTTCTTCCCCATAGTGATGCTCCATTTATCAGCAAGTTGTCTTCACCACATCTAGATGGTTAAATGCACCAAGTTGCTGTGAAGTGAATGACTAATTTACTGCTTGTGCTAACAAGCAATAAAACAGGTGTTAACTAATAAAAGGAGCTTGTGGGTGTATATAGGCAAGAATAAAATTGTTTCCAAACCACGGATCAGATTTAAGGTTTATCACTTAAACCTTTTTTTAAAGTAAAATCTGATGTTAATATATAAAGACAATAAACATTTTCTTCCTGTTTGGAAACAGTTTGGCACTGGCTGACTGTCTTTGACTCACCACATTGTGAGAAGGGGAAGAGCCTGCAGCTGTCATACAGCTCTGACCTGACGACATGCAGGGAGGCTAAGGTCCAGTGGCCTGACATGATACTGCATGGACTGTGACCTATATCTGCAATGTGATGTTTGGAGCTAATGAGGGAGAGCTGAATAAGAATCCATAGAGAGAGGATGTAAATTATCAGCAGTGTGTTCATAATTTTAGTACATTAGATGATTTCTGACTGGAAACATTGATGCAAATGCAGAGACACCGGCAGGCACATAAAGAGATATGAGATGAGCTCTATAGGGGCACCATCTTAGTACACACACATATACACACACACTCCATCCACTTTGACAGTTAGTTGCACTGGCTGGATTACTGTAGGGCTGCAGGATTGTGGCCATTAGAGACCGAACACCAGCAGAGTTATGATAGCTGCAGCACCCACTAATGGAAAATGTCCCCCCATTCTTGCACAATGAGTGTATGCACCTAAATGTGTGTATGCACGTGCACACATTTCCATACATTCACAGTACACATGCAAATAAAGAGCATATTAAACTTGTACCTCTAAATGTATAAATGAATGAATGTCGCCCTCACATTCTGGTGAAGCTAACCTATGATCATCTCCTCCATGATGATATATGTCTTTCTGAAGGAGCTGAACGTGATCATTGTAGACTGATTCACACCATGTTGCACAGTAAGTTAGAGATAAACAGTTCATTTTTGTAAAGTTAATTTTTTATTTCATTGATCAAATACTGTGTTTTATGCTTGATGAATTTGAGTTTTCTTACTGTTTTGTAGATACCCACGTGGTTAGACTTCTGATGAATAGTCCACTTAATGAAAGTCAAGATCTTCATTGGAAGTCCTAACAGAAAAGTATTTTGGTCTGATTTCAGCAGCCTTTGAATGCTGGATTGTCCTCTTTGATTCACACTGAGAGAATGAAACATTACCAAAAGCTCAGATTTGCAACCATTTAATCATTCAGGTCAGACAGAAAAAGCATTTCATCAACAAATTGTTGGGTTTGCACAGGTTAGACTTTGTTTATTCATTTCTGTAATAAAATGTGTCTTCTGTGGAAGCAGTCAAGAATTAATATAGTAATGGTGTTGTGTGTTGTACTGTGTGTGCATGTATGTGTGTGAACTGACTTACATTGCTCGTGCTTACATGTAGCTAACCCTGCAACTTATAGATTTCCCTTGTCACTCATTCTTAACATGTTTTTTTTTTTTTTATTTGAAGCTCTGAGAGCACACCTTTCTTTCTAATTTACTTTTCTGTTTTTTCCCTCCCTTTTCTCATTCTCACCACCATAATGTTTAAGTCAGTGATTCAGTACACTGGTTTGGAAGGTTCCGGAAGTGTGTGGATCAAGTTAATACCAACATGGAGATAAAAAAGGGGGAGGAAGAAGAGAGAGATTCAGGGGTCAGCAGTCATAGATAGCTTTGTAAGGTTAGGGACGAGGGTCAGAATAAAGAGGTTGTGAATGAATCAAGGAAAGGAAGATGAATGTAGGTTTGACCATGAGGTGAAGAGGAGGTGCTGGTGGGAGGAGATGATTCTGTGTTGGGAAACTGATTCTGAAATGGTGAAAGAAGGAAGAAATGAGGAAGGAGGAGATAAGTGTGGATTTTTTAAACTATAGTTTTTAAAAATCATAAATGAAAATAAACTACAGGGTGGGCCATTTATATTGATACACCTTAATAAAATGGGAATGGTTGGTGATATTAATGTCCTGTTTGTGGCACATTAGTTATGTGAGGGAGCAAACTTTTCAAGATGGGTGGTGATCATGGTGGCCATTTTGAAGTCGGCCATCTTGGATCCAACTTTTGTTTTTTCAATAGGAAGAGGGTCATGTGACACATCAAACCTATTGGTAATTTCACAAGAAAAACAATGGTGTGCTTGGTTTTAATGTAACTTTGTTCTTTCCTGAGTTATTTACAAGTCTCTCTTTGTTCACAGCCATTGACATGTCGAAGAGGTTAACACATGAGCAGCGATTGAAATTGAGTTGATATCTGGTGAACGCAGTAACCGGGTCATTGCAGCAGATTTCAATGCAAGACACCCTATTAGATCACCCATCTCCTATATTCAACTGCCTGAATATTTATTTTAACTGGTTAATGGGACTTCTGCTCCTGAATCTCTGCTCACAGCATCTGCAAATCATGGCTGTAGGAAGTCACTTTCATCTTTACGCAGGACTTTATTTTTCCAAATTTATCGCTGCATGGAAATGTTTTAGGAGCCTTTGAACCATATTTTTTGACAGCTTGCACTTGTGTTAAAAAAATCTTGAAAGTCCACCATCTCTTTTCACAGCAAAAACGGAAACTTTTTAAAAGAATAATGCCAAAGCCCTAAATCTAACCTGACCTACGACCTCAGATGTAACAATGAAAATGGCTGATAAAACCCAGGTTTGATGCTTCATGTCATTTTGGTGTTTACATGTGGATGAAGACATAGCAAAATGTTATTATGAGGGTAATTTTAAAAATGATAGTGACCCTTAAGGATCAGGAGGGACATACATATAAACATTGTTCGTATAAAAAAATAATACAAATAAACCTTATTTCAAGAGATTTTTAAAATACAACAATAAGAGAGGCGAAATCAAGTAAGAAAACAACTTCAGTGGTGAATGTTAAATTTGGTTGCTGTTATGGTTAAAATATATTATTTAAGGATATATCTGTTAATAGATTTACTTGAACCTATGGGATTGGTTGTGCATTACATAAAACTATATTGCTTCTCTCAGCACACACGTTCTGATGACATGATGGATTCTGCTTTTCTGAAATGCAAATTTTACACCCAAATTGAGTTGTTGTCTTATGTTCCTTCAGTTGCTTTTGAATGACTTTGATCCCTTTGTTGCATCTGTTCCAACTTTTTTGAGATGTGTTGTTGCCATCAAATTAAAACATTTTCTGCTATGAGGTAAAACATCTGTTTCAATATGTGACATCTTTATTTTCTTTTTAGAATAAAATATGGGTTTATGAGAGACGAGTTGCATGTCACAGAAATCTATTTTTATTTGCATTCAACTCTTTTGACATTGAGGTTTTAATTTTAAGTAGTAAACTTTTTTAAACCTTTCTACTGCAGTAACTGTTGCAATTGTTGGTAGAACTGTGTGATTAAAGCTGTTATAATTGATTTGCATAACAAATTAGCTTAACATATTTTTTCATGCCCGTTAAAAATGTTTTAACACAGTGTGGAGGACAATATGTTATGAAGATAAAAAAAAAAGGAAATAAAATAATTAAGTGGTTCTCCCGTATTTATCTAAAAACATCAACCAATCAAATGGTTTAGTCCGGAAGGAATGATTGGACAGTCTCTCCAGTCATACGGACTTCCGTATTTATTTGGCTTCTGTGCTCCTAAAAAACTGAGACATATTACCGCAGCACACCACTGCTGGGAGTGTTAGCCGCTCTAACATGTCAGGACAAAGTAACAATTAATGTCAGTTGTTCGTTGTTATATTGTTTTCACTTACCGGGGATTCTGCCATGTTACGGTACTTGAATGAACTGGGGACCAGTGTCTTGCACTCTGTCATCTTCTGTGGCTATGCATGTTTCCAAACCTGGGGGGGCGTGGCTTAGGAATTCTACCCGACGGGAGGGGTGGAGAATTCTGTGATTTTGTTGACAGTCTAAGCTAGGCAATCTGAAATCGGGGATATCAGCTTTAATTTCAGAAGATATTAGTAGCAGAACTAAATTATCTTTAAGGCCTGAATTTTTGGTTCAAGCAATTTCAAAATATTTTTTTCCAGACTGACCATGAAATGCAACATTTATGGCAGTAATTCCTCATCGACTTCAGGCTTAGCTACGCAGTAACTAGCTGTTAGGTCGTCTGTCATATTAGAAAAATGTGTATTGATCAAGCTACAATAACGTTACAGTCCCCCACAATTTATGGCTTTAAGCTATCGGTAGAGAGCAACAGAGAGCTCATCAACAGGCAGGGGTGGGGGGGATTCTCTGCACCAATGGTTCTGCCCACAGTGCAGAGGTGAATTGCTAATGAGCTACTGCTCCTATAGAAACTACATCCTAGAAGATGGCGCGGGTTTTGTGATTTTGGGTAAAAACGCCATAATCATAATTTGTGGGTCTTTAAAGAGGCCATTTCATACAAATTTTAGGACTTTGTGGTTATTTCTTAAGTACCAGTAATATGAAACATTTTATAACTAAAAAATGTCAGCAGGAAACACTAATTAACAGACCTTTCAAGCTGTCTGCAGTAAAATTCGGGTGGTTCCGGCTCCTTCCGTCAGGCTGCTTCCGTCAGGGTGCTTCCGTCAGGCTTCGGCAGCAGCTGCTTGTTCATATTCATTATTCGAATTTGCTGGACTCAGATTGGCTAACAAACTAGCCTATGAGAGCAAGGTATACTGTTTCCTGTGCATGGTAATGTCAGACGTTGTGTCTTCCTGTTTGCTACATCTTATGCTACAGCTTTTAGCCAGCAGCATGCTAGGTGTGGCTTCAACTGCGGGAGCTGCCAAATACTAACGGACAAAAGGAGTTGTGACGAAACAGATACAGGCCGTTCGGACTTGGGAGAACTCGGGTGTTATCACCACCTGCATAGTTTGAGAGATAAAAACTGAAAGAGAAGTTGTTGATCTGTTTTCACACCCACTATGAAGGTAAGAACACCTGTGGAGCTAAAATATTTAACAGAAACCTCAGAAAAACAGTTTTTAATGGAAGGGCCTCTTTAAGGTAAAGTGGTCATTTACGCTAAAGACATTATTTAAGGAATATGACACAAGAGGGAGTGCTGTTGTACCGAATATCAGCACTGGTGTGATTCGGTCACCAGTGCTGATATTCGGCACAACAGCACGACCTTGAGTGTGATGTTGCCTTTATGCCACAGTTCTACAAGCACATTTTATTTTATAATAATAAAGCTGATATTCCTGATTTCAAATTGCCTAGCTTAGACTGTCAACAAAGTTACAGAACTCTCAGCCCCTCCTGTCAAGTAGAATTCCTAAGCCACGCCCCCCCAAGTTTGGAAACACGCATAGCCCTAGAAGACGACCGAGTATGAGACACTGGTCCGCAATTCATTCAACATGGTGGAATCACCGGTAAGTGAAAACTATATAACAACGAACAACTGACATTAATTGTTACTTTGTCCTGAACCCTCTTTTTTTTATCTTCACAACATATTTTTCTCCATGCTGTGTTAAAACATTTTTAATGGGCATGAAAAAAAATGTTAAGCTAATTTGTTATGCAAATCAAGTATAGCAACTTTAATTTATTGAATCATTTATCAGGCTCCGCCAACACAAATAATCCCAACACGAAAGGGAGACAACAAGGCTTTTGCAACACAAACATTTACGTTAAAAATCCAAGAGTTAACTGATGAAATGACAGGTTCACATGACAAGATTTTCATGCAGATTTTCCCCTTCCGACAAGCCTTGATTATCGGGACGGCTCTTAAGATAATCCTAACCGATAATCTTGCCGTGTGTGATGTGTTAAGAGTGATGGGGTCTGCTTGGAAGGTTGTTCGATTGCAAATCGGGGATATTCAATATGTTGGATTGTCTTGGCCCAATACCTGCCCATGTGTGATGTCTTGCGAGGAGAACCAAGCATGCAGCCATCTCTGTGCAGCATGTAGCCAATCAGAAAGCGAGGTGACAAATGCTTCCGACACCTTGTTCACACAGGCTGAAGCACTGCGGAGCAATACACTCAGCTGCTCCCCTGTGTCTACCTGTGTACAGCGGCGTGATATTGTCTGTAAAAAGTCCCAGTGCTGTTGTTCTGTAATATCTTCACTCTGGAATGTTTATTGTCCAATCAAATTACTTGGTCAGAACAAACTGTGGTATAATATATAATAATAACAGATAATATTTGTATGATGCAAATAGTAATTCATTTCTTGTAGGTCAAAATTCTGTTTAGGAGTTCGTGTGTATTTAAAATTTGCTGAAAAATACAGTATCATTTTTACTGTAATTCTCATAAAGAAATTATTAAAAGCCAATACACTGCTGTGTTATATCAGCACTGATAAACACTACCTGAATATTTGTTTAAGGTAATAACTTTGGTTTCATGACAGGTTTTAACATGCTCATGACATGTTTTAAAGATGTGCATTAGGGAACAGTTAATTATAGATGAGCAGTTAACCGATGCGTCCACGAACAAGAAACGAAAGAGCACTTTTTTCCTCCACATGTTTAGCTATTCTTTCATGCGAGGTATGAAACCAGGAGACGGAACCAACGTGAGAGTTAAAACATAATGCGGTCGTTACGTGATTATGTAGTGCACATGAGGTTCATTTTTAACCATTCATCAATACAATACTTTTTGAACTGTTGGTCATTTGTCCTTGTTCCCAATCTGCCCTTTTCTTTTTCCTCATTTCAGATTCACTGCAGCCATTCAGGTCAGTTCTAATTACTGGGACTCAATTGAAATTGGCTTTTCAATTTTTGATGCTGCAGCGGTGGAACATCGCACGCTGCTGGTTCTGTCTCCAAGCCCTTTGCTCTGCTCCCTCCTGGTATGCATGATGCATTCCCCTCAATGCGCCAGTGCTTTTGCTTTGCAGTGGGGCTGTATGAGTGAGAGCAAGAGACAGAACTATGCTGCAATAAATGCAAGTGTTTACAAGGCCAAGCAGAATGCATTAAGAGTGCAGTTTCTGCTTGTTTTTCAGTGTTTTTCAGGTGAATGAGAGGGTAAGTTCATATGCAGATGATCAATACATTATTTAAAAAAAAACTACAACAACAAAATACCTAGGGAGAACAGAAGAAAGAGAGTGGAAGGCATCTTGGCGAGGGATTGGGAGTGGCAGAACGA
Source organism: Pachypanchax playfairii (assembly GCA_006937955.1). Taxonomy (NCBI): domain Eukaryota; kingdom Metazoa; phylum Chordata; class Actinopteri; order Cyprinodontiformes; family Aplocheilidae; genus Pachypanchax; species Pachypanchax playfairii. The sequence goes on from SSNP01000262.1 coordinate 179,987, forward strand.
GCCAGGGCTTTTCTCCTCTGTCTTTCATTCTTATGGGTTCGCAGTGCAGGAGAAGAGAAGATTAAAGTGGAGACGCGGCTTTTGAAGTTAGGCAATGTAGAAGAAGAAGCAGCAGCAACATACACGAACCCAGACCCATGCGTACACTCACTCACGCACACTAACACACAGTGCCTTCTTCCTTAGAACATGGGAAATGAAGGGAATATAACTGCAGTTCAATCTGTCAGTCTGGTTTTTATGGGTTTCTTCATGAAATTTAACACATTCTCTTGACTGAGTGACAATTACATGTGTACTGTACATCAAATACCACATTTAAACAAAAGTGAGGTGGTAAACAGTGTTGGGAACATTACTTTAAAAAAGTAATTAGTTACTCATTACTTGTTCCAAAAAATAATTCAGTAACTGAATTACTCTTAAAAAAAAGTAACTAGTTACCTCAGAAAGTAACTGACTGCATTACTTAAAAAAACAACAAATTCCTTTTATTATGCAAATAAAACTTGGCAACAAAAGTGATATTTCTTCAACACGTGGTCTGTCAGCACTGGTGATCGATCTCAGGTCCTCTGCATAAGGGGCATGTGCACTCCCACTAGACTACATCTTATTGACTGTGCCACCCAGTGTGTGTGTCTAGTCACATTACGCAGCTTGTTTTCTTCATTTATAGTAATGCACTGCCTTTTATGTTCACTAACGATAACAGCGTTATTCCAAACACTGGTGGTAAATATCCAAATTATTCATAATCTTAGTTGAAGCTTATTACAGGGTGGAGAAACAACAAAAGCTTCATATAAGAAAAATAACAGGTGTTTAAACACCAAAATATATTCGTAGAAATGTTTCACTCTTTATAATGGATGTAAATAAGAATATTTGTCTATTTTGACACAAACACACACACACCTGCATTCAGCAAGAAATGTCAAGAGGTAATTGTAGGATTAATATTCAGACTGGTAAAATGTCAGATGTACCCTCCCCGTCTCCAAATTACACTCTGATATCATTTATTTCCAGCATTTGGATGTTTCCTGAATCAATTGTAAACAAAGATCATTGACTATTTCATAATAATGTGTTTGGGCTTTGGCATGAGTGATACATTTTCATCTACTAACCAAATGCTTAAGGAATAAGGATTGTGTATTCAAGTCCACCTGTAGCAAGTGTGTGTGTCTATAGATATATTCATTCCCAGCTTACAAATTAGCCTTCCTTTATGGACATTGGCATATGCCAGACCATCATGAAGACGGATCAGGTTTATACTGCCGCTGGGATTTCAGCCAAATGCCCAAAGGACAATATTCTGATTAATGTTGCTGATGAGTCTCCAGAATGAGTTTCCAAGGTTCAGAGAGGGAAAAACATTTTGAGTGTGTGCATGTGGGTGTTTATGCAGAAGAGCTGTTGAAAAATAACCTCAGAAATGTGAGGCCCTTATAAAGTGAATACATTGGAATTTAATGTCCTTGTCAAGAAAAAATGGTTTCCTATTTGAAATTCTCTGGAGGCTGATACAAGAGCACTTGGTAGCTGCTTGACCTAAAAATTCCCCTTCACTGCATTGGACAAAATAATGCCAGATTTTCTTCTTTTTTCACTGTTTTTTTCTGTTAATTTGTTTAGAAAGTTGAAATACATAAAACTTCCTGCAATCTTCACAATAAGCCTTTTGATATACTGTATTGTTTTGACTGTTTAGGTGTGCATTTTTCATTTTTTTTCCAGTCTCTTTGCATTCATATCAACCCCACTGATGGTATAGGTGAAAGAATAGTATGTGACTTTAACACAAAGCATCCTGGTAAGGAGTCACCATTTTGAAAGCCACTAAATTAAACCAAAAGGTTTTGAGAGGAGAAACATTTGTTTGAGACTAATACAAGCAAGTTTTTAATCGACAGTGAAAATAAGATTTTTCCAGATTAGTTATTAATATAAATAGGTGATAAGTATGATGAATCTTTTAAACAGATCTATACAAGAGTCTTGACTTGTACCTCGACCTGCTGCCTCTACTCAAACCTCACAATGCATGACCCTGTTTTTCTGCTTTGTGTGTACTTATTTAGTCATGTAGTTCTAGAATTTACATATTTTATTGGAGTTGCAGTAAATCTAGTTGCAGTTATAAATCTTTATACTAGAAAACTGTGTTAACGCTTATTTAGATGTGGAGTCAAACTTGTTTAGCAGTCTGTTTGGCATCTGTCTTCAAAGTCTGCAGCTCTGCTGAACTACATACGCTAATGTGCACGGAGGTTATTCATATGAATCAGGGAAATGAGTCGTGATTGATAGAGATGGATGCAGCTTTCAAATGATGATTTAAGGCAGCATGTTAGTTTCCAACAAAGGCTGTGAAAAAGCCTAAAATCTTATTTTCTTTTTAATCAGTGTATAAACAGTAGCAGAAGTATTTTACCTTCGTATAAACAGATTAAAAGGGAGAAAAAGTAGTTGATTAAAAAAAATCCTATTTGTCATTTAGTGTGAGCACACTGGTCATGGTGAGCAGTGAAAACTTATGGTGAGCCCTTTTATTTTTAAAGCCCGTGTAAAGTAACAACAAATGTGTGTTCTGAGTTTGTCACTGCACAGGAATATTAGTTATTAGTCATCCAGCCAAATTTGAATGATTAAAAACACTGCATATGAAGCATATGAAATTTGGTTACAAAATAATGAAAAAAGGATCAGTTTTCTCTGCTCTGAGACGCTGGGGGCGTGTCCGCTGCAGGCGCTGAAACCTGTCTGTCTCACTCTCTAGCAGCACCTCCTTCTCTTCCCCACATCACTGCATTTCCTCTGTTTCTGAGTTCCGGCTGGTTCGTTAAGTTTGAGGTTCTACCCACATGTAAAACTGCGCATCGCTGCTTTTTGAGGAGTTGAAATATTTCCACACAACCGCAATGCTTCAGACTTGTTGATCAGTGAAGGAGCGGAATGTGCTGCTACGCCATTCTGAGCTTTGTTTAGCATATGAAGGCAGCAGGTGGCAGAAGTAGCTCCTACCTATCATGCTGGTTTAGTAACTGTCTACTGTGTGGCTCCTCTGCACAAAATCGACCCAAAGCTTTTTCAGACGGTCATCCCTCGGACGAAGGAGCGGGAAAACCACTGAAGCTACCGCACTGTACGGTTTTATATGACGAGAGCAGCAGGGGGCGGGGTTATCCTGAATTAGTATTACACCCGCCCATATAATCCTGAAACAGAAAACTCTTGAAACGCAATTTGAAGGCTAGCTCCACAATTCAGTTTTTAATTGTTGGGAGGTTTTTCACATGTTTAGAACAGTACATTTATTATGTTTATAATGTGGTTAGAAGAAAATAGCAGAATTCCCTTTACACGGTCTTTAAATCAACTTAGTTGTGTGACAAAGTAAAGAATTTTCAGCATTGTTTGACTTTTCTAAATAACACAATGTATCTGCACTATAATTCCAAACGTATTGAGATGTTTGCTGTTATGGGAACAGGAAGTTTAGTGATGTCCTACTCTTAATCTGTACTAGGGTTTCATTTAGAGTCTGCCCATCCTTTGCAGTTATATCATCTTCAGGAATCATGTGACGGCTTTTTACAAGGTTTGGAATGTGTTTAAAGCTGATATACCTGACTTCAAATTGCCTAGCTTAGACTGTCAACAAAGTCACAGAACTCTCAGCCCCTCTTGTTGGGTAGAATTCCCCCCAGGTTTGGAAACACGCGTAGCCCCAGAATCAGAAGACGACCGAGTGCAAGACACCGGTCCGCAGTTCATTCAAGTACCATAACATGGCAGAATCACCGGTAAGTGAAAAGAATATAACAAACAACTGACATTAATTGTTACTTTGTCCTGAACCTGACACTGAACCAGCAGGCGGCTGTTTCTCCTGCTGTGACATGGTAGAGCGGTGATCACTCCCAGCAGTGGTGTGCTGCGGTAATATGTCTCAGTTTTTTAGGAGCACAGAAGCCAAATAAATGCGGGAGTCCGTATGACTGGAGAGACTGTCCTTCCAGGTCGAACCATTTTATTGGTTGATGTTTTTAGACAAATACGGGAGAACCACTTAATTATTTTTTGTTCGTCTTTTTTTAATCTTCACAACATATTTTTCTCCATGCTGTGTTAAAACATTTTTAATGGTCATGAAAAAAATATGTTAAGCTAATTTGTTATGCAAATTAAGTATAGCAGCTTTAAGGGAATTTTAAAACATTTTTCCCAGAAGCACATTTGTTAGGTCAGACACTGATATTGGATGAGAAGACCTGGCTTTGGTATTCTCTCTAATTCATCCCAAAGGTGTTCGATCAGGTCAGGTCAGGACTCGGTGCACTAGTTCACAGCCATGTTGGAACAGCAAGGAGCCATTCCCAAACAGTCCCAGTGAAAAAAAAACCCTAATGTTTCACCAAACCAAGACATTTTTGACATTTTTTAATGCTCCCAGCTTTATGGGAACAAATGCTGATGGACATCTACACCAGCCTCCTTTACACCCTGACTCTGACCTGTTTGACCTGCTACATTCAGGTAGGCGCTATAGGTGTGATAAAACTAAAACAAACAGATTCAAAATCAGCTTCATTCCAAAAGTTATAACCATCCTAAACTCCCACCTGCATGATTCACTAATGTAACACTGCCCACAAAAAAACTATGTGCAATACTTTATGTGCAATTCTTCTAGTCAATGTGTAATATCCTACCAATATGCAATACTCTATAATATAACAACGGAAACTTACATCTTGTCAAACATATATTTTTACTTAAACACTGTACCTCACCTCCATGTTTATAGTGTATACTTACAAATATTTTTGCAAATATTTTTTTATTTTTATATGTCTTTTTCAAACAGTTTTTTTACACTGATACTGGGAACGGCTCTAATTTCATTGTACCGCATATAATGACAATAAAGGCATTTAATTCAACTCAGTTGAAGCACCAAGCCAATACATGTCAACCTTGAGAACGCCGAAATAGGGAGATATTTATGGAGAATTAGGGAGACTGTGGTTGAGGTGCATCGAAGCGGGGTTTGATAGTCTCGTTGAGGGACCGTTTGCAGCATGTAATCTGTGCTTGTGTCATCGCTAAAAATAGCTGGTCGGAAACAACGCACAGTGGGAGAAAGTTGGCTCAGATTTTCGGGAGGGGCACTGAAATTCGGGAGTCTCCCGGGAAAATCGGGAGAGTTGACATGTATGACCAAGCCTAACCCCTGAAAAACAACCCAAAGCCCCTGAATCCCTTGACCACCAAACATTTCACTGGGCACAATGCAGTCAGACAAGTACTTTTCTCTTTGTAGCCACCATTTGCAGTCATATATAAACCTGCATAGTGAGGGACTGGAATGTATGGAACAAATAAAGGTTGGTTCCTTACTTTACACCACTGCTTTTGGAACCTTACATTGCACCTTGTGATGGATGGATTGAATGCAACTGCTCGGCTATTGAAGCCCATTCCATGAAGCTCTCTGCAATGTTCTTGAGCTGCCACACAGAGTTTGGAGGTCTTTTGACTCTGCAGAAAGTTGGTGAGCTCTGTGTGCTCTGTGCCTCAGCAGGCGCTCATCTCTTGCTGAGTTTACATGTCCTACCACTTAGTTGTTGAGTAGCTATTCCCAATTGCTTGACCACTGAATATTTAGTAGTGTAGAAAAATCATGAATGTACTTATTACACAGGTGGAATCCTATCACGGAACCACGCTCACATTCACTGAGCTCCTGTGAGCAACCTGTTCTTTCACAAATGTTTGTAGAAGCAGTCTGCATGACTAGGCGCTTGATTTTGATTGCTGGTGACAAAGTCTGAATGCCATTCCGAGAGTTTCCAAAAGGTCTCAAAACTTTCACAACGGTTTTCAATTTCATAGTCGCAGTGAGTTACTGGGCCTCCTTATATAGCTGGCATTTTTAATAAGTTCAAAGAATTTGCAATACAGATTTTTTCTCAAAATAGAAACTAAACTGGGGAGGATTTCAGATGGGAAAAGTGTGAGGAATGTGCAACAATTCTGGGAGTGATGAGGGACCAATAAAACTATGGTAATTGTAACTGTGAAAGACTTCTCAAGCTCAGAAAGTGATACATTGTAAAATAGATTGAGACATAATTAGGCAAAGATATTCAGTTTCGTTAAATGTTTAAATGGAGATTGCATGTGCTGTAGTCAGAGTGACAAAATTTTGTGTGATTAGCTTCTTTGTCTAATTTGCCAAATAACGCTTGTTACCTAAAAACCTGTTCACTTTTACATCCTAATTGTTACAACAAATTAAGTGATTACCTGATTATGTTTTTCTATTTCTTGCTCATATACAACCTATGCAAGCTTTCAGTACATGCATGGAACCCAAGTTTGCAGCATCAATTTATTTCCAGAATTTTGCTACTTGTTTATATCAACCTTCTTATCCCAGCATGCATTTGGGTCTGCCAATTTATGTCATCGCTCAAACCAGGGGCTTAGCTAGGTATATACATAGCCATACTGGGGCACAAAAAAGTATTTCAATATAAAATCCTTATTTTGTTTGAAGCTGTAAATGTCAGTAAATGATCAACCTAACAATAAGGTCTGTTTGAAGGTCTTTTGATATTTTTTCTTTTTCCCAAAAATGTGAATTTTAGGTTGTTTTTATTTCATGTAGATAGTGTTTTAGGTTGGACATACATTTTTTTAATGAATTCTTATTTAAAAAACCTCTAATGCTTCATGTTGCCATGTTCAGGTAAGGACTAAAACTGAATGAAAAAAACAGACAAAGTCTAAAGAAAAAATCTCACTAGCCTTTAGAATGTCTGGAGACAAAGATTACTGTCAAGACATTCTCTCTGATAGAAGAAAAAAGTGAAGCTAAAATGTATTCAAGCTTTAACTTGGTACTGCTTACTGTTGTTGAATTTCTATACTTTAATATTATGCTTTTAAAAAACAAAGTAATTCCGTAATTATAGAGGTAAATAACAGGTTTGCCATAATTCCATTTTTATTTTTAATTTAAAAATGTATTCATCCTTTTTCAAAAAAAATTGATGGTGTGGCAAACTTGTTGTATTTTTTTCCACCACTAGAGTGAGTATAAACCAGTTTTTGGCTAAGCTGTGTCTGTGTGTGTGTGTGCGCGCATACTTGGAGACTAACATTCATACCAGCCTTCGTGTGAACAGAGTTTGTAGAGACTTTTCAGCTAAAGTTTTCCTAGTTTATTTGATAGAGAGCATGGAAGAAGCTACTTCAAAGCGAGTAGCATCATGGCCTGAGTTAGCTCCTGCTAAAATAAAAAAAGGATGCTTTTTTCACTTGGAGTTGAAAATCTGCACATTGAGTCTCTTGTGCCGCTCTGTGTGACACAGTGAGGAATAATACTCAACTCTGCCACCTTGTGGTGGTTAGTGGAAGTGAATGGGTTGTTATTTTGTGCGTTACTGTCACCTGGTGTTGGAAATAGAAGCCATTATTCTCTACATTTTCTACCTTCAAGCTGTTCTTTGTTGTGATGTTTGTGTTTAATTTTTAATCTAATTTAACATCTGTCTATCTTAGACAGATATAATTATATGTAAAGTTATAAAATGAAAAATAAGAGCATTTTTTTAATAATGTATTTATTGATTTTTTGATACATTAACAAAACAAAACACAACAGTTAGCCCGTGTATACAGATAAATTATGTGCAAGGAGTCAGTCATATTCAGTTCTCACAGCAAAAATAACAAAGTGGAACAAACATATATTTGGCAGGGAATACACTTGGAGTTAGGAAACAAATGCCCTTTTAATAACAGAGGCAATATTTAGTCCAATGTATGACAAGAAAGGTTCCCGTTTCTTAGTAAAAACATTCTCTTTTTGATGTAATTGACAGGTCAAATAATCCAAGGAAATGTAATTTAAAACAACTTTTTGACATTGTGATTTAGAGGGAGTTTCTTCAGAGATCCAGTTTAAAAGAATACACTTTCTATCGCAGAAGGTAAGAATTCTGTACAGTTATTTGTTGTATTTGTTGTGAACAACCGGATCAGTCAAACCCAATAATAAAAACACAGGGTTATTGTTTAAGTCAGCGGATAGAATTATATTCATTTCCTGACCAACGGTATCCCAAAATTGGTGGACTTTTGAACAGGACCAGAAGCAATGTGTAAGAGTACCAGTCTCAGTCTTAGACTTTAAACAAAGTGAGGAAGAAGCAGGTTTGAATTTTTGACCAATAAGAGCATTTTAATCAGACTACCTGGATGATGCCAGCCTGAATTGGGAGAAAAAGCATCACTCTGAAGCTGCCGCAACATGAGAACTTTGTCTCAATCTCCTGCTGACTGACCAGCACCTATTCCACAAAATAAATAAATAAACCTTTAATATCCCTTCCCAACTGCGCAAACACACTGTGACAACAATCACCTACCTTTTCTCCATGTGTAGCTAATCGCTGAGTCGCGGTCTGTAAAATATGCAGTGCCAGGCTAAGACTCTGATGTCAGGTGTTGTGAATCATGTCTGATGAAGCATGTCTAAATCAGTCAGAGATGTGGATAGTTTATTGCACTGCTGCAGGTCATAAAAGTCAGTGGAATGATTCATCCCCTTAACGGATTCATCTGAAAATGCGTTAAGTGAAAATGTATCAGATTATTACTGAATGGAAATCTGTGCTGCACTAATTTGTGATTTGGGAGTCAGAACAATGTTTGTGCGTCGTTGACCATCTTTATATTCTGTTATTGCTTCTTCTTTTTTATACAGGGGATTTTTCCCCTGTTTCTTCCAGACACAGAGCTGCTTGATGTTTGGTCTCTCCTTGGTGCATCAGGACTCAGTCATGCTGAGACTGTCCGTGCTCCAGAACCGCACCGTGTGATGTGAACAGACTTAATTTACCTGAGTCATTCATGTAAACCTCTGCCTTTAAAGTGCCATTTGTTGGAATGAGGGGTTTGTATTCAGAAGAAAAAATCAAACAGCATAAAGTTGGAGTTTCTGATTTACCTTCTAACAAAAAAATACTATTTTCTGATTGGCTGAGAGGTGACTTGCACAAGACACCTGATTTGTCTGAACAGGTCAACATTTTCAATGCTGCAATTTTATTTTTTGACAAATCAAAACTTTTGTTAGTTATAATTTTATGATTTCAACTGAAATTGTCTCAAATTTGATGTCAACTAGTTGCCATCCATCACATCCTGGTGAGATACAGGCTTGACATTACATCATTCCATTCAGATCTCACAATGAACAAAAAAATTCCTGTCCACTCAAACCAACCTGACTACACAAACTTTGAAAGCACTCAAGATTCCTTGTGTTGATCTTTAAACACACAGAACGCTCCTACAACAAGCACAAACTTTTCCATAAGTGACGTTGAAGCTCTCAAGTTCATCGTACATCGTTTGTCAGGAGAAAAGCTGAATTATTGAAGACAGATGAAACAAAATGGAAAGTGAAGATTGAACTTGAGCATAAAGAAAAGGAGAAAAAAAAGAAGTTGAAGCAGTGACAGTAAAAGGAGCAGCCAGTACATAGAAATGCATGAGAGGGCGGAGATACCGATGAAGGCAGAGAGGAGAAAAGATGGGAAGAAAGAAAAGAAAGAGAAGTAGAATTTGCAGTTTTCCCTGTGGCTTATTTGCCTGCTGATGTAAAGTGGAAAAATGAAGATCAGCAGGGGATTTTACCTACACCAAGTTTTTACTTGTTTCGGAAATAAATGTGTGGCACACGTAGAAGTACATTCCCTTTGGGACTTGAAGAGATGAAAAGAAAAAAGAAAACAAAGCAAAGACACCACTAATTTCTTTTTTTATGCTTATGTTACAAGGCTCAATAGAGCTGCAAGGGCTGCTGGGATTTTTGCTCTTTGTTAGTTATGTCAGTGTTTATGCATGTAAACTTTTGTGTGTTCATTTTTATTGCGAGCATAGAGAGGGACTCGGTGTGTATATGTGTGTGTGTATGTGCTTTGAACTGGCCAATCTAATGTTAGTCTGCCTTCCCCCGGTGCTGGCTTTGTAGCACTCAGCTGAACATGGCTTTGGATCAATGTCATCTACAACACACACATATACAGACACACACACAACTTGTTTACAGTTTAAACAGCAGGTGGCACAGATAACAGCCACTTAATCCGCAGCCATTTGGACGACAGTGTGATACCCAAAACTTTTCTTTTTGTTCTCCTTTTTTTTCCTTTCTTCTTTCCTCTTTTTAGTCATTTATTCCCATTTTTTTTGCATGTAAAAATACTTTTCTAACAACTTTGATCTTCATGCTGACAATTTTGGAATTATTATTAGGTTAATTTACATTTTTTGCTAAACTATTCATTATATAGGAACAGATGAAAGTCTATCCATTATTACATGTTTCTAACTATAAACTGACATTTCTTATTGATAAAATAAATCAAGGCTGTTGATCTTTGGGTATCACCTTAGGCGTGGCCCCATTAGGGCAAGTGATGACGATGAAAGTTTGTAACCAGCAAATCCTTCACACATGCAGTAATGACCAATTTTTCTTTAATTAAATTAGAATTTATGTCTATAAACAAGTCACTTTAACTCTGTCAAATTATCAAATTAAACTGTAATGACTGATGTCAATGTATGATGTTTACCAGAAAAAACATGAAGGTGAACTAAAATCACTGGTTCAGTGTAGCAGTCAGGGTACCTACAAGTACACAGAATGTAAAGCAGAAAGATATCAGAGGAAATCATGTGGGTAATCAAGACTGTTGTGTTCAAAGACACCAAATAAGGTCTTGTACTTGATGACAGTAAACTAAACAAGTATCTTAGTTGGCCAAACAAACAAAGAGACGAGTACAAGATGACTAGAACCAACAAAACTGTAATTTTGTTTTGGACTTGAATGCACCAACAACAAACAATCAGATAGTATTTAAAAGGTTTATTTTCAAATGAACAGGAACGAGGCAGTGGAAAGTGTAGCATAAGCATACAACTTAAGCATAAGCATACTCTCACTGCTCATAAGAGTCAGTGGCACCATCAAGCATCAAAGGGGGGCCGTGGCCACCCGGATAGATTTCAAAATTTTCAGTGGCTTCCCATGAAAATATTCTGGAGGCATCACTGATAAGGGGGCAGAGACAGGTGAGTACAATGAGATGAATAGTGAAAAGCAGGTGAGAGCAATTGACTAGATGACAAGGCAGAACAGAAGCATGACAGGATGTAATGAGTAAACATGGTATTATCAAACCTGATACATGACAAGAATAGTAAAAAAAGGAGAACTTTCTGTCTAGGTGTGTGTGTGTGAGGTCAGTGGTAAATCTTTTATTTCTTGTGCATCAGTTCATCCACCTGCACCTTGTTGACTAAATTGCCAAAAGGTTTCTGAAAAGGTTCTTTTTTTCTGACAGATAAAGTTGCCCTCAGATCATGAAAGCTGTCAGGCAGCTTGCATTTACTCCCAACCAGCTGTGTTGATGCACAAACACTGTCTGGGCTTCCTCTCAGTCCCCATTACTGCACCACTGGCCAAGACATGCAGAATTGCTTTCAAAGCCTCTTGTTTGTTTAGGAGTTGGATGGGGGTTTGCATTTAGTTGTGGTTATGCATCCACATTGGTACTTCCATGCAAAGTGTTACTGGCATGAAGTTTCCCTCCTACAGCTGCAGAGTGCTCTACTTCTGGGAGGACTCCTTTGCTCACCTTCAGGAAAAGGTGGTAAACGATTAAGGGAATGAATAGCTTGAAGTGAAGTGGTACAGATAAGGTAGGAAGTACAGTGACATATAAAAGATATCACAAGCGATCAAGCTTTCGCCAAAGTAAGGCATGTGGCACAGCGAAGGCTCTACCAGTCACCATAGCAACACTTTAAAGGCCGATCCCCAATGCAATTAGAGAGGCTTTGAGGCAGCCAGTTTGAGGGCAGAGAGTATGAAAAATAATGGCAAGAAAGAGCATACAGACTTAAGGAAAACAGTCCAGCTGTATGAATGAAAACCAACCATTATGAGACCAAGTGTGGCAGTAATTGCACTGGGTAATTGTTGAAAGGCTTATTTTCGCTCACACCGGTAGAAGGGATTTCAATAATGACAATGCCATAGGCAAGACTTGTTTATGGGTTTGTACTGTGAGTTTGTGCATTTTGAAGAAAAGAAGCTGAAGGCTTACCATTGAGTTTACAGACTGAAGAATTCAAAAACACAAATGTGAACTTAGGAAACTGAGTTTTAATTCACAGTAATGCAGGTGGACACAGTCTTTGCTCAAGCCACCAATATTGCTGAAATCTAAGCCTTTTGGGAGCCAAGTATATCAACTACAAAAAACAACATCCAGGCAAAGTGAGTTTGTCAGATGGACGTGATAGGCAGACATAGAATGTAATTCCTCATTTATCAGTCTTGTAACGAAACAGTGTCTCAAACCCTCCTTTAGCCCCTTTTATTATTAGTTATTTTAGTAACTTTTGTGCAAAGTCTGCATGGTTTTAGTTTATGTGTTTTCTGCAGTTTTTTGTTCAATACAAAAAATACAAGAATTGTCATCTTAATTGTCACCATAAATTCTTGTTGACCTTGTTTTTTTAGAATTATTTTACTAGATCAGTGCAGATGGCATTTCGTTATTTTAATCTTATTTCAGGAAGTCTGAATTAAATAATATTGTTTCATTATGCTGCCAGATAATTTTACATCTTTTAGACTTTGATTCTCCTGAATTGAAAGAATTAGTTCCTAAAGTGTTGACAATTGTTGAATATTATTTTGTCTATAAAACAGTTTTTAAATGACTTTTTAAAAATAAATCCGAACCTTGTTTATTGCAAAGTAGCTATATGACTTATACAGCTATGAGGAATTTGCTTTGGTGTTGGGTGTGCAGAGACACACTCTTTCTCTAGTACACTGACACCCACATACAAACACATGACCTGATTGACACAAATGAATTAGCAGCTTAAGACAATGTCATTCAACAAACATGCAAACATTTCTGGCTGTGCAACCATGTCTTTATTCATCCATCCATCCATTTTCTAAACTTGCTTCTTCCTTTTCAGGGTTACAGGGGGCTGGTGCCTATCTTCAGCAGCTTTGGGCGAGAGGCAGGGGACACCCTGGACAGGTCACCAGTCCATCACAGGGCCACATAGGCAAACAACCATTCACACACACAGAGACTCCATCCAAAAAAACAAAAAAAAACAAAAACAAAAATACTTTATTAATTCTGAAAGAAAAATTAGGTGTAGTAATTCAGTTTTACTTCAGAGAGTCATTGTAGATGGTTCTAGCTGTGGGCAGGAAAGATCTCCTGTAGTGGTCTGTGTCTGAAGAAGCTTCTGACTGAAGACACTCTGTTATTGATTTATTTTATTGTGAAGAGGATGATGATGATGGTTTTCCAAACCATCCTCCTTTGCCCAATCAAGTGATAAGACTCCAGATCAGTCCCCAAAACAGAACCACCCTTCTTTATTATTTGTTCAACCTCTTTATGTCACCTGCTTTGCTGCAGCTCCTCCTACAGATGACTGCAGATGTGATCACTCACTCAACAGATACATAAAAGATCTTCAACATCTTGCTGCAAACACCGAAGAACCTAAGCTTCCTCAAGGAATACAGTCTGCTCTGTGTTGGGGGGCAGGGTGAGAGGAATCAGGGTTGGTTATTTAAATAGGCCGTGTTCAACAGTTCAGCAACAGTGAAGAAGAAAGTCATCTTGCGGCAGGAGGATGTGGTCCTAATGGAGCAGCACAAACAGATTATGGCCAGGGTGGGAAGGATTAGTCATGATCTTTTCTGCCTACCTGGTCTATCTGCAGATGTACAGGTCCTGAAGTGAGGGCAGTTAGAATGAAACAAAACATTTGATATGCATTGAGGGAAGAGGGGAAAATGGACTCAATGTCTGCCAAGTAGAAGTTCACAATGACTATGTTTGGTATGTTAAACTTCTTCAGCTGCTGAAGAGAGTATAACCTCTGCTGTACTTTTGATGTGAGGGAGCTGATGTTCAGCTTCTATTTCAGGTTGTGGGTCAGGACGGTGTCTAGAAAACAAAAAATCTCATGGAACTTACTGTAGAGTTACAGAAGGTGTTTCCTGAAATCAGTTTCTACTTTCTTCTCAGAACATTTAGCTGTAGCTTGTTCTAGCTGCACCAATCCAGCTATTCCTGTAGGCAAATTCACCCAAACAGAAGAGGAGTTCAGTAAGTGTTGTGTCATCTATAAATTTCAGGAATCTTGATAGACTTGTCTTTAAAATAAACTACATCATTACACCACCAGCAGCAGCCTGAACATTTGATACAAAGGAGTAAAATTGTTGTTTACACCAGATTCTGATCCTACCACCTGAATGTCACAGTTACAATTGGGACAGACCAGGCATTGTTGAACAATTCAGTAATTGTCATATTTTGGTGAGTTCGTGCAAATTGTAGCCTCAGTTTCCTGTTCTTTGCTGGTAGGAGCAGCCCCTGGTGTGATCTTCTGCTGCTTCAAGGTTTAATGTGTGCAGTGGTCAGGTGTGCATTCAGAATAGTTTTTTGTTGTAACAAATTATTTGAGCTCCTGTCATCTCAAACCAATTTGCCCAATCTCCTTTGACATCAACAAATCATTTTCATCCACACAACTGCTGTTTGCTGTATATTTTCTAGACCATTTACTGGAAACTTGAGAGATAGCTACTGTATGAGTGAAATCCCTAACAGCCCATCTGGCACAGACAACCATGCCAAGATCCTGGTCATTAAAATCTTTGTTGGTCCCTATTCTGATGCTCGGTTTAAAGTTCAGAAAGTCCCCTTCACCATATTGAGATGCCTAAATGAATATTAAAGTGGTTGTTGAGTATATGGTAGCACTTAGTAAATGTAAAGACTGTATACATGGTAACTAGACACATAGAAGTTGAAGTCAAAACAAGACAAGCTCCTCCCAGAAGCTAGCTGCAGTATAATTTGAAGTAATATGCCCATGTCCAAGTCCATGATACATTTTACAGAATAAAAAATAAAACAGCACCTTTGTTTACTAGATGCTACCCAAACAACCCACATACTGTCAGAAACCCCAGAGTCCAGAATTTACAAGGATCTAACACCCCATGATCCAGCAGCAAAAAAGCACAAACAGAACTTTCTCCGAATTTTGCTGTTTTTAAATCATAAATCCCACAAGACACATAGGAACCAAAGAGGCAAACTCACATGATCCCGTCAGCAACTCTGTGAGGGTAAAGATCTGGTCCACTATCCCACAACCTTGATGAAAGGAATCCAAGCCTCCTTTCTAACATCTGAGAGCAAACTTTTCCAGGGAGGCTTAGAAGTGTGATCCCCCATATAGTTGGAGCAGACTCTCCGGTCCCTCTTTTGGAAAATTGGGACAACTTCCCCAGTCTGCCAGTTGTCAGACATTGTCCCAGTCCTCTATACAGTGGGGCAAAAAAGTATTTAGTCAGCCACCAATTGTGTAAGTTCTCCCACTTAAAAAGATCAGAGAGGCCTGTAATTTTCATCATAGGTATACCTCAACTATGAGAGACAAAATGAGGAAAAAAAATCCAGAAAATCACATTGTCTGATTTTTAAAGAATTTATTTGCAAATTATGGTGGAAAATAAGTATTTGGTCAATAACAAAAGTTAATCTCAATACTTTGTTATATAGCCTTTGTTGGCAATGACAGAGGTCAAATGTTTTCTGTAAGTCTTCACAAGGTTTTCACACACTGTTGCTGGTATTTTGGCCCATTCCTCCATGCAGATCTCCTCTAGAGCAGTGATGTTTTGGGGCTGACGCTGGGCAACACGGACTTTCAACTCCCTCCAGAGATTTTCTATGGGGTTGAGATCTGGAGACTGGCTAGGCCACTCCAGGACCTTGAAATGCTTCTTACGAAGCCACTCCTTCGTTGCCCGGGCGGTGTGTTTGGGATCATTGTCATGCTGAAAGACCCAGCCACGTCTCATTTTCAATGCCCTTGCTGATGGAAGGAGGTTTTCACTCAAAATCTTACGATACATGGCCCCATTCATTCTTTCCTTTACACGGATCAGTCGTCCTGGTCCCCTTGCAGAAAAACAGCCCCAAAGCATGATGTTTCCACCCCCATGCTTTACAGTAGGTATGGTGTTCTTTGGATCCAACTCAGCATTCTTTCCCCTCCAAACATGACAAGTTGAGTTTCTACCAAAAAGTTTTATTTTGGTTTCATCTGACCATATGATGTTCTCCCAATCCTCTTCTGGATCATCCAAATGCTCTCTAGCAAACCGCAGACGGGCCTGGACGTGTCCTGGCTTCAGCAGGGGGACACGTCTGGCACTGCAGGATTTGAGTCCCTGGCGGCGTAGTGTGTTACTGATGGTAGCCTTTGTTACTTTGGTCCCAGCTCTCTGCAGGTCATTCACTAGGTCCCTCCGTGTGGTTCTGGGATTTTTGCTCACCGTTCTTTTGATCATTTTGACCCCACGGGGTGAGATCTTGCGTGGAGCCCCAGATCGAGGGAGATTATCAGTGGTCTTGTATGTCTTCCATTTTCTAATAATTGCTCCCACAGTTGATTTCTTCACACCAAGCTGCTTACCTATTGCAGATTCAGTCTTCCCAGCCTGGTGAAGGTCTACAATTTTGTTTCTGGTGTCCTTTGACAGCTCTTTGGTCTTGGCCATAGTGGAGTTTGGAGCGTGACTGTTTGAGGTTGTGGACAGGTGTCTTTTATACTGATAACGAGTTCACACAGGTGCCATTAATACAGGTAACGAGTGGAGGACCGAGGAGCCTCTTAAAGAAGTTACAGGTCTGTGAAAGCCAGAAATATTACTTGTTTGTAGGTGACCAAATACTTATTTTCCACCATAATTTGCAAATAAATTCTTTAAAAATCAGACAATGTGATTTTCTGGATTTTTTTTCCTCATTTTGTCTCTCATAGTTGAGGTATACCTATGATGAAAATTACAGGCCTCTCTGATCTTTTTAAGTGGGAAAACTTACACAATTGGTGGCTGACTAAATACTTTTTTGCCCCACTGTATAACATTGAAGAGGTGTGTTATCCATGACAACCCCACAACATCCAAGGCCTTCAGCTTGTCAGAGCAAATCTCATCCACCCCTGGCGCCATGCTGCCAGGCTGCTTTTTAACTACTTCTGCGATATCTACCAATGTAATGGATTCAAATAACCCAAGTCCCCCTCATTGGAGGACGTGGTGACTGGGTTTAGGAGTTCCTCAAAGTACTCTTTCCACTGTCCAACAATATTTCCAGTCAAGGTCAACAGTTTCCTACCCAAACCAAACACTAGGGCTCTACTTTCCCTTTCTGAGATTTTCACTGCCAGAATTCCTCTCCAAATTCCTCCCACACTCAGACTTTGGCTTCTGCTACTACAGTCCTGTCAACCTGTTAGGTGTAGGTGGTTGTATGATAGGACCTAGGTGCAGGAATGAAATGGGGATGCAAAAGTAAGGGAACAAAAAGTTTAATAATAAAGTAACTGCTGACAGGGCAGCAAAACAAACTTACATGAGAGTGGTGAGACAAGTCCAACGGAATCCAAAACATGCAAGTAATGGAGGGAAGAAACAAAAACTACTACAGAGGCTGGGGCTAAGACACAATCAAGGGACCTACACTACGGGGAAAGCATGAAGTGACAAATGATACCAAAAATAAAAGCAGAACAGGAAACTACAAGACTAAGGAAAATAAAAGCATAACATAACCCAAGACACCAAATGAGAACAAAAGGAAAAACAAATACTGAAAAACCCCAAAGTACAGAACATGATAAAACAACCAAAACCCCATGACCTGACACAACCATTTCCGGAAGCCTCTAGACAGAACTCCTCTTCTTTAGCTTGGTGGCTTCTGTCACCACAGGTGTTCATCAATGGGTCTTTCAATTGCTGACGAGATAGGTACCGATGACTTTCTGGCCACAACTCCAGAGAGCAGTGTCTACAATGGAGGCTCTCAACATGGCCTACTCATATTCTGTGTGTGACTTGAAGGTTTCTTGGACAGAGTCCTCTGTCAGACATTCTCACTTCACCCTCGCCATTTGCCTGGGTTTACCAGGGCTGTCCGGCATCCTCCACAACCACCGGATCCAGCTCACCACCAGGTTGTGATTAGTTTACAGCCCTGCCCTCTGCCAATTTACCATGGCACACCTTTCCAAAGTTCCCGATAAAACACATGTTCTTTCTGTAACAGAGATGGAAATGTCCCTAAGGGTTGTGTGAAACATGTTGGATACTGACCTACTGAGCAGATTGCTCCGTTACCTTGTACAAGTGATGATTTAACAGCAGCTCTGCTCATCTGAGAAAGACTCGACACAGGGAAACGATGAGGATATTTTTCACTGCACATCTAGGACAAATTGATGGCTTGTTTTGTGACCATAGCTTGAGTGTTTATAAGGTAGCATTAGCACTTCACTGGCCTGGTCTTGTGACCCTCAGAGGGAATTGATTTCTGCTGCTTTGCAGCTCCTTCACATCTCCAGCTCCTCTTGTTATACTTTTCGATTGTGTAGTTTTGTAGCTTTTCCTCCCGTTGAGTTCCTCCTTTACATGCCACTCACTTTATTATTCTGCATTCTTTCAATTTTTTTTTCACCTCTTCACCCTACTTGCTGTTCCCTCTGGCTTACTTGTCAGGGTTGCTTGTTTTATTGTCTTTTAAAATATCTTAAGGCCCCCAGCTAGCTTTTTTCTTGTCAATCCCCTCCTCACACGACTTCCAAGTTTCTTTTTTATTTTGTCACTGTTTCTCTGCATTCATTTTTTTTTTCTTCTCAGGGTGTGTTTACACCCTCCATCTGTCTTATCACTCGATCATCTTTCAGTTTTCTCTCCCTGTTTGTCTCTCTCTCCTTCTCTGTTTGTGCATTCACTGCCAGTGTTATCCCTTCCTCCTCTTCGCCGTCTGTCTCTGTGTACCGAATCCTCTCCCTGGCCCACAGTGTGGTTGACAAATGGATTATCACTCCAACACACATAACCCTCTCCAGACCTCTTTATTTTAGCAGCTACAGCTATTTTACGGCTGTCACTTTGGCAGATTGTAACTGGTGACATAGCATTCCCAGGCTAACACATTTCTGTGCAGATTCTACTTCATTATATTTTGTTGATGTCTACCTCGACTCATCATTATCAAGAGAATCATTATTATGTGACCTATAAAGGTCATGGAAAGTTAATCAGTACTATTCTTTCCCATTTTTTTCTCCCAAATTAGCAACTTTATCTGGGTTTAACTCTCATTGCTCTCTTTGTACCCAAGTATTTATGTAAAGTAGCTCCCAAAAGGGATATCTGGTATCACTAAAATTAATCTTTATTTTTTTATCTACGTACAATTTTACATGTAGATCAAAACGAGAAACGAGAAAGTTTATTTGTTAATGCTAGCTCAGACTAGCCTTTGTATGTCATTTTATGTGTTAGCTCAGGCAGCTGAAGCTCATGAGTGGTGAATGTTGAACTTTTGAAAGAACACAAAGGTGGGGTGTGGGATTGGACAGCTAAAAGTACAAGAAAGAATAAAGACAACAGAACAAGACAATCTAAAGACTCTTTGTATGTGGAAGAATGAGTAGTGGGTTGGAAATAGCTGGATGTCTGGTGTCACATCTTTGCTAAGAATAATGGGCCATAAAATTAAACTCATTGGTGCATTTATTAATCAAGGTGCACACAAAGTTCTGAAGGCGTGTGTTCATTTTTACTCTCTGATGCTTGAACACAGCATGGCAAGTGGCAAATTCAACTTTTAGATCAGTATTTATAAAACAGCCAAAATGTGACCATTTTCACGTGGGCTATAATTGACTAAGATTTTCTGTTGTGGGCATATTAAATTGGATTGACTCCAAAAGTTAAAGGTACAGTTTGTAAGAATTAGACCTTGTCCACAGTAGAAAAAAGACCTCCCTGATTTTTCTGCAGTGTTGCCAGTTCCAATGTTGATCCTCGTTTAGTTTCTCTTGTGTTTGTTCAATTTTTGGGAATGTCTGAAGGTCTATTTGTTCAGCGTTGAGTTTTCCTAAGTGCATTCAATGCCCCATCACGGGCAGCTCGGCTGCTCAGTTGGAAGGATGCAGTGGTTTCTTACTCTTAGCTGCTGGTCGTTGTGGAATTGCAGTTGCTTGTGTTGAAGACTTGGCAGCTTTGCAGGCTCACATGTGATTGGCTATGGAGCCAGGAAGTCTGGAAGTGTAAATAATTATACCAGTGCTGACCAGTGTTTCTAAAATGACCGAAACTAGCAACCACCCAGCTGGCTGAGATCGATATCTGTTACAATGTGACTTTATTTTCAACATGGGACATTAGACTGTTGAGTAAGTATTTCACTGTAAAATTCTTACATATTGTACCTTTAACCAGTTGTAGCTGTACAACCTATGTAGACTCAAGATGTTTTGCTACCACACACAGGAAAATTTCAACCTGGCTCTTCCAGATCTATGTGTAGCCCCGCGAGTCGGGGCTACACACAGATCTGAAATTGCTCCCGTACAAAGCGTCTGAAAAAGGGAGGGCCATCTCGTACAATATTTTGAGCTTATTGGAGGATGCACTAGCAAGTGTCAGCCTTTCATGATCTGTCTTTAGTCAATCACAGTAAATCAAGCTCTTGCCAAATCTGGTCGGGAGAAAAGTTCACACATCGTTACCACCAAGAAATGCACAAAGTGGTGAGAATCCAGCTTGCAGTGCAAGGTTAAGAAAAAGGAAAGGCATAAATGAACACAAACATGGAGTTTGCCTGTGAATTTTTAGCCTTTTCTCACCAACTCCTCTAAAGTCTACCCAGCCCCTGGTGCAGTGTATAATCACAAGAAAACCTTTCCTACGTTGGCTTTTCTACATTGTTATAAAGCCACTTTAGTGACATGGCATCAACTTAAAATATTTGTTTTGCTCACTAAAAAGTTAAAAAGAATCAACTGAAATGTAAAATGTATAGTTTTACAATTATAAAGTATAACTATCAGTGTGCCAGATGATTCCGTCTTTGGTGTGTTTGTAGAAACACAGTAAGCATCTGACTGTTTGTGTGCTGCCACTGTTAGTCTGACATGTTTCAAGGTTAATGAATCTAGTGATCTCTCACCTTCACATTTAATGTTCTAGCAATTTAAGAACTTTATTGATGTAGAAAAAAATATTCAAAGGGGTATTTTGTTATCTTCCATCTTTCAAAAATGCTTAGCTTTATTTTCCACTTGCTACATCTGATTGTTGCCCCATCTTCAGTTTATGCAGAGCACAGTGCATACTAATACAGAAAATCAGATGTATTATTCAAAAGATTTTTTTTAAAGCTGTAGGACCTGGGGCAGCTCACTTGCTCCATAGATTTTTGATGTCTTTTTTTTTGCATTAGACTCTTTATGTGAAATTGTGTGACACACACACACACACAAACTGTTTTAGATGTTGAGGGTGGATTTCTTTCTATTAAATATCACCATTCTTACATATCAATTCCTACTTGAAACGTAAAAGCCAAGTGTTCTGAAGCAACCAGGTAGGTCACCAAAAGGTAAAAAAGATATGAGGATTGTTTTAAAAGTTCACGACAGGATACATAGCACGAACTACATATGCACAGACCAGACAGGTGCTGCGGTTGCAGTCATAAACTGAGTGAGAGACAGAGGCAGTGTGAAAAATTGATGTGCCCTACTTACAGCAGCTGAGCATAAAGAGCAGCAATAGCGGGCTGGGAGGCTGTAATGATGTCAGATTTTAGAAGCAAGCAAATCATGTGGGTTTGTTCCATATATTTTGAGCATTAAATCATCCAAGTTAGTGTTTGGTTTGCTATAATTTCTTTGAGATTCTAATATCATAAGACTTCTTTGCCCTATTTTCAACCATGTGCAATACATTTTTGAACTTGTTAGTCCTTGCTGCTGTTGCATCATTAATTTTACTGGACAGGCCGTAAAGTAGCCAAAGAAGGGTTTTCTCCCTCCAGGATGCAGGGTCCACATTGGTGGCCTGAGCCATTCAGCTCTCATTAGCCTACCTCATGCTCTTTGGCACAGTTTGACCAAGTGCAGCCCTTTTGCTGTCTTTTTATTTAAATGAGGTGGGAAGAGAAGCTGGTCCCAAAAGCAGTCAGCAGAATGGAAACTGCTGCACTTTAATCAGCACTGTCAAACACCACAAAGGAACAACTAAGGAGTTGTGCTGCTTTAGCCCGTTTACTCCAAGGAATATCTTAATGACCAACAAGGATTTATGGCGGTTTACACTCTGGCCACACAGACTTTTGAGCCTTTTGAATTTATGCTGCTCTCAGCAGCCATTTTAATGCAGTGTAGTGACCAAGACTTACCTCAAGGCTGAGATGTCTATCCCAGTAAGCTAACTCATACCATTTATTTTTCATCTTTCCGCTTGCTTGTTTGGTTTGAATTTATGAAGTAAATGTAAACTCATTTGAAGATTTAGCTTAAAATAAAAACAAATATTTTTTATTGTTTCTTGTCCCTCACAATTCCGGGCCAATCAGGGTCATTTTGATCCTCTCTTTTGCAGCCTTCACTTCCCTGCTTTCTTGTTATTCATCCCGCATGACGGAAAACATCTATGTTTGATTGATGGGACAGCCTTCACTAGTTACCATGGAGCTGACCTTCCACATGTGACAGCATTTCATTATACACTCTTAATAGACTACAGGGAGCAGAACGTGGCCCTAGAGACGCAACGTCTTAAGCTATGGGTGAAAAATTGTTTTTAATCAGTGTGAGATTATAAAACATGCTGAAGTTAAAATGAACAATTTTATCCAGGAATCATGGTTTTTTTCTTACGTGTCCAATAACAGAAAATAATTTATATATGAACATGCAGTAGCAATATAACAACTACTTACATCAACAGGAGGAAAAAAAATGGTGGTGAATTTTTTATATTTTTAGTCAGAAAGAATTTCAGATTAATTTGTACAGATTAAAACTCACATTGAGTGCAGCCATTTCGGTAATTAGCTTTAAATTCTTAATGTGTGTCAATCATTAGCTTTTTTGTTGTTCATGTTTTTAAACAGACTTTGGGTTGAATGACTATATCCTTATTAAGACTGGCGCAGAGCAGACTGACATCTGTTCAGCAGAGATGTTTAAGCTGCATCAGATACCTCTGCTCTCTAAATGTTTGAATTGGACTTGATGTTTCTGTAAAGTGCCTTGAAATGACTTTTGTTAGGAGCTGGCGCTTTATAAATAAAAACAAATTAAAGAAAAATTAGTTGCAGTTAGCGTAACTGGAAAATCATCAGCAGCTTCCATTAATTTAAAGTGGTACAGAGTCCTTGTTGTGTTGTTAAAGCTTTTTCAAATACACAAATCGAGACATACACTAAAAGCTAGTCATTATAGTCATTCATCTGTTTTTCATCTGTTTATCCAAGGTCACGTCACAGTGGTAAAACATCCAAGAAGGAAACATAGAATTTCCTTTCTCCAGCAACACTAACCAGCAAGAGAGGATATGTAAACCCTCTAAGTAGTTCTTGATCTGTCCTGGTGTCCCCTCCTTGTATGATGTGCCTGGAAAACCTCTACAGGGAAGCAACATGTAGACATTCTAATCAGATGCCCAAACCACCTCACTATCATTTCATCTATCTGTAAGGCTTCACCTATGAGATCCTATGGAAAAGCACATTTAAGCTACTTATCTTATCTTGATCATGTTCTGTTGGTCATGAACCGATTTTCATTATCACAGGTAAGGGTCAGAACATAGGCTAGCAAATTAAGAGCTTTGATTTTTGGCTCGGCTTCTTATTTGTCTCAACAGACTTAAGGAACAAGCTAATCACTAGCCCCTTGTGAAATCTTATAGAGGCCCTTCCATTAAAACGGTTTTTCCAAGTAAGCTGTTGAATCTTTTAGCTCCACAAATGTTCTTGGCTTCATACTGGGTGTGAACAAGACACCAAGATACCTGAACTCTGCTTGTGAGCTTTCCACTCATTTCCAGTAGTACTATTTAAGAAAACTATTGAATTATGATGTAAACATGTTTTACTTCCTCTTTTGCATTGTCCATCTAAACCAAATTTTAAAATTATAAGCTGACATGTCAAAAGGATCTTTAATGATAAAACTATTGCCAGGTAAAAATTGTTTTAGAAAGTCGTTTTGTTGAACCTAAAACGATAATCAGGTTGAACAACAATACAACCGCATTGGTCGATTTTGTGATCCGTAAAAACGACACTATATTCCATATGCGACCCCTATCTGCAACCCTAACCTTAACCGTTCCACTTTTTAACGTGAAATATTCGGCTTTACGGTGTGTCCATGTGTATCTTTACATTTTAAAGCGAACCGTTATATTAAAATGAGCTGCAGAATTTTTGTTTTTTTCAAGTGAACAGAGCGAAACCTCTCGCATGCATATTTGTCAGCTCCACTGGGAAGGTGCACGCATGCGCTGTTGGTAGTTAGTCTCTGCTGAATTTGGAAAACGCTCTGACAGGTTGTTTGTCACAAACGAAAACGCTCTCACAGGTTGTGTTTTGGAGCTTTCACAATCGACCTATATGGTCGTAAAATTGCGCGGACAGGTAGGGTCAACGAAATCCAAACGAGATTTTGTTCAAAATGTTCAGAAATCTTATAGAGGCCCTTCCATTAAAACGGGTTTTCCAAGTAAGCTGTTGAATCTTTTAGCTCCACAGGTGTTATTGGCTTCATAATGGGTGTGAAAATGGCACGACTAAAATAACTTCTCTTTCAGTTTTTATCTCTCAAACTACACAAGTTGCGATAACACCTAAGTTCTCCTGAGGTCGCAAAGCCTGTGTTTTTTATATCACATCTAATTTGCTCATTGATATTCATCAGCTCGTGCAGTTGAGACCACACCTAGCAGCTGCATTGCCAAAAGCTTTTAGCATAAACACGTATCAAACCGGAAACAACTCGGTGCGCTGTGCGCATGAGCAGCGGGGGAGGAAACAGGAAACCGTGTGCTAGTTTGTTAGCCAATCTGAGTCCAGCAATTTAGCATAATAAATATTAATGAGTTGGAGTCGAACCCTGACAAATTTTCAAGCCGTCAGCTTGAAAGGTCTGTTAATCAGTGTTTCCTAACATTTTTTAGATATAAAGTGTTTCATATTACTGTTTAATACTTCAGAAATAACCACAAAGTCATTAAATATGTGTGAAATGGCCTCTTTAAGATACAGCTTAGGAAACTTTTTAATGTCTTAGGTTTTTTTACACAATAAAAGTATGCTGGCATGCTGGTGTGTTATTGTTGAAAAACTGTGTGACTACTACATTATATGAGACTGTCAATAATGTTGACCATCAGAGACCTAAAAATCCACATATTTTGCAATAGTATATAAATATCAAGCAACTTTTTAACATGTTTTTGTATACATGAAAAAAATATTTTAATTATTGAAAAAGTTCATATATATGAAAATGTTTTTGTTAGATTCAAAATAGAAAGAAGCTTTGTCATGCATGGAAAATGAGAACACCATTATTAGCATATCAAAGCTTCCCCCCCCCAAAAAAATGATATCATTCCCATATCCAACTTTAACAGATCAGTTAGTGCAAACTCAGTGTTCACATGAAGCCAGAGTGTACACATGATTAATGATAATAATGGCACCTGTCGTCTCTTCCTAAAATCTTTTATCTGTTTTTTTATGTTTGTCCATCTGTCTCCCTCTTTCACTGCACTCATTGAATAGGCTCATTTCTCTAAGCGTGAAAGGCATGTTGGGTAATTGAAAAGGGGCAATTGGCACAAGTCAAACAGATGGAGATGTAGTGTGTGCGCGTGGAAGGCGGCGTCTGGCAGAAGTCAAACAGCTGTGGATTTATCAGCTCCCAAATGAAGGCCAAAAAACAACGCCTCCCAGATTCCACGCTTTGCCTCTCACAAACACGTTACACATTTTGCTTCATGCCTTCATTTTTTCTACAGTTTATTTTCCTCTGTAGGTGGTCTGTTGTTTAATTGTTATCATCCATCCTTTTAATTTATGAACTCTTTTTTTATACTATCTTGAATATACACACATCATGTGACTAATTTTGAATTGTCCTTTTACGCCGTACTTACATTTATCTTCTATCACTATTGTTGTAATGTTAGTTAGTAACTCTAAATTGTCCCTAGGTGTGGGTGGTTGTTTGTCTCTATGTGGCCCTGTGATGGACTGGTGACCTGTCCAGGTGTGACTCCGCCTATCACCTAATGACACTAGCTCCCCGTTGTTAAGTTCTATTGTTTCAATATATTAATTAACTGGAGGCTTTTACCAAAATACACGAGGCAAGTGTCTGTGTTCAGTCGGTTCTCTTTATTTATTCCCCTGGTGAACAGTTACAATTATATGAAAGTTCCTCCCCTCAAACTCCCTGATACTACACCCGTGACCCCTTATAGGACTGAGTGGGTACAAATAATGACTGACTAATTTATAGGGCCTGATTTATCAAAGGTTTGTGGTTGTTAAAACAGGCGCAAACCGCTTAGCGGCTGCAAAACAGGTGATTTACTAACGACGCGCAGGCAAAACTGCGCCTGTTAAAAATAATTTTTGCGTCTTTGCCCTTTAATAATATGAAACGTGGGCATTTCTGTCAGAAGACAAAATATTGGGAGGAGAACATGTAAATAAGTGGGCGTTCCAGGCGCAGTGTGATTTATCAAACCTGGAAACGTTTGCAGCTTCTAATTTTGCGCATATTTTTACCGTCTTTGAAAAGCCTGTCTTAACTTGGCGCGAAAATTACTTCAGTGATTGTTGCGAGTAGAAGGACACAGACAGACGTGTGGATCATTCCAGCACAGTTCGTGCTGCGTCTCCCAGGGTAGATGGTCCGGTGTGGGCAATGGTACGCGAGCAGATACATTTATTTTCCAAACACTTGTGATGCAAACGTTGTGCCAAATGATCCAGGCTCACGATTCTTTCATTCTGAGGAACAGTGTTGTATTTACTAGGTTGAGAGATGGTGAATATGGAGATGGATCTTGTGTGCGTGTGTGACGTTATTCGTGCTGTAAATATCATTTCTCTAAGGTGGCGCAGACCCCTTTTACCCCTTGTGCTCAACCCGAGTGGAGCCTGAAGATGTCTTTGCTGAGGCTCAACAATATATTTTTTGCCTCTTCCGTTCATATTTGAAGCTCCAGAAAATTTAATTTTCTGTTTGCGCCTTTATTGCGCCCGCAAGAGAATAGCACCGTCAAACTCCTCATTTGAATATTGCCTTTTGCGCCGGTTAACAGTGCAAAATCAATCTTAGTAGATAGATCAGGCTCTTAGAGTTTTTATTTTATGCTGCAGGTTTAAACATTTTCCTAATATGTGTAGAGGCGGGACTTTATGTTTCACATCTCTAATGTTAGGACTCTGGTCCCAAAAATACAATATGGCGGTTTGCAGAAACAGTATATTCACTTTTACATAACAGAAGTACATGGAAACCTTTTGTTCATCTTAATATACATCGCTATGTAGTTTTAATTTGTGTTAAATGAAACGTAATCTACAAGTTATTTAAACACTTGGCCAGATTGGAACTCCAGCCTCACAAACATGAACCTAAATAGAACAACATCTGTTAATAAACACAGATTCACATATTTTAAAGATCTTTTCGAGCTATTCACATTGTTGTTGTTTTAACAAACCATGATTATTTTGGTTAAACTGACATTGTACAGAAACATTTTGTATCCTACCTGCTGTATTTTTGCCTGCTGTGAGTGTGAGGAGATTTGTTCAAACGCAGGAAACACAGAAGTCTTAAACGATGCTGATCTGATTCTTTTTTTTTAAATTGTTACCTGCTTCCATTGGACTACAAAACCTGCTGAATCTGAACTCCTTGCATCCCACTCTAATGATCAATACAACTGTAGCCTGATGTTACTGTGTATATAAAGATAAAAAGCTTATGAAATATATGTTTCAGCAGGAATTAATAAAAACTTATTACAGTCTAATAGTAACATTTGTTCTGTTGTGCATAATATATTCAAACAATTTTTTAAAGAAAAGATTGCTCCTCGTGCTTGTAATAAAATTCATTATCATCTCATTAAATATGTTATTTCTTTTTATTTATTAATATTTTGTCTGTACTGTTACTCCTGCTGTCTTCATCTCCTTCACTGACAGATTCTGGGAACTAAGAGTGAAGAAAAAATACCTTCAAAGAAAGATGAAGAAGAAAAGAGGCAGAGGTTTTAGGATTTTGTTGATCTTTCTACCCACAGTCTAATTCCTGGCCGTTGTAACTGCTTTCTGGATGTTAGTTTTACCCACATGTTTGGAGGTTTTCACATGATGCAACTATATACTGTATTTAACAGAAAAAATGCTGTCGCCTCAAACAAATGTTGACAAATAGCCACAGTGGATTTAAATAATTTTACAGGCTGATTTATTTAAGTAAAATATCTCTAGGAATTAGAGGTCAGTTTTGTTGCAGCTGTATTTAAACGTTCAGAATGTTTCTGAAGAAACCGTTTAATCTAAAAGTTCTTCTTTAGCTGCTTTCCCCTCCTTGAATGTTCATTTAAGGATTTATAGGAGCTACTTTGAGGCACGAAGGATATAATCCAGTGTTTCCATAATCCTGCGTGGATATATGCACTCAACCGGTCACTCTCTCACACACGTCTCCTGACACTCCTCTTACAGCGGACTCACTCCCACATCTACATGCTGCACCATGAGAAACGGTCTATCAGCATGTGGCAGTCATTCCCTTCTTTAATGCCATTTTCACAGCTCGGCTAGATGTTCTTGTATTCTTCTTATTTAAAAAATAAGAAGAAAATATGTGATTATGTCTAAACCTCTTGCATTATATTCTCTTTATAATGCAAGATGACTGAATGCAAGAGTGACTGAAATCATGAGCCCTCACAATTATGAGAGAGAGAGATGCCTTAAGCCTGTAGCTTAGTGGGCTGCAGCTGTTAGCAATAAACTGCCAACCTCATTGTCCAAAAAAATTCCAAAAGGTCTCAATGTTTGTGGATTGAATAACTTTGAGGGATTAAAAAGAATTGGACATTTCATGTGGAACAATGATACAAGTAAAAATTAATAGAAACTTTGAACATACAGTATTAATAGAAACTCTGCCAATTAAATTAAAACAAGACAAGCACATCAATAAGATTGTGACCAAAAATTAGTTGTTTTTTTTTTTTTTTGCTCAATCATTTTGAGACCTGATTTTAAATCACAGTGACATGCGGTCTTTAGAGACCAACCTCCAGTGAAATATCACCACATTTGTCAATTTTGCGATCTGTAAAAACGACCCTATATTCCATATGGGACCCCTAACGTCAACCCTAACGCCGGGCTCACACTGCCTACGGAACGGCTTCGGTCCGGCTTCGGTACGGTTTTTCCGCAAGCTACCACTCACATCTGCTCCGGATAGGGAGTGCGGTCAGCTCCGGTGCTGGGTGCGTAAAACGTCACCCGCGAGAACAGAAGTTCACGTGGGTTATCGTTTTGTCGGGACTTCACACGAGAACACGTCCATTATTTAGCAAATGTGTGAAAATGTGTTGTGCTGCAGGCTTTCGGGACCCTGTGTCACCGGGTGTGATGTAATGTTTACATTTCCTATTAGCGCGTGTGCTGTCTAAAAAGAAGAGTCAAGTTACAATTGTTTGTACACTCGTTTATTTTGAAAAAACACCGGATATTCAAGCCACACTTCCTGTATAGTTCGTCAGATTTCATCAAACTTGACGCGGAGTGACTCCGGCGTCCGGAAAAAATTGATCCTTGCGGATTCTTTCCGTAGTGCCGTACAGCCTCCGTAACCGGACCCGCACCGCACGGAGCTAGTGTGAGCCTTCAAAAGGGATTTTAATCTAACGGAATACCTGCGGGGTCCGCACCGGACCGGATCCGGATGCAGTGTGAGCCCGGCGTAACCTTCACCCTTCCACTTACTAACACGATCAAACGACAAAATGTTCTGCTTTACAGTGTGTGCGTGCATATCTTTACATTTAAAGCAAATCTTTATATTATAATGACACATATTGCTGCACAATTTGTGTTTTCTTTGGCTGAACTGAGACAAATCTCATGCATGTGTATCTGGCAGCTCCTCTGGGAAAGTGCACGCATGCGCTGTTGGTAGCTAGTCGCTACTGGAAAACGCTCACACAGGTCGTTTTAGCAGTTAGTAGTTACATCATACTGTCTTAAAATTTAAACCGATTTATGTATTTTTTATTTTTTATGTCATTAAAAATGTACCTTAATTTCAATAATTAAAAAAGAATATCCAATCACAGTAAATAATATTTCAAGAATATTTCTAACACTTTGTAAAAATACACTTTGTTGTTGTTTATAAATATTAAGGATTTCCTCTCCTAATTTCAAGTAAATTCCATGTTCTCATGTTCTCGCTCCAGCCTGACTGTGACTGAGGATGAGCCATTTGGCCTTGCAAGACGCCCCCCCCCCCTTTGTACTGTAGTTTGGTGGCCAAGATTTAGATAACAGTAACAAACTGCTCAATATGTTTTAGAATGGCTTCAGAACAGACTGAGAACAACTTCAATTAACAGCTTTACTTATATATCACCTCACATTGAGTGTCACACATACACATACAAAAGACTCCTGGAATATGCAAACACAGAGATACTGTAAATTACACCCGACCTTCTTTAACCCTGTAAGACCCAACTTATTAAAAAATAACCAGAAAATTCAGATTATTTGGAACTGAGATGTTTAGGAAGCCTTAGAACAAAATTCACAAACGTTTTTTGCTGTATCATGTTATTTATAATAGCTTTTTTGTATCACATTTATTACATTGGCGTCTTTACGGTTTAATTGTAATATAAAAAAGGAGTTAATAATAATGCATTCATCCATATAATAATGATGATTTAACCTGAAAAAAAAAGGCAAGTGGATCATTTACTGGGAGCAACCATGTTAGAAATGATCAAAACTGTGTAGCAAATATGATACAAGTGGTATTATAGGGTTAAATGCAGTTTGACCGTAAGAATTTAGAACTTTAATTGCAGATTTTTCAGTGGAGAAACAAAAAGGTTTTGGAGAACTGCAAAAAGAGAGTGCACGTCCACACCCGCCGAGCTCTCTCTAAGAAAGTGCTACAGAGGAAGATGCAGTCCTGCGTGATTGTCAGTGTCTCTTGTGTCTGTAATGTTCAATTTTGCAAGAAAGTGTGAGATTGTCTTGTGCGTAATTACTAATGCCTGGTTCAACGCCTGCTTTTTAAAACAAATTGACCACCATAAAAGAAGGTTTTTAGGATTAATATTGGAGCTGCAAAGACTCAAGCACATTAGCAAAGATAAAAGGAACCTGTTTGCTAATTTGTCATCATTAAAAGCTATATTATTGGGATTTAAAGATGTGGAAGTGGAAACTCTGTGCTTATTGATGAACAATGTAATTTCTGTAGCTTGTGAGGTAAAAAACTGTTAGTGCCCCCCCCCCCAAATTCCTTTTCTTCATAAACCTTTGTGTAGGCCTACTTTCTCCACACAATTAACTCCTTCCTGTTCTTTAGTCTACTGTATTAAATTCATTTCACTTCTTGTTTTTCCTTGTTTAAGAGTTATTCAAATATTGAAGCTTTCCAAACTAGCAAAATTGCTAGCAGAGCATCAATTTCCCTGTTTTGGAAATATATGTATTCCAAATGAAATGGTGTGAAAACTTTGCATCAATTCTTTTAATATGTATTAACAAACATTCAAAATATATTACAAAATGAAATTAGAGCATAGAATGCTGTTTTTTTCACGAATTCAGAACACTTCATAGCAAAGAATTTAAACATGGTGTGTGAAACAAAAAGTCTCAAGAACAAACTGAAAGTTAAGACTGGGCAAAAACTTGCAGATAAACAGAAGAATTTGACAATGAAATGAAGAAACTGAGGACTATTTATACAGGGAGGAGTAATTAAATGAGGAGAAACAGCTGGGTAGGTTAACAGATGAGCAGCAGGTGTGAAAAGTGAGGACAAGACTAGGAAAAATGAACAACAATGAACAATAAAAGGCATACATAAACATATTAAACCAAGAAACTATGCTAAAATAATGAACTACAAAAATATATAATCAAACAGAAACAAGAAACTAGGGACAAAATTATGTCGCAAAATCCTAAAACTGGGACAGATTATTATTTATTACCAGTGGAATCTAGATGTCCAGCAAAGTTTGATCCAAAAAATACTAAAGTGTTAAATGATATCATGAGCAAGGATAGAGATTTGAAAAATGTGGAGAGTAGTGAAGGATATGAAATCCTCGACATATGAATACAAACTTCAAACCTAATTTTTGTAGATGTCTGTGTGTATTCTTGAGTATGAGTATTTCTGTTCAGACACAAAAGGGTAGGAGGGCTCCCTGAAGGAAAGACCTCATTCCAAGGCCTTGACTGTCGATATTACAACTACAAATCAAGCCTCCCACACCGCTGAGAGCAGCAAAAAGCATACAATCTCATAGACTCCATTGACTGAGGGAAAGTTTTATTACCAGTCTTTCCTTGCTACAGCTCCCCTGCTACAGTTTGTTCTGTGCAAGAAGATTCCCACTTCTTCTTGCTTTTGTTTATCCAGTGCACACATAATTTGCTTATGTATGCACATGCATTTTTATGTCTAAGCCATGTTTGTTTGTGCATGCGAGTCCACGTTACTGTAGCACAAGTGTCCTCTGGTTTGGGCCTGTTTGTTCAGTTGAGAAAACAAAATGAAGTGATGACTGGACACAGTTATAGAGTGTAACAACAGGGAAAACAAAAGTGCTTATTATGTGACCGTTTGACACTGTTGCCATTTAGAAAGCAGCTAAACCTTATTAAAACCAGTCAGGGCATTTATAATATCCTGTATGACACATCCCATGTTTTTATAAAGATTTTTTAGGGGGAGCATCTAACACACTCATTTAATGAGAGGTTTGTAACTTTTTAGATACAGGGATGACTGTTTTTAATCTTGCACTGCAAGTTGGATTCTCGTGAGATTTGGAGTTTTCCAAACCCATGAAAATCCATCTTGTACCGCTCCAGCTAAAACTGTCTATTTCTGCCAAAAAATGTTCAGACCAGTCATGTGTTAGCATTGTGGTTTCGGGCGGGTGTTTGGCAGCAAGTGTCCAGGCAGGCAAAATAAAACAAACATGGCTGCGCTGGTGGATGTACGCATAAAAGCGGCTATTTAATCTGTTTTAGGAGAACTAGAGACGATTTCTTGGTTGAAAAATGAGCAAAGGTAAGAACTTTATGCTTTTCTTGGTGATAACGATGTGTTTTGCTTTACTCCCGACTGAATTTGCAAGAGCTTGATTTACTGTGATTGGCTAAAGACAAGATAGGCAGACATTTGCTGGCTTGTCCTCCAATCAGCTTAAAATATTATACCAGATGTCCCTCCCTTTTCAGACACCTTTAGATGAAGAAGTTCCAGATCATTGTTTGTAGACTCGACACAGGGCTACACAATGATCTGGCAGAGTCAGGCTAGACTTTTTTCAGCATTCGTCAAAAGTCAGAGTGAGACCCCTCAAGCAACTCTTTCAAATTGGCAGATAGCCACAAATGACTTTTGGAGTCTCTGGCATAAAAGCACATATTTTTCTTACCTAGTTTATAATCTCAAGCTCCAAGTCTCAAAGAGGATGGTTGGAATTGACAGGAAAAAATAAGAAATTAATCAAGGATCAACAGAAGAAAGTTAATTTGTTGTTTTAATCTTATTTATGGTGTTTTAGAAGTTTATTTATAGAGCACTTTGGTCAGCTGTCAGGCTGTATGTTAAAGTGCTGTACAGGAAATCAAGAAATAAAACAAAATCAACAATACAACAATAAAAAAATACTGAAAAAATAAAACTAGGAAGAAAAGTACAATAAAACACAGGCTATAAAATTGGGAATAGGGGTGTTGACACAACCGATGTCAACATCAATAACCAAAAGCTAGCTAAAAATAATGGGCTTTCAGACTTTTCTGTCAGATTTTTTACTTATATTTTTTCCCTCAATATTATTTGTTTCTTCTACAGCATCCATTACAATTACACACACGTAGCCAATTATAAAAAAATAGACAATAGCGTCATTTTGTGTCTTCTAGAGCAACTAAGAGCTCCTTTTGTTGAGGAGATGGGAACATGAATTGTACCTACATAAATATTTTTTACAGGTAAATTGATCAGGTGGCTATTTGAGTCATTAATGAGTTTAAGTTGTTTAATGTCAGCATCAATTTTGTTCATGAACGGTACCTGACTGAAAAATATAGCAGTGTAGCAGTTAGATACTCATTAGCTAATGCTTAGATATTTGTAACATGTGGCTAGATATCCTTAAATGTTCTCTGCACTGAGGTAACAAATAAGAGTTCTAATCTTGTTTCTAGTTGAAAACTGACTGAGTCAATGTGTTGAGAAAGTTTAACATGTAGTAGCATAGCTACATGTAGTAACACAACAGTTGGGTATTAGCTTTGATATTAGAGCTAGCACTAGGATTTAGTGGGTTCAAGTGAGATGGTAAGATCTGCAGAGGGTTTTTAATCCCAGTTAAGTTTGACACGTGTGATAATAATATATAATAATAATATTTTCCTTTATTAATCCCTCATGGGGAAATTCAGCTCTGCATCTTGTACAGCACCCGGGCTTAACATGATTGCTTAGAATTCTTGCAAGTTGGGTGATACTGTCTCATAAAATGCTTTTTATTTTGGTTTAGTGTGAAATAAACTATAAAGCTGTAAAAGCTTTGAAATGACAATATGTCAGTTCCGTGAACATTAATCTCACTCTGTGTTTTTGGACTTTATAGCTAGAAGATCCACATTTTAATTATTTAAACAAATCAAGTCAAAGAAACAAGATGTTTCAACTCTATACTGGAGTATATAGTCACATAAACTCAGACTGCATTGATTTTAACTCATAAATAGTTTGTTTTAAAGACCAAAAATTTACTGCAAAGACCTCAAGAGGCAACATGAAGTTGTTTCACAGTAGGTACAGCTGGAGGATTCCTCCAGAAAACATGAGAGGAACAAAACCACAAAGACTTCTGTTCCTCGGGTCTGTTAGCATTAATATTTCACCAGCTGTTCCCTTAAGGAATGAAAAATGGAATAGACAACGAGACAAAACTCAAAATGCCACGTGTTATCTGATGTTCGGATTTTCTGACACTGATGTTTAAACAAGATCTGAGAAGTCAGTTTGCTGTCCTCGCAGGTGGCAGGTGTTCAAGCATAATAATAATTGCGACTGTAAGCAGATGTTTCGGAAAACAGTGACTGTGCGGGGATTGACACAGATGATAGCTGAAAATCAGCCGTCTCTGAGAGACAGAAAAGTCTACAGTGCTTGAAGCACCCAACAGTTTCGAAAATTGAGAAATGCCATTGAGTTTTTTAATTGCGGGGAAAGCTGACGCGGGCTGTTTTTGCAGCAGGTACAAAAATGATCATCTTTGCTTTGAATTCAGACGTACGACGGACAACAATGCAAGTCAGGTAAAAGGGGGACAATAACAGAATTTTATAAAGAGGTGGGGGAGATGGAAACAGCTGGAGAAGCTGAAAGCAAAAGTCGAATGGAGACAGACTTCGCACAGCAGATGGTTTCAGCTTTTGCCCGAGGCCTTCTATACTCACAGAAATGACTACAAGGCAGGAAGGAAATGGAAGGGAGGGGTTACGAGTTGAAATACTGACTACACATCTGCCCTTCCTTACCTTCCGTGCTTCAGAGGGGCAAAGAGTAAAGAGAATAGTGGAGGAGTTCTGACAGGCATCACCATCACTGTACAGCAGTGTTCACAGCTAGAACAGCTGACACGCAGCATCCATCATCTTGTGACGAGCCTCACCTCTTCCATTTCTTTCACACTTTGCTGACCTCACGAGATATTTTCATTCTCTGTCAAACAGATCTGCTTCAAACTTAAGATCTATTAATGTTTTAATTTTATTTGAGCTTTTTAAGGAGGATAATTTGAATGAGAAAAAACATCCCTAATCATGCAGGACGTCTCTGACGTCCAGTCTCCTCTTCACCAGGAAGTGCACTTTGAATAAAAACAAACACATGGAAACACCCATATGCATCCCAACTAAAGAATAGTAAATGATAGATGAGTGTGGAACTCAGCAATGTTGCCATCTGTTCCCAGATCAGCCAGAGAGAGTGAAGGGCTCGAGGTTCATTGAGCTTCAAGTCCATCACAGCTTTCAGCTCACCTACTGTAAACACTCATGCGTGACTGTGTGTGAGAAACTACCTGAGACTGAGGTGCTCTCATTCTATACTACTTTACTAAACTACATTACAAAATAATGATCATTTTAATAATATGGTAATAACTTACAGCATTAGCCTTCTCAGAATTTGATCCAAGATCAATTCCCTTATTGAAAGTTTTTCACTGTCACACCAACACACAGTCAATTTTTGTCCGTGACCTCACTCGCGCTCGCGCAGCCTATCTGCCTCTTCATCTTTATTACATGCCCCAATGTTCTCTCTTTACACGGCAACAGCCACTCCAGAAGCAATTGTCATCGATCGCTTCGTTTCGACATTTTGATCTCTTTCCGAGCAGATGGGACGGCGGGGTACAGTTAGTGTTCTAGCCACATGAGAGGAACTGAATTATAGGAGGAGACAATATGATTAAAAATGAAATGTGATGGGTTTTACAGTAAATGAAGTGGGACTAACTTTTGCTGTTTGCATGAAGAATGTATGAATTCCCATCAGATGGATGACACATGAACACAGTATGTCATGATGACAAAGTGTAAACACCAACTTCATTAACACCCACGCCCTCCCGACTACAAGTGTAGTGGAGATGTGTCGCACACTAAAGCCAGCAGCAAAATTTGCCCTTGACAACAGAGTCTCAGGTCTAATTAGAGACCGTGTCACTGGACTTAAGTGTCCATGTGACCATCCATGCTTGGCTGTAGGAGCTTTTTACAATTCTACTGCTGGAGAAGACGCACTCAACAGACAAATGTGTCTTTTTTCATTATTATTCAGGACTTCCATAATGAATGGAGGCCCATTATCCTTCTCCTCTAAACGGGTCTCTTTATCGATTTATTATTCTTCCATCAAATTAAATACGGCCCAAACGGAGCGACACACCCAGACATGACATACATCAAGTTGTCCGGTTTGATTACAGGAAGTGTGGGATTACTTTTATCGCAATCCACGTTAGCATGGTGACACAGTACGCCAAACCCACCCCGAAATACCCTCCAGCTCATACCACCAGATGTTATCACTCTTATGATACATCAAACTGACTGATTCTGAAACCAGATGTGCATAGTCAAGGTTCCATGGTGTACCAAGTTGTCAAACGTGACCTTTTTCTAGAAGCCACTGCGTTAAAATACTTTCACCTACAGACTCCATTCTAATTTTCATCTCATCACAGGACATGGGTCTATGACAGATTTAAATATGTCGTACAAAACTCAAACCATAGTGACTATGGCCACTAGAAACAAGCTGTGATATCTACTTGAAGTTTTAGGTTACCATGGGAACTCAGCTCACCAAAAACAGCACATGAAAAGTCCTACAAAATTCAAACATATCAAACTGACCAGGTTGCTTACAAGAGATGCTCTGTCGTGGTTCTGTAGCATGTTGGGTTACCATGGCAACAGAATTCACAAAAAACCCCTCCCCTTTCTTTAACGCAAATATAAAAAGAACTCTGATGAAAACTGAGGCTCTTTGAGAGATTAAATGTATGAACACACGTTGACCTACGGATGTCATTCCATATTTTACCTGGTCCCCAGACATTGGTCTATAACATAATGAAGCAACTTTTACATATCTGCTGATGTATCACCATGGCAACGCTATTCACCATCAAACACACCCGGTGAGCTAATAGGGCCCACAGTAGGATCTGTGATTTCAAGCCAACTGCTTTCACATACCACATGATCAGTAGAAGTGAACATTGGTTTTTGAGTTACCATGGTAACAACATTGACTCCAATTCACACTTTTTGACAGATTATTGTGTGTACATGCTTTGACCTACACTTGTCATTCCACCTTTAATCTGGCCACTAGAAATTGGTCTATTATCAAAGTAACTTTTATATACAGTGGGGCAAAAAAGTATTTAGTCAGCCACCAATTGTGTAAGTTCTCCCACTTAAAAAGATCAGAGAGGCCTGTAATTTTCATCATAGGTATACCTCAACTATGAGAGACAAAATGAGGAAAAAAAATCCAGAAAATCACATTGTCTGATTTTTAAAGAATTTATTTGCAAATTATGGTGGAAAATAAGTATTTGGTCACCTACAAAAAAGTAAGATTTCTGGCTTTCACAGACCTGTAACTTCTTTAAGAGGCTCCTCGGTCCTCCACTCGTTACCTGTATTAATGGCACCTGTGTGAACTCGTTATCAGTATAAAAGACACCTGTCCACAACCTCAAACAGTCACGCTCCAAACTCCACTATGGCCAAAACCAAAGAGCTGTCAAAGGACACCAGAAACAAAATTGTAGACCTTCACCAGGCTTGGGAAGACTGAATCTGCAATAGGTAAGAAGCTTGATGTGAAGACATCAACTGTGGGAGCAATTATTAGAAAATGGAAGACATACAAGACCACTGATAATCTCCCTCGATCTGGGGCTCCACGCAAGATCTCACCCCGTGGGGTCAAAATGATCACAACAACGGTGAGCAAAAATCCCAGAATCACACGGCGGGACCTAGTGAATGACCTGCAGAGAGCTGGGACCAAAGTAACAAAGGCTACCATCAGTAACACACTACGCCGCCAGGGACTCAAATCCTGCAGTGCCAGACGTGTCCCCCTGCTGAAGCCAGGACACGTCCAGGCCCGTCTGCGGTTTGCTAGAGAGCATTTGGATGATCCAGAAGAGGATTGGGAGAACATCATATGGTCAGATGAAACCAAAATAGAACTTTTTGGTAGAAACTCAACTTGTCGTGTTTGGAGGGGAAAGAATGCTGAGTTGGATCCAAAGAACACCATACCTACTGTAAAGCATGGGGGTGGAAACATCATGCTTTGGGGCTGTTTTTCTGCAAGGGGACCAGGACGACTGATCCGTGTAAAGGAAAGAATGAATGGGGCCATGTATCGTAAGATTTTGAGTGAAAACCTCCTTCCATCAGCAAGGGCATTGAAAATGAGACGTGGCTGGGTCTTTCAGCATGACAATGATCCCAAACACACCGCCCGGGCAACGAAGGAGTGGCTTCGTAAGAAGCATTTCAAGGTCCTGGAGTGGCCTAGCCAGTCTCCAGATCTCAACCCCATAGAAAATCTCTGGAGGAAGTTGAAAGTCTGTGTTGCCCAGCGTCAGCCCCAAAACATCACTGCTCTAGAGGAGATCTGCATGGAGGAATGGGCCAAAATACCAGCAACAGTGTGTGAAAACCTTGTGAAGACTTACAGAAAACGTTTGACCTCTGTCATTGCCAACAAAGGCTATATAACAAAGTATTGAGATTAACTTTTGTTATTGACCAAATACTTATTTTCCACCATGATTTGCAAATAAATTCTTTAAAAATCAGACAATGTGATTTTCTGGATTTTTTTTCCTCATTTTGTCTCTCATAGTTGAGGTATACCTATGATGAAAATTACAGGCCTCTCTGATCTTTTTAAGTGGGAGAACTTACACAATTGGTGGCTGACTAAATACTTTTTTGCCCCACTGTATCTGCTACTATATTACACACAATGCCATTTGCCATCATATGCAACCGGTGAACTCAGAGCAGATCCTGTGGACCTTGTGTGCACATGTGATACAGTGGGGCAAAGAAGTATTTAGTCAGCCACCCATTGTGTAAGTTCTCCCACTTAAAAAGATCAGAGAGGCCTGTAATTTTCATCATAGGTATACCTCAACTATGAGAGACAAAATGAGGAAAAAAAATCCAGAAAATCACATTGTCTGATTTTTAAAGAATTTATTTGCAAATTATGGTGGAAAATAAGTATTTGGTCACCTACAAAAAAGTAAGATTTCTGGCTTTCACAGACCTGTAACTTCTTTAAGAGGCTCCTCGGTCCTCCACTCGTTACCTGTATTAATGGCACCTGTGTGAACTCGTTATCAGTATAAAAGACACCTGTCCACAACCTCAAACAGTCACGCTCCAAACTCCACTATGGCCAAAACCAAAGAGCTGTCAAAGGACACCAGAAACAAAATTGTAGACCTTCACCAGGCTTGGGAAGACTGAATCTGCAATAGGTAAGAAGCTTGATGTGAAGACATCAACTGTGGGAGCAATTATTAGAAAATGGAAGACATACAAGACCACTGATAATCTCCCTCGATCTGGGGCTCCACGCAAGATCTCACCCCGTGGGGTCAAAATGATCACAACAACGGTGAGCAAAAATCCCAGAATCACACGGCGGGACCTAGTGAATGACCTGCAGAGAGCTGGGACCAAAGTAACAAAGGCTACCATCAGTAACACACTACGCCGCCAGGGACTCAAATCCTGCAGTGCCAGACGTGTCCCCCTGCTGA
This sequence comes from Pachypanchax playfairii, assembly GCA_006937955.1. Lineage (NCBI taxonomy): Eukaryota > Metazoa > Chordata > Actinopteri > Cyprinodontiformes > Aplocheilidae > Pachypanchax > Pachypanchax playfairii. Next base: position 220,725 of record SSNP01000262.1, read on the forward strand.
AGCCAGGACACGTCCAGGCCCGTCTGCGGTTTGCTAGAGAGCATTTGGATGATCCAGAAGAGGATTGGGAGAACATCATATGGTCAGATGAAACCAAAATAGAACTTTTTGGTAGAAACTCAACTTGTCGTGTTTGGAGGGGAAAGAATGCTGAGTTGGATCCAAAGAACACCATACCTACTGTAAAGCATGGGGGTGGAAACATCATGCTTTGGGGCTGTTTTTCTGCAAGGGGACCAGGACGACTGATCCGTGTAAAGGAAAGAATGAATGGGGCCATGTATCGTAAGATTTTGAGTGAAAACCTCCTTCCATCAGCAAGGGCATTGAAAATGAGACGTGGCTGGGTCTTTCAGCATGACAATGATCCCAAACACACCGCCCGGGCAACGAAGGAGTGGCTTCGTAAGAAGCATTTCAAGGTCCTGGAGTGGCCTAGCCAGTCTCCAGATCTCAACCCCATAGAAAATCTCTGGAGGAAGTTGAAAGTCTGTGTTGCCCAGCGTCAGCCCCAAAACATCACTGCTCTAGAGGAGATCTGCATGGAGGAATGGGCCAAAATACCAGCAACAGTGTGTGAAAACCTTGTGAAGACTTACAGAAAACGTTTGACCTCTGTCATTGCCAACAAAGGTTATATAACAAAGTATTGAGATTAACTTTTGTTATTGACCAAATACTTATTTTCCACCATAATTTGCAAATAAATTCTTTAAAAATCAGACAATGTGATTTTCTGGATTTTTTTTCCTCATTTTGTCTCTCATAGTTGAGGTATACCTATGATGAAAATTACAGGCCTCTCTGATCTTTTTAAGTGGGAGAACTTACACAATTGGTGGCTGACTAAATACTTCTTTGCCCCACTGTACATCAGAATGATTGGGTTGACCAATGGAAGTGAACCATTATTTGTAATTTTGGGTTACCATGGCAATGGAATCCATTAAAAACCAAACCCCTATTGCAGGGGTGGCGAACTCCAGGCCTCGAGAGCCACAATCCTGCACATTTTAGATGTTCCCCTGCTTCAACACACCTGCTGCAGATAAACAGGTCATTAACAGGTTTCTACAGGACTTGAGAGGTTGCAGATTTGAATCAGGTGTGTTGAAGCTTGGGAACATCTAAAATGTGCAGGACTGTGGCTCTCGAGGCCTGGAGTTTGTCACCCCTGCCCTATTGTAATACTATGAAATCATCATAAAAAAGTTCAGTTGGGCTTACATTACCATCATCACTTTCTGATGGCACTCCATCATCCAAATTACTCTCTAAAATCCTGAAACTTATCAAACGAAAGATGTCTGACTCAAAAAAGTCTATAACTTTACTTTTAAAATTTGTTTCAGATTCGCTTACAAGCTGACCTAAAAGAAAATGAAGGTAAAACAAGTTAAAGGAGACCTTAGTCTTACTTTTAAGATCCAGTGCCACCTATTTTAATGACTGTTTATATTCTTCTTTCCTTATTTTACACAAGGGAAATATTCTTGAACAGGGGAAAACAAGGAGGTATAAAGTAAAATGCATTTGTAATACTCAAGTGAAATATTAGGTGTTGCTTAGAAAGCATATTTAAATGAATTTACTTTCAGCCACTGACCAAAACTCTGTACTGTGGAGGAGCAAATATGATTTATGATACAAATAATTTCACACAGCTAGTAATTGGATTCTTAACAGTTTAAAAGTAAAACAAAACCATTCCCTAAAACTAGTTGTATTGATTCACATTGTCCTTTACAGTCGATGCTGTGGACAATATAAAAAAGATGATTGCAACACTGTGGTAGCAAGTGGGTGAAACTGAATGAGGGCTTCCAATTTAGAGTCTGCTTAGGGCCCAGTACAACCGTGGGCTGGATCTGTTAGTCATTTCCTGGTTTGTCTCTTGGTCTGCTGGGGGCTATGGACCACTGTCATACTCATAACTGCTTACAGTGGAAGTTTTTCTTCTTGTTGTTTTTATTTGCATGTAACTGGAACTGCATACATTTACTATATGTGAGAGCTAAAATAAAACTGGTCAGAAAAATGCAGGTCTATAAAGGCATGCTGAACTGATTTAGATTTCAATACCTATCGTTGATGATAAGAGGCTGCATATCCATTACCAAGCATTATTCAAGAGTGTCAAATAAAAGCTAACTGCACTGTTCTTGAAGGGTAAAAGTGCATACCTATTAAACACACTCAAAGATAAAAATATTTAACACACCTGAAGTATTTTGATTACATTTTCGGTACAGCCAGTTTTGTCCAATGTGCTTTTTTTTTAACTCATTTTCACCTATATGAATTGAGACCTAGTGTCCAGAAAACAATAAATCTCCTGAGGAAATATAATGAGGATGCGTTTAGTCTTTGCCATTTCCGTGTTGTGTAACTCGACAGCATGAGCTCAAGGAAAGTTTTAGAGAGTTGGACAAAAGAACATTTAGTGCAAAAACCATTAGTTCTGGTGTAAATATTTCTCTTTCATTGATCCCATTATGATGGGATTGTGTCCAGGCTTTGAAAAAAAATGCCTTCAAGATGAGTTCTGTCTCACTGGGTTCCAGTTTATTGTGTATGGAACATCTAGAGTTGCCAGAAATGCACCCTGGTGAAATAAAAACAATCTGTTCTGAAAAAAAATCAATTCAGCACCTCCAATGAGAACACAGGATGGTGTTTTAGTCTTTTACTGACTCCCTTACATTGTTTCATAGTCTTCCAGGTGAACAGACTGGAACTGTTTTGCATTCTCAACAAATATAGGAAAGTTTGTTTCATCACACGCCGGCTCTTTGAGGCAGCCCACTCAGAAGTTTTTGTGTGAACGTGTTTCATTGGGACTAACCTTGTCTCAGCTTGAAACTTGTGCCAGTGAAATAAAAGAAATTGCTGAGACTTTTTTTTTTAAAAAAAGGAACCGGAAAGAGCAGGGGAAGGGGGTTGCAATCTGGTGAGTTTGCAACAACAAAGGGATACTTTTATTTCTGTCATCTACTTTTGCATTTCAGAAAAAGACAGTAACTGTAGGAATAGTTTTTTCTTTTTCCTTCATAAACTCAATTGAAATACAAATCAGCTGAACTGTGGCTGAATTTTTTCTTTTTACCTTAGATTCCTCAGCTCAATCTGCCAGCCATATGCATGTTTGATCAACTTAATCTGTCAAGTTATGGGTCAAATTCAGGAACCACAAAGACATTCTGAGAGCACTTGGGGCCTTCAGGTCGAGAGAGGAGAGGAAATCACCCCAAATAAGCATTAGCATAGGATATAAATCATCCCTCCTTCATTTAAGATCCCTGTTTTTGGCCAAACGCTGCAATTTAACTAGTTTTTTTTCTTGATTTTTTTTTTTGTTATTTAATTTTGTTGTCCACTGACTATCCCAATCTGTGCTGCTCCTGTCTTGTTTTTGGTAAATAAAATAAATAAATCCTATAAAATTTTGCTTCTGGCTTGTTGTGCTGTGAAGGACACCAAGGGAAATATAACTTTACAGTTACAGCCCAGTTGTTAATCCAGCTCAAAATAAATCATGGCCTGTGGATCTCAGCTTCAATTACATTGAAACAATAAAACAAATAAAAGAAGTGGATAAACCATCTGGGCAGCAAGCTGTGGGGTCTCAACTCATGAGCTTTAACTTGCAGTTTTGCTGATTGAATTGAAATTGAAGTTATTATAATCATTTTAATATTGTGTTTTATGTTTGTGGAATGTGATTTGTAGCGAGCAGTACCCATATTGAACAACTTTAACATCAACGATGAACAAAGACACATGTCATAAGAACACTAGCTTGAAATCAAATCAACCAGCTTAAGTACTATCAAGTTTACAATTAGTGTGAATGTTGATTTGATTTCTAGTTTTTTTTTAGATGACCTGGATTTTTAGTTTGATTAGTTTAAGCAAGAAAAAAATGGTTTTGCGGGTTGGGGGAAAGTTGGTTAAGTTAAGTGAATATTTCAGTGAATAGAAAAAGATAGTTTTGTGTAGTTTTGTAAGTATAATGAGAATTGGACGAATGACCCCAATCTCACAAGACAAAAAACTTTAGGATAATGCCAGTAATAATTTTTTTAATAGACTGATCAGACCACAGATAAACTCTGGAACACAGAAATATTTATCAACAAAACACATGGATCTGAAGCCATGTTCACACTGGGGATTTTTTTCCTTTTGAAAGACAAAATCTTTGATTGTAGAGAAATGGTGAGCTTGAATTAATGGTCTGCAGTCATTTATTGTGACAGACTAACAGACAGTCATATATAATTTTCTTAAGAGCAACGATAACCTACTTTTAAGTGGTGTTTGATTTTTTTTCTGGGAAAATTGTGGAGTGCAGCTGCTGCTATGACCATCTTTTTCCCAGCCATCCAAATCCCATTCCTCATCATCTTTAGAGTTTATTAATTTGATAGTCAGAGCCACCCCTTGTTCGTTATACATTACAGGGCAAAAGTCTTTGTTAGCTGTTTGTGACATGATCATACGACAACAACAATGTGTAAAATAATAGTCTCCATCTATAAACTCTTCCAACGTACAGTGTGACAAAGAAAAAGTAGGACTTTCAATAAACAGAGGGAGAGTTCTGACATGAGGAGCAGGTGTGCTGATTTTGATACAGGAGGAAGTCAAGGCAGATGAAGGAACCGAGACTACAAAATAAAACAGGAAGTTTGCTTACTATATAAAATGGAACTTAAAAACAACAAGAAGTCAAAAAGGGAATCAAAATTCTACAGACAGAATTGTTCAGGGAACCAAAAGCTGAAATTACTATTTAAAATAATAAAAAGTATATTTGCTACTATGGTAACAACCCAGGCTTCATGAAGAAGTTGAGCTCATTAAATGCAATCTTGCCCTAAATCATAAAATACACAAGTAAATAAAATAAAATAGAAAACATAATTTGTTTGACTTAAGTTTTAAAACAGCTAATGATCTACAGTAATAATCTCCTAGAAAAAGGTCATGACAGTTCTGCTCTCGTTTGCTATTTTCTAACAGTTCGGTCAACTCTTATTCTGTGTGCTTTCCATGCTGAATGTCTCTGACTCTCCACCATCACAAAATGAGCCAACTCCCAAGGCATGTCATTTAACATGTATATGATTCATACAGAGATCCCATGAGCTCACATGAGCTTATGGGATCTCTTTGTTGACCCATGCTCATGTTCTCTATCAGCATGGGTCAACATGCATGTGTGAGCAAAATCTTTATATTGTTCATGTGTTTGAGGGGTATTGTTTGCACACATGCTTGCAAATAAAGATATATATTTTCTTCGGGAATGTAAATGTGCTCTGAAAAGACTGCGAGTGGAAACGAGAAGCAAGCAAGTGCGAGTATACCGCTCATCTGAAATAACATTTAACAGCACGTGATTTGAACTGCACACTGTTATTTTGGTTCCGAGGAGGTTTTGCAAAGCACATGGAAAATGCATGAGTCTCAAACAAGCAGCAACATGCACAGAAGGCGTACGGTGGGCATGAACTGTGATGAGACCTGACAGATTTCTGAGGCCAAATATACATATGGTATTTGTTTGTGGAGAAGGATAGTTCAGATCCTTCAACAGATTTTAACCTAAACTAAAACACAGACTCTCATACGCTGTGACATGCACATTAACTCACACAAACTCGTGCAATGGTGCGTAGTGCAGGCACGAGTAACTATGAAAATTGGCCTTCAGATTGTTTAGACTTCCAAGCATGAAAACTTGATTAATGAAATGCCACGTGTCATCGTGTTGGAAGTCTAAAGTGTTTCAGCATGTGACTGAGGCAGAAATAACTCGACAACGTGAGTGAGATATGGTTCGTGTCTCTTTTGCATGCGTCCTTGTGTACGAACGCTTCCTGGTGTGTTGGCACTTTGTTCCAATGCAGTTGCTGACAGTGTGTGAAAGTTCTTGCTCTGTTTTTTGAGCAGATTTCACAATTAGAAAAAGAAGATAATGAGAAACAGCATTAAGGAAAGTGGCTGAAATTACTCAGAAAAGCTCTAAATGTTAGCACCCTACTATTTTGACTGCTCATCAAACTGGCATGTGTTTGCGGTTGTTGTCCAAAATGCCTGCTGAGTGAATAATACATAACCTACTCGCTTTACTGACTTTCTGTAAATTGACATGTCCGTTTTTTACAATTGACTGATTAATCGCAATTATTTGGCTTAAAATTAGCACAAGGACTAAAAGAATTTGTATCCAGAATCAAAAATTCTTCTCTTTGCAGAAAATTGTTTGTATTGCTGTTAAAAGAAAGTCATATTTATGTTTTCACCATAATAACAAAGGATTTTTGAAATGGACCAAAGCAGAAGCTACAACAATGTTTAAACTGCTATATTCTTTTACACAGCGGTGTTACAGCTTCAGTTTCTTTTGTTCTGAGATTGTTCTCAGCAATCGAACAGCCAAGTTGGGCCCTTGAAATGAACTCTAACACATTACAGAATAAAAAACCATTTCAAATGCAGGTTTTAGGTTGTTTTTGTCTTAAAGCTTTTTCATCTTTTGATTGTCTCCCAGCCAGACAAATTAGGATTAGCTGCAGCAAGCAAATCAGGGCTATGATGCAGCTGCTGACACTAACCAGCTTTGTCTCAGTTGCATTATGAGAATGTGTTACAAATACAATTAACAGATAAAAAGGCTGAAGAACAATTTGAAGGTTTCAGACATTGCTTACTTTTCTGGTTCATTTGAAAGAATGTTAAACTGTGAATTTTAACACAAAAGAGCCCTATCATAACCCTTTTAATTATACAATTTAAATAATAACCCTTACATTAGTAGATAAGAAGATCTTACTTTGTTTAATACTCTGAAAAGATGCAACAGCAAAGACAGGTCTCGATATTATTGACATTAACATCAGAAATCTGCATCCTGAGCTGGATCTAGTGAAATTATGGGCAAATTCAAATTATACTTATGTTCTAATCTTAATAGAGACTCAGCTAAACAAATCTATTACTGAGGATGACATCACAATGAAAGATTACAAGAAGGGTGGAGCATGTAAAAGATGGTGCTTAGTGTTGAGACATGCGGTCTGTTTTGTTTCCACTTGATGTGGTGTTAATTGTGTTTGGTGGTGCTTGTGAATCATGCTAAATTGTCACTAGCGTACGATTGTCAGGCAGTGTTTAATATCTGTGATTCATAGATGAGGTTTTCACAAGCTGAAGATGGTCATAGTTGTATCTCTCCACCTTCTGGACGGAGCTGCCTGAGGAGATCTGTGGCTGTAGTTCTTGTGTTACGGAGACGTCATCGTAAGAAACACAAGAAGACACGAGGGACATGTTCTGGCAACTGTGTTAAAAACTCATGGAGGAGTGCTTGTAAAAATGTTGGCATTGACCCAATGCATATGGATGATAGGTGAGGTCATTGGGATCTGAACAGCTTTACCCAGAGTCACCAGAACCAGATCAACTCTTTCAGTCCTGCATGATGGAGAGAAGGTGGAACCTTCGCATGCAGTGAACTGCACTGATTTATCTGGGATTCAATAAGTAAAGTTCCATATGAAGGCTCGGTCAGTGTGTGCTAAGACCTTAGTCATCAGTGAATTGTACAACTGTTACACTTTGGAACTTTGTCCTCCTTTAGTTCTCCCAGGCCTTTTTTTGGAGGGGGGACAGTGTTATCTCTTGAGTTAGCTCATTTTCAGTCCAGCTTTATTTTGCAAAATAAAAGGATGTTAATTTTTATATTTTCGCTAATAGAAAACCACTAATGAATGACTTGTTTTTAATATGAGAGAAGCTTTTAATGTTTCTCAGAAACCACACATCGTCAGGGTCTTTCACTGGATTTGGTTTTAAGTGATGGTCTACCTGTATTGGTAAGAAGTATTGAGGTTTTATCATTTTATTTGATATTACCCCTTATCTGTATAAGTATAAATCTTTGCAAAATAGGAAAACATCTCAGTATATTAGCCCAGGAGTTTTAAATTATCTAAACATTAAGCTACCTGATACAATTGATATAGTTTTTAATAAATCTATATCAGTTGATGATCTTGTGGTATAATTTATTGCTATATTGAAGGATTTGCCTGATTCATTCACTCCTAATAAGTCAAGTACATTTGCCCCTAAAAATACAACTTCTTGGCTAAATGATGAACTGCTGATTCTGAAGATGAGCAGTTGAAAGGCTGAGGAACTGTGGAAAGTTAAGTGTCACCATAAGTCACCATAAGTTGTGGCAAGACATGTATTCATGTTATATTTTAATAGTAGAAGATCTGTGCAAGTGGGTAATGGCTTCACTGAGTTTTTGTCAAGTTTGTATTCTGATTTATCTTAGGTGGTTGCAGCTACTAGAACACAACCTACTTTATTGATCCTTTACCAGCTTGAGTGGTAAAGGATTGTAGATATGTGCTGAATATGTTAATACTTTTGTTCATGAACACCACAAACAGGACCAGTGCCAGTGGGCATCCCTAGTCCCGGGAACGAGTTCATATGCGGACACAGCTCTTACTGTCAGAGCCAACTCTTGGCATAGACATGCTGGGCTCATGTCTAATTAATGGTGCGAATTCAATCTCTTTTATACAGCAGATGACCCCCTCAGCAACTGAGGTTAAAGATCTGGTCTACTGCTCCACAACCTGGGTGAAAGCCACGCGGCTTCTCTTGAATCCAAGGTTCAACAATTGGGCAAAGCTGATGCTGAGAAGCGTGATACCCCTATAGTTGGAGTACATTTTCTGGTCCCTCTTTTTGAAAATTGGGACCACCTGTCACTAATGGGTTTGGTAAGCAGGACTTGAACGCACAGAAATGAACAAGATTGGCAAGTTTAACAAGCTTAATGATAATGAATAAATGTGCATGAGTGGTGACTTCTGACAGTGAGAGTAAAGAGATTGTCACCATTTGTGTTGACAGGAGGAGTGGGATATCCAAGGAGCAGGTGGCCGAGTGATGACGTTGACATTGGAGATGAGGAGACTGAAGTAAGACAAAGGTAAGTAATTATATATAGAGTCATTGTTCGTCAACAGGCAGGGCAGGCAGCCGCTTGGGGCCTCCAAGCCACTGGATGGTGAACAAGAACTTTGTTTTGATAAACTCTAGTTTATCAGTTATCAAAACAAATGACAACAGGGAAGCATTGACTGAAAAGGAAGAGGAGCTATTTAACCATTGATTGTTGGATACGATAGAGTTAATAACTTGGGCCAGGTGGCAGAGTGCCAGCTAACTGCAACATGCAAAAGAAAGAAGTGAGTGATTCGTAAACTGGTTGACAGTGTTTTAAATGGGCCAATATGCAACGATACGCAGTACCAGGACTTTAAAATTGTACCCCTCAGCATACCCAAACTTTTTCCAAGTTTCCCCAACAGTGAGTTTCAGGCACAGACTGGCCATTTTGTCAGTACTATGCAGTGCTAAAGTGGTATGGGTTTATTGAGGAAAAACTCCCCTGCATCCTGAGGTGTGAGTTTCTCTTAGACGAGGGTCTTTGCCACATGCTCCCAGTTCATCCTCACAACTTGTTTGGGTTTACCAGGTCTGTCAACATCCCCTACAACCGGATCCAATTCACCACCAGATGGTGATCAGCTTAAAGCTCTGCCCCTGTCTTTACCTATAGGTTCTTACGTAGATCTAATGATACAATTACAAAATCAATCATAAACCTTCGCCCCAAAGTGGCCTGGTACCAAGTATACATAGGGACCTCACTATGTTCAAAGATAGTATTTGCTATTTGGCACAGAAGTCCAATAACGAAACACCAGCCATATACAGATCAGAGAGGCTGTATCTTTGTAGAACTGCAAAGGTGTTTGTTGCCCCCACAGACTGCAGATATGTTTTTTAATGCATCCATTAAGTAAGAGATGATTGGACTATTGTCATTTTATGTTATCTGGCCTTTTTTTCAGGCAGATTTTCTCTGGCTGGCAGCAGATTTTATAGTAGAATCATTAACTTATATTTACAATATTATGTTATCTAATAATATTGTCCTAGTATTTAGAAATCTGCCTTTTACTACAAATCAGTTTCTAAACTAAATTAGCTAAAATCTTTGAAAGACTTGTAAGTGAGCAACTTAAAGATTTTTTGGCACAAATGGTGTTTTATTTCCACATCAGTCATGTTTTTGTAAACAGCCCAACTGCTGCAGTTACCAATGAAGTAAATTATATTGTTTTGCCTTGGAAAGTAAAAATTACTGTGCAGCACTGTTTGTTTATTCATCAAAGGCTTTTCCCTCTGTGAATCACGTCATTTTGGTAGATAAATTTTGCATTGCTGGCCTCTTTGATTGTACTGTCAACTATTTCATAAGTTATTTATCAGCTTGATCTCAATGTGTCCAGCTTAATGCTTCGTTCTTCCTTACAGTGTTAAAAGGTATACCTCAGGGCTCCATACTCATACCTATTTTTTAAATTACTTTTATTGTTAACATTTTTGACAATATATCAAATGCTGCTTTTAGCTTTTTTTTCTGCTGCTTTCACTTTTACATATATGTTATATATTATTCAGACTTTTGAATTCCTACAGACAGCATTTGAGGTAGTGCAGTATTACTTATTTAAAACTGGAAGCAAATACAGTTCAATCAAAATATATTTTAATGTGCATTACATGGAAGACCTTGTCAAAAATATGAAACTGAAATTAAATTTCTTTTACAAGAATAAATGGTGTTGTTTTTTTTTCCTGAAGGCAAGGAAACAGTCTCTGCACCCTTGTCGGACTATGTTGATTGGGTATTTATGAATGCACCTGAAAATTGTTCAAAGAAGCTGGATCCAGTGTACCACTATGGTCTTCATTTTGTCAATGGTTTAGGTATTCATGCACATCACTGCTCTCTATAAGCTGCTGCTGCTATGCCATGTCTGTATGTTTGCAGATTCATTTACTAGATTACGTTTACTTAAAACCATCTTCTTGGTCTGATTCCTTCTTATGTACAGTGGGGCAAAAAAGTATTTAGTCAGCCACCAATTGTGTAAGTTCTCCCACTTAAAAAGATCAGAGAGGCCTGTAATTTTCATCATAGGTATACCTCAACTATAAGAGACAAAATGAGGGAAAAAAATCCAGAAAATCACATTGTCTGATTTTTAAAGAATTTATTTGCAAATTATGGTGGAAAATAAGTATTTGGTCAATAACAAAAGTTAATCTCAATACTTTGTTATATAGCCTTTGTTGGCAATGACAGAGGTCAAACGTTTTCTGTAAGTCTTCACAAGGTTTTCACACACTGTTGCTGGTATTTTGGCCCATTCCTCCATGCAGATCTCCTCTAGAGCAGTGATGTTTTGGGGCTGACGCTGGGCAACACGGACTTTCAACTCCCTCCAGAGATTTTCTATGGGGTTGAGATCTGGAGACTGGCTAGGCCACTCCAGGACCTTGAAATGCTTCTTACGAAGCCACTCCTTCGTTGCCCGGGCGGTGTGTTTGGGATCATTGTCATGCTGAAAGACCCAGCCACGTCTCATTTTCAATGCCCTTGCTGATGGAAGGAGGTTTTCACTCAAAATCTTACGATACATGGCCCCATTCATTCTTTCCTTTACACGGATCAGTCGTCCTGGTCCCCTTGCAGAAAAACAGCCCCAAAGCATGATGTTTCCACCCCCATGCTTTACAGTAGGTATGGTGTTCTTTGGATCCAACTCAGCATTCTTTCTCCTCCAAACACGACAAGTTGAGTTTCTACCAAAAAGTTCTATTTTGGTTTCATCTGACCATATGATGTTCTCCCAATCCTCTTCTGGATCATCCAAATGCTCTCTAGCAAACCGCAGACGGGCCTGGACGTGTCCTGGCTTCAGCAGGGAGACACGTCTGGCACTGCAGGATTTGAGTCCCTGGCGGCGTAGTGTGTTACTGATGGTAGCCTTTGTTACTTTGGTCCCAGCTCTCTGCAGGTCATTCACTAGGTCCCTCCGTGTGGTTCTGGGATTTTTGCTCACCGTTCTTGTGATCATTTTGACCCCACGGGGTGAGATCTTGCGTGGAGCCCCAGATCGAGGGAGATTATCAGTGGTCTTGTATGTCTTCCATTTTCTAATAATTGCTCCCACAGTTGATTTCTTCACACCAAGCTGCACACCTATTGCAGATTCAGTCTTCCCAGCCTGGTGAAGGTCTACAATTTTGTTTCTGGTGTCCTTTGACAGCTCTTTGGTCTTGGCCATAGTGGAGTTTGGAGCGTGACTGTTTGAGGTTGTGGACAGGTGTCTTTTATACTGATAACGAGTTCACACAGGTGCCATTAATACAGGTAACGAGTGGAGGACCGAGGAGCCTCTTAAAGAAGTTACAGGTCTGTGAAAGCCAGAAATCTTACTTGTTTGTAGGTGACCAAATACTTATTTTCCACCATAACTTGCAAATAAATTCTTTAAAAATCAGACAATGTGATTTTCTGAATTTTTTTTCCTCATTTTGTCTCTCATAGTTGAGGTATACCTATGATGAAAATTACAGGCCTCTCTGATCTTTTTAAGTGGGAGAACTTACACAATTGGTGGCTGACTAAATACTTTTTTGCCCCACTGTATGCACATGTATCTTAGTCAGAATCATCATGGGTTGTACTCTTATATCTACAAAATGCTCATTTCCAGTTTCCGAACTGAATAAGAAAAAGATGCTTGTTTGCTTGAAAACATCTACAACAGAAAAATTTATTTAATTAGCAGAATTTTAAAAGCTTTTAAAAAATTGAGAAAATAGAACATTATGTTGCTGCCTAGTCTGTTCTCTCTCATCTCTCATCCAGGTTTATCAGGGTTTTTCTGTCCGCACTAGTATTCTTGTGCCCACATCTTTTGTTGTTAATATAGTATATTGAGACTTAGTATTTCTTGTTCATATTTAAATTCTCTTACTTTGGTTTTCCTTGTCAGGTAGCTGTTCTGCCTCCTTAGTCAGTTAACCCTCTGGGGACCAAGGGTTTTTTGGAGAAATAAACTTTTGACTTTTTTTTTGTTTAAATGCTACTAAAACACCACCTTTCAATGCCCCATAATGTCATATACCTTGTTTTTTTTATTTTGAAATGAAATATCATAAACTGCTGTGTAAATGAGGCTCCTTTGCTTGAAATAAAGAGTATTAGAATAAAAAATACAAAAAAAATTTGCCGAAAATTAGAATATCACACTTTATTCAAGAAAAACCCACACTAAATATCAATGAATAAGAAAAAAAAAATTGACAACTGCGCGTCATGCGCAAAAGACAAAGGCTCTGATTGGAACACCGACTTTGACACGACACTGTATCCCTTGTGAATGGGCTAGAGCGATGCCGGAACTACCGTCTGAAAGCTTGGATTCTCCCGATTTAGAGGGGAAAAAAATACGTTTCTATCTTTTATGGTTCGGAAGCTATGTTCAATTAAACACAACAAGGTCCCTGGCATCGTCGACGATGATGGCGTCCCCGTAGCGTTAATTAAACACACCTGCTCTCTGCTAATCATCCTCTTGATTTTCACCTGTGTCCACCCTTTTGCCGTGAGGCGCCACAAGCTTCTTGCCACTTTCCAGCGTCTGCCTTTTTTGTATTGATTAACTGTCCTATCTCTTGACCTCATCTTCGTCTGCTCCTTTGGGTTTCTGAATTTTTTGGAATAAACAACCCCGTTCTGTTCTTGGATCATGCCTCAGCCTGTTACATTTGAATTTGGATTACAGATTGGATTTATATGCTTTGGATTTTTTTGGACTTCCTGTCCTGAACTTGGACTGTTTTCTCGATTACCTTTGAAGAACCTGGACTTTTTCTGTCTGTCCTTTCAGTCTGTTGAATTTTGAGTCACACTGATAACCCTGTCCAATTTTAAATGTTTTTTTAGTGTATATCAAGTGGATGTTTTCCCGTCATGTCTGTGTGCTACTGATTTTTACAGATTTTTCAGCAGTGTCCTCTTAAAATGATTATTGTTGTTGGTTTTAATCTACTTAAAGAGGCCCTTCCATTAAAATTTTTTTTTTCCTGAGGTTTCTGTTGAATATTTTAGCTCCACAGGTGTTCTTACCTTCATAGTGGGTGTGAAAACAGGTCAACAACTTCTCTTTCAGTTTTTCTCTCTCAAACTACACAGGTGGCGATAACACCCGAGTTCTTCTGAGTCCGAACGGCCTGTATCTGTTTCATCACAACTCCTTTTGTCCGTTAGTATTTGGCAGCTCCCGAAGTTGAAACCGCCTAGCATACTGCTAGCTAAAAGCTGTAGCATAAGATGCAACAAACAGGAAGAGAGAATGCTTGGTATTACCATGTGCATCGGGGCAGGAAACAGTATACCTTGCTCTCACAGGCTTGTTTGTTAGCCAATTAGAGTCCACCAAATTCAAATAATGAATATGAACGAGCTGCTGACGAAGCCTGACGGAACGAGCTGGATTTTGATGCAGACAGATTGAAAGGTCTGTTAATCAGTGTTTCCTGACGTTTTTTTAGATATAAAATGTTTCATATTACTGGTTAATACTTGAGGAAATAACCTCAAAGTCCTGAAATTTGTATGAAATGGCCTCTTTAACTCAGACCTATTTATCACATAACTATAAAAAATCATAAAGGATGTTTTGGTGTTGTGTTGACATAGACAGCATCCCAAAGATTCAATTTTAACTGAATCTTTGGGCTTGTTACACTCTTTAATTTTAACATGAGAATGACTCACCATTCCTAAAAGTTGACATTTGTGACATAAAGTAGTATTCGAATACTAGATGGCGATGGGGTTCAGCTCTTTACAGACCTTTTCTTTTGGACTTTATGCATTGAGATTCTTTTAGATCACTTTCACATTGTACAGCAGGAGCTTCACAGAGCAAACTCTACACTAATCTATGAATTGCTGGGCTACAAGCCAAGCAGGAAAGACAACAGCACAATTCCACAGCAATCAGATGAATCCCAGAAGGAGAGAAAATGAGTTATCTCACCTTTTATTTAGTGAAATAACAGTTTTTTTTTTATCTCCCATTTATTCAAATATATGTTGTTTTTGTCATGGAACTGGCTACTTTCTCTACTTCTTTTTTTCTGTCTTCAAAATTTTAACAACCCCATAACCAGAAATATTAGGACATAACCCACAAAGGGGCACTTAGCTCTCTCACACACACTCGCACTTTGGCATTTCATCCCTTCATTATTACTTGGTTGGCATTTTCTACATTCCCCCACTTATCATTGCTTTGTGTGACTTCCCAACTCTTGTTCAAGCATGAAGGGCAGCATAGCAGGTGAGCAGAATGAGCTGGAAAATGAATAAAAAGTTCAAAAATGGAAGAGAAAAGGAGATAGTTTGTATATGTGCGTAGGTCACCAACATAATAAGCATGATCACATCATTACCAAGGGCAACCGCATCCCACGGTAGTTTGATGTCAACAATCACTATACACATCAAGACATTACAGTGTTAGCCAATTAGTGCGAGGGGGGTAAGAAGATGAGAAGAAGATTCCATATTACGACATTTCTCATTGTCAAATCTCTTAACGCCTCTTTGCAGCCATCCGCCAATTAGTGTTTGGCTGTTCCTTCACCTCCTCTCTTCTGTCTTTCCCTGCAGGATGTCTATGTAGGTCTTTCTGACATTTACAGCGTGATCTAAATCTCTGCAGACTTTTTCTTGCTAATTGGTGTTAGCTGAATATACATGTGGACAAAAAATAATGATTTAGGTTTGAGCATCATTTTTAACTGTCACATACTGTATGTGCATGTTTTTATCAGAAAATTATACGTTTTAGTTTGTTGCATTAACATTTTATCTTGTACACATTAAGAAAAAGATTATGATCTGAGTAAAATTCAGAGCTCTGAAGCAGAAAGGTGCTTCATTTGGTTTTTCTTTTTGCACCCCTGCAGCTGGCTTGATTAATTTTTCTCCATGTCATGTGAAGTTCTGTGTGCAAGTAGAAAATCAGTGCAGTAGTTAGCTCATGACTCAGAAAGCAGCTGTGACAGTGGCCTTTAGCAACGTTCGATGTAACGGACAGTTTCACCTTTTATAAGGCAAACTTTCAATCTGAATAAGGAAAATTCTAGTTTGACAGTCAGTATCTGTGTCTGTAATTTGTGTATACCTCTGCAGCAGGTGTATGGATTTTTTGGACTTTTTAGTTCCTCTTCTTCTTAAAACATCACATATTTTCATAAAGACCGAAATGGACACACTACAAATCACAGTTTAAATTAACTCTCCAGTTAGATGATTTGCAAGTCCTTTTTGATACTTATTATGCTATAATTAGACAAACAAATCTATGCACACTATGCACAAAGGAAAATGCAAATTGCATTTATGACAGATGTTACACCCAGTAGTTCTGAAAGCAATGAAGGAATAAAGCCCTTTCTGGACAAGTGTATATACTTTTCTTGTTTAGTAAAAAAACA